>CM055111.1:2494328-2626828 GCA_029204225.1 Diphasiastrum complanatum | reverse complement strand
TCCTGAGTTTGTAGATTGAATAACTCTGAGCCTTTGATGACATGAAATATGATCAAACAAGCCTGAGGCTGATCAAGGGTAATTTGAGTATAGTTCAGTGTGTGGATCAGTTTACTAGCATTGAAATCGTTCTACACGACCTTGTGATTAAGCTTAGATCGGAGGAAGAGTGTATGGTAGAAAAACTGGATACAAGAGTTGGCATTGAGTTTTGATGGCAAGCCTTCTAATCCCTCACCCTTGGGAGGAAGGAAGACGCAACCCAATCCAATTTGGAATCTCTCTAAAGCTCGAGGATAGTTTATGAGGGTGAAAAAGATGGTGATAACATATTTCAAACATGAAAAATCTCTAGATGAGGCTCATCCCTATATTTGCACCTTGAGTCATGAAAATTGTGAATACTTGGATCTCTCTCTTGCTCCCTGAGTCACGATTGGAAATAACATGCTCTCTCGATCATGATTGGCCACTACTTTCTCAGTTGTGAATACTTGGATCTCTCTCTTGCACCCTCAATCATGATTGGAAAAACCATGCATTGTAAAGGATTCAATCAAATTTCTTTTTCAAATCAAATTTTCTCGTAGAGCTTGGGTTGAATCCCATCATCTTCCACTCCCTTTTAGAGTGGCGTTTCTATGTATATTTGATCTTATAATGATCTAAATGTGTGAGGATTTTTGACTGTACAGCTAGATTTTATGCTACACCTTTGATTTGCTCCTTTTTGGGTTTTTTTGTGTTCCATTTAAGGATTATAATAGCAAATTCTTCGGTTGAGGAAGCAATCAAGCCCTTTGAGGGTTTAGTTTTGTGCTTGAGCTCAAATTTGGTCATATTGTTGTTTTTGTTAGTGGTTCAAAGTGGGTAGACACAACCTTGATGTCATTTCTACTCCGTTACTCTATCCCTTCTCGGATCATGCAACTTTTCTCCTTTGGATCAGTCATGGGAAGAGGCCTACATTAGCATCAACTTTCTTCGTGCTCAATTATAATTCAAGATCTTTCTAGCTAGTTATTTTGCTTTCCCAGTGTGACATTTTTGGTTTTGTGTATCATGCGAGCTTTTCTCGTGCACGACAATGGAACATGTTATCACATTGCATCATGTTGAAGTTGTCTAGTGGTTGATATTTTTAAACTTGAATTATATGCTAGGACCACACTATTGGAGGTTTTGTTGTACAAGGTTTTGTGCCTACAATATGTGTTGTTCAGTTTCATTTTTGCAATTTCAATTGCTCAATTTCCAACTTCTATTTTTAAAATATTCATGCAGGCTTTTAATTGCTTTTGAAATCATTGGTGTGAAGCTGCTAATTGTCTGATTGATTCTTTTCACCATCATATGTATGCATAGCACATGTTATACTACTTGCATTGAGGTGCAATAGCCTTGGTTGAGCTTTGCATATTGCATGTTTGCAATACTCAGATTATAAATTTTCTAGATTCTAAAATATTTAAAACTTTGTTCTGCTCTACAACAAAGCACTTTTTAAAGTTTTCTAAGTCTCTACATTTGTATTCATTGTGAACAATTGTCACCATATACTTGACTAATTTTGGCTACTTTAGGCATTTTAGAGGTTAAAATTGTAAATAGACTTCATATGGTTTGTTCACATGTGTGAAATCAGAGTACATGACCATTATTAAGTTGGGTCAAGAGCATTCAATTACTTGTACATACAAAAGTTTGTTTTTAGCTTTACTTCTCAATTTTGGCCAATATGACTAGTTTAGGTCAAGTTTTGGATAAACTAGGCCAAATGACTCTAAAGAGAGGAGAGAGTGTCATCACTTTTAGCTTTAAATAGTAGGTAGGGCATAGAGAATGTAGAACCTAATGGGTATTCCACTTTTGGAAGCTTTGGAAGCAATACTTGACAAGATCTTGCAAATGTGCAGATAAGCTACCAAACAAGATAAGCTATCAAGCATCACAAACAAAACAACAAGACAAAAAATTCAAGCAAAGTTGAAAGTGTGGGTATCTCATTTTCCAACACATTAACTAATATATACACAATATTTTCTTCTTGGGACAGTCTTGCATGCCGCCGACGGGACCAAGTCCCAACACTTGTGCCACTATGCGGCAATCACATAACATATAGTTTCCATGATGTGTGCACTGTAAGAAATAGAAAGTACTAGATTGATAGATTTCTATCGTCATCGGAAATTGAGCTTTCAATTCCAACACTCTCCCTAAAGCTTAAGTTTACTTTCAATGTCATAAACATAAAGCTTATGTCTAAACATCTCAAATCGTATTAGAGCAGTTTCAAACTAGAAAAATACCCTATAACAAATGCCACATAGGATGAGAAAAAAGTCTAAAGAAATAAAACATGTGAAAATTGTCAACTAGTGTCGACATTTTATTTGGCAATTTTGGCCTCCAAAGTGAAATCTCAACTTAGAGTTAGTTTCATATTTGTCAATAAGAATCTAAATAGTGTTATTACTATTTTTAGCAAGTACATAAGTGGATGACATCATGTTTGGACCCATTCTTATTTGTCAATTTTGGTAAATTGCATTTGGACCATAATTTCTAGGTTTTTGGTTAAGTACCTAAAAGTTGCCATTTTAAGGCATTGCTTGAGAATAGGGCCAAATGATGTTTTGGCTGATATAAATAGTTGTACTTGCATGGAGAACAATATCATTTGTTGATCGTATGTGTGGAAAATTCTTCTTTCTTGATTCTATGTCCATCTCATGCCATTTTCTCATGTATCTTGAGTTTCTATGTATAGAATGTTGATTTTCTTGTAGATCTTGCTTGTGCAGGACAATAGGCTATTGTTGTTGTACGAAAAGGGATAGTACCTTACTGTATTTTCATATTCAAATTCAGATCTAAGTGATTTATGCAAAACTAGCATGCTAAAATTGTTGATTTCAGATGAGCCTAGTGTATAGATTACTATGATGAAAGAACTAGGTGAAGAGAATAACTTATCCTATGAGCAAGAAATTCTTAGCAATACATGCAGCTCTGGGTGCATTTACATAAACTGAACCATATGACATTGATGAGGCCAATGATGTTCTATTACATATCCATAGCCTTCCTCTGGTCATCATTAATGGACAAGAGTATCTATTCATGCATGATTTGCAACATGTTCTAGGCTTACAAGAAGATGAGATGCTCGCGACTTTGGTAAACATGCAGAATGGGGATTCCACATTCGACTACATGCAGCTAGATGATACATACTAGTAGTTGATCAGCCAGGACATAGACACCACCGAGAAAGCACTAGCAAAGATCATTTATCAACTGAAGACCCTTCAAGGACCACCAATTGACAAAAGGCCATTAGAGAAACTTGATCCTTCGAAGCTCCGATATCTCGTACAAAGACAAAGAAATTGCCCTTGCAACAACTGCAAAAGTTGATGAAGGAACCAAGGAAGTTCCATTTTGCCAAACATTCTTTTGCTTTTATATGTTTTAGTTCATGTTCATAATATTAATCTTGTAATAATTTCAACCCAACACAAGAGGCAATGGAGATTGATGAGTTTGCTATGCGAAGAGGCGGTGTCCAAAAAAACAAAAACAAAAGAAACAATGCTTGATAGGTGTCTAGCTCACTACATTGGGCAGTTTCTAGATAACTTCATCTTCTGCTTTAGGAACAAGTACAATTTTCAAGGATCAACAGAACTGATAAAGGAAAAGTGCTATCCAAGCATTGACCGCCAACGTTAAAGACACACACAGGTGCCAAGGGATTGTCACCAAATTCGTAGTGGGGGCATGTTAGAAGATTTATGTGAAGATTCCAACCATAATAAGTGTATGAGGAATATCCAAAAGCATAATCGAGCCACCAAACTACGATGGAGAGCATCGACAAGTCACCGATAAAGGAGCTCCAGAATCTAGATATACAAGAGTGTCAACTGTCAAAAATCAGATATGGAACATCAAACATTCACCATAAGCAATCACCACAAGAAGGTGGAAGACGAACATGCACACACACTCTATCATACTAAATCATACTAAAAATGTGAATGTACAAATGAACCCTGAACCTTGATAGAGAGAAAACCTACGAGTAGACTAATAGACTAGTCTACGGCTAATTACAGTTGGTAACAGCTGTCAATATTAATGTACATCGTAAGCAGTAACAAAATGAAGTTTATCATTGATTTCTAACACTCTCCCTCAATGATAAAATTACATTCCTCTATTCCTAATAGAGTACGAAACCTCTCAAATTTACATCTACCTAATGACTTAGTAAAAATATCTGCCATTTGATCTTTAGATTTACAAAAAACAAGATCAATGGCTCCATCAAGAATTTTCTCTCAAACAAAATGATAGTGTATTTTGATGTGCTTGGTTTGAGCATGTAAAGTTGGATTTTTAGCAAGGTGAATACAGCTTTGATTGTCGTAAGATATAATAGTCGCATTCACCTGTGGTTGACCTAGATCCACAAGCATCTTTGTAACCATACCACTTCTTGTGTAGCATTGCAGTGTTCGATATTCAGCTTCCGTTGATGATAAGGCTACTGTAGGTTTCTTTTTGCTGCTCCATGAAATTGTAGCTGTACCATAACTGAATGTATGAGCACTGGCAGATCTTATGTCATCAATATTACCTGCCCAATTGGCATTTGTATAACCTACCAACATTGGCGCTTCAGGCTGATCATATGTCAAACCAAAATTCAATGTCCCTCAAATGTATCTGAGAATACGTTTAGCACACTTCTAGTGTGCTTGACTAGGATTTTGCATAAATTGACTAACAACACCAACAACAAAAGAAATATCAGGTCGTGTGTGTGTCAAATAAATCAAACTATCCACCAGTTGTCTATACAAATAAGCATCCACTTTCTCAGATTCATCATATGTAGTAAGCTTCATGTTGACATCCATAGGTGTACTCAAAGCTTACAATCCTGCATATTGAACTTATAAAACAAATTTCGTGCATATTTGCTTTGTGTAAGAAAGACCATGTCTTCCTTTTGCCATACTTCAATGCCAAGACAATAGTGCATCAATCATAGATCGCTCATTTGATTTCATCAATTAAGCTCTCATTACTTCTTGTAATAATCAAATCATCCATGTACAACACTATGAACACTATATCTGAATCTTGTCTTAGAATGTAAAGATTAGGATCAGCATCACTCTTTACCATTCCCCTTCGCTTGAAGTGTTCATCAATGCAAGAGTACCATGCCCATGGTGCTTGCTTCAATCCATAAATGGCTTTGTTGAGCTTACAAACAAGATGCTCTCTCCCTGGCTCAACAAATCCTTGAGGTTGTACTAAGTACACCTCTTCATCCAGCACTCCATTAAGCAAAGCAGATTTAACGTCCATTTGCTGGATCTTCCAATCATAGAAAGCAGAAATAGCAATGATAGAACGTTTAGTCACCATCTTAGCTACGGGTGTGAAGGTTTCCTCAAAATCAATACCTTCTTGTTGCTCAAATCCTCTCGCAACCAACCGTGCTTTATACTTGAGTTGCCCATCTGCTCCATATTTGATCTTATAAATCCATTTGCAAGTGATAGGCTTCTTACCATCAGGTAGCTCAACCAAATTCCACGTACTATTTTTTGATATGGCTTCCATTTATGTTTCCATAGCTACATGCCACTCCTTGTGCTCCTTTGCTTCATCAAAAGTTTTTGGTTCTTGAGCCTTGAACACAGAGCCCATCAGAGCTAGATTCATCTATAATCTTGCAGGAGGTTTTCGATTTCTACTTGATCTTCTAAGCTCTCCCTGCTCACTTGATTCAGGAGTATCTCTCTTATTAGCATCACTTGTTACTGACAAGTACCACTTAGGCACTCTCTAGGAGTCTCATTATTAACCATGTCTTTTTCCATTGGCTCTTCCATATCGACATCAACTTCTTTCTTCACCTGTACTTTAGCTTTATCATCAAAGGAATCAATTGTCAATTTTATTTGGTCATTTTGACCCATCTCATCAAAAGCAACATCTCTGGAAATCACAATCTTTTGTGCATATGTGTCATACATCCTGTATGCCTTGGCTCTTTCATCATATCCAAAGAAAATATACTTAACAGCTCTTGCATCCAGCTTCTTTCATTTTTCATCAGGCACATGATCGTAAGCATCACAACCAAATACTCGTAAATGAGAAATGAAGAAACCAAACGTTTCTGTTACCATAGCTTTGCTAGCTTTCAGCCCTCTGTCTGACAAAAATGTTCGCGAACACAAAAGTCAAAAGACACGAAGCAGAAATGTTCGCAAACACCCCGACAAAAAAGACACGAACGAGAAAAATTCGCGAAAGAGAATTTTTTGCGGTACAGGGGAGAAAGCTAGACAATGTGAAAGTCAAAAGACACGAAGCGACAAGAAAATTGTCGCGACACCCTTTTCTACCCTCACACTCCAAAAAGGACCAGCAAGATCATGCAAGTACACAAAAGTACAGATATATGATCTGATAGCTTGACGTCAGCAGATACACATCTAGGTCATGGCTAATCTGCCACTCTTGTAATTTGTGATTAGTTGTAGATGTTTAATCACTCTAATCTAGAAGCTACACGACGTGACTATATACTTTCTAGATGATACTTGATACTATACATATGAAGAAGTCTAATGCTAGTAAGCAAGAAGACGAAAATACTAAATATGAGTCTACCTCCGTGCGAGACAATTTTGCATAGGATCTGTAGATCCACAAGTCCGCTAGTAAGCGAGACATTACTCATGGGAGAACTGTATTTCTCTCACGCCAACGCACTGCATGGATTTGCATGCAATGCTTCAAGAATAAGAAGAATCAATAGATGATTTTGTAGCCGTTGTGTAAATATCACTCTTATTATGTCTGATCTTGAATGCAAACTAGTCTGTTGTTATTCGTGTGTCTGATTCACTTGTTCATTTAATTTTGCACCTTGGTTTGAATTTTGTTGAATGTTGCATTAATCTGTTAACGTAGTACAGTAGTGTCTGTCTACATTCTGGAGGACTGTAGGAATGATACAGTTGGCAGTGGCTAGCAATCATATATGAAATCCATCCAAATTGCTTTGTTTTGAGTTTGTTTTTGCATAAGTGGTATCATAGCTGTCTACCTTGTCATAATCTGACATAGCCAAAAGGCTATCAGATCCAGGAGGCCAAGCATTCAAACAAACAACCATCAGCAAGAGAACAAACTTCAAAAGCAATGGCTTCTCAAGAGTGAAGGTTTATTCCCTTGGGTGGATGGCTTAGAGGAGATGCCTACGACATCAGACAAAGAGTTACATGAGTGGAGGGAGAAAAATGACAAAGTAGTAGCCTTGCTATCATCTTCCATCAAAGATAGTCTCACACTTGACTTGGCTACACTCTCCAAAGCTAAGGAGATGTGGGATGCATTGCTCATGAGATTTCAAACGAAATCAAGAAGTCAAATAATGATGTTGGAAGATCAACTAACAAATCTACAGTGGGATGGGAAAGACCTCACTTCTTTTGTAAGGAAGATGAAGGATCTATTTCTATTACTACATAACTCTGGAGCAGAGAATGCAGTGTCAGTTGAGAAGCAACTCACTTACCTGTTGAGAGCCTTACCCAGATCTTTCTAGACAACCAAAACCCTGCTCGCGAAAGATCCTACAATGACTCTCGAAAAGGCAATTATCGAAATTCGAGAGGAAGTCGAGACAAGAGAACACCTTGATCACAAGGATGGTTCTGACCAAGCCCTCTAATACAACAAAGAAAAATCCAATAAACAATTTAAATCTAAGAGGGAGTCGAATCAAAGGCATGATCATGATCAACAAGCAGAGGGGAACAACAAAGGCAACTGGAAGAGCAAAGGGAGGTCGAAACAACAAGGTGGAGAAAAGAAGACTTGCATGAGATGCAGAAGAGATGGGCACACAGTTGATACATGGTGGCTCAATCCAAAAATTGAGTGTATCCACTACCACAAGAAGGGTCATGCAGCCATTGATTGTTGCCTGAACCCAAGGAACAAATCAACACAAAACAGACAGGAGAACATCAACAGTTCATCCTATGTCGAGGAGCCTGAGAGCTCAAAAATGGGCAAAGAGAGATCGAATAGAAACTGTTCGACCGCCTACCTTTGTGAAGACGTGTGTGCAGCATCAACATCTGACACACATGAGGTGATTTTAGATTCAGGGGCCACCTCACACTTCGTGACATCAAGATGAATCATGTCTAATTTCAGAAGTGCTGATCCATCAAGATTCATTGTTCTTGGAGATGGATTCAAACATCGAGTGAACGATATTGGTTCACTATAACTCAACACCAATGGCAGAGACAGATGACTCGAAGATGTTCAGTTCGTGCCTACACTGCAGTAGGACTTGCTTTCTGTGGCAAGAATAGCAAATGCAGGGATGCGTGTGACGTTTTCTGACGAAGCATGCAACGTTATTGAAGCTAGTACCAGTACCCTGATCACTCAAGGCAAAAGAAAAAGTAATCTATATCATCTGAAGGTATGCCTACCTGCAGATCAGGTGCATCAGACTCATGATGATTCGCCAGACACTCTATGGCACAAGAGACTATGCCACATGAACTCAATGGCAAGCAAGCCATCATGAAGCGATAATAGGGGTCAGCATCTAGAATGCAACTAGTTCGACCACCTGTGATGCATGTTTGAAGGGTAAGATGTCACACACTCCATCTGTCAAAGACTCCTACAAAACGACCAAGATTCTGGAGTTAATGCATTCTGATATCCATGGGCCATTCAATGTGATCTCAATAGGAGGCTCAAAGTATTATATGTTGGATTTGTTTCCTCATTAGAGGAGTTTTGAGTTCCAAAAAGACCCTTTAAGAATTCGTGCAAGATGCCTTTTTTATTAATAAAATATTATAACACTAATACTTTTGACTTGCCATAACTTTTTAATCGTAGCTCAGAAGTATGTCATGTAACATATCATTGAAAGCCCTTGTTGAGCACTTTCCAATGCACCAAACTTCGCTAGATTCAGACTTACCACTAAAAAGATATGCCATTTTTAGTATGGAATCAAAATGTGGACTCAAAAAGTTACGTTACGTAGATTTCAAATTTGAGTGTTTTGATTGGTCCATGTGTAAGAAAAATTTGAGAAAAAATATAAAAGGAATCTTCACAAAGGGTCTTTAGATTTAGAACTCCTCTAATGCTACTCTCCCAAATCCCATCTTTTCTACCTCCATTCATGCTGCATATTTACTCATGTTGTCATGCAGTCTGCATATTAACTTGCAAATTTTCACAGGCGATGAAAGGACGAAAAGCAAAGGCTGACATCACACCCTCTTCACGCTCACCCCATGCAGCTGCGCTAACAGACTGGACAACGATTGTAGCCACCCACGATCTCTTATAGACAACACATCCACCTTGTACTTTCTTCATCTGCACACCTGTAACATTATGTATATATATATATATACAGAGAGAGAATCAGATTGAGTCGTGACGAAAGATAACCAAATGAGAGTGTATGTAAATTAGCATCAGAAGCTTATCGCGAGATAGACGAAGTAGATGCCTTATGCATTGATTCTTTATTGTCAGTAATAAGGGTTCATTCCTTTATAGATTGAATAAGCTTCGTAGGGCACGCGGTTTCTTCTGCTATTGTCTTGTGCTCTACCGCATTATTGACTTTAGTTGCTCTTTCTGGTAATAGACGACTAACATTTAGTCTTGTCTTCTGCGAATCTTTCGCGACTAGTTATCAATCGAGCACAGTCTAGCTCTTCGCGAATCATTCATGACACATAATTTGTCTTGCTATTCACGACAAATTATTCTTCTGGTGCTTCATTTATTAATGTTTGGCTGCATAATCAAGAATGGCCGTGATTTTCATCACTAACGTTCTGCTCATTCTGATAGGCGTGGTCATGCTTATGGAGAGAGTCGTATAGCTCATTCCGCTGTGCACGAATGCTTTCTATTCGAGTGCGTTTCTCGTTCGTGTTTCGTTTCTCGTTCATGTTCGTCTTACCCCTTTGAGCTAATTTTTGTTTCTAATATACGACACCTTTCTCAACTCTTGTTCCTCTCCCTCTCTCTTTCCAACATGGTATCAGAGCTTTCATAGCTTGATAAGCTTCCTTCATGACAAATTATTCTTCTGGCGCTTCATTTATTAATGTTTGCCTGCATAATCAAGAATGGCCGTGATTTTCATCACTAACGTTCTGCTCATTCTGATAGGCGTGGTCATGCTTATGGAGAGAGTCGTATAGCTCATTCCGTTGCGCACGACTACTTTCTATTCGAGTGCATTTCTCGTTCGTGTTTTGTTTCTCGTTCATGTTCGTCTTACCCCTTTGAGCTAATTTTTGTTTCTAATATACGACACCTTTCTCAACTCTTGTTCCTCTCCCTCTCTCTCTCCAACATAGTATCAGAGCTTTCATAGCTTGATAAGCTTTTTTCACGACAAATTATTCTTCTGGCGCTTCATTTATTAATGTTTGACTGCATAATCAAGAATGGCCATGATTTTCATCACTAACGTTCTACTCATTCTGATAGGCGTGGTTATGCTTACGAAGAGAGTCGTATAACTCATTCCACTGCGCACAAATACTTTCTATTCGAGTGCATTTCTCGTTTGTGTTTCGTTTCTCGTTCATGTTCGTCTTACCCCTTTGAGCTAATTTTTGTTTCTAATATACGACACCTTTCTCAACTCTTGTTCCTCTCCCTCTCTCTCTCCAACATGGTATCAGAGCTTTCATAGCTTGATAAGCTTCCGCAGTACAAGACTCTACTAGCCGATAGAGAAATTATTTTCTGGTTTTGTATTTCTAGTATCATATTTTCATACTTAAGTCACTGAAAGTTTCTCCTATCACTTAGACTAATTCCTCCACATGGATTTCCAAGGGAAAGCTAGTCCTATCATGGACAAGATTGATGGAGCTGATTACTATTTTTTGTGGAAATTTAAGATGAAAACTATACTAATGGCTAAAGAATTGTATGACATTGTTACAGATGCAGAAGGGAAGCCCGAAGCAGACGTCGCAACAATCGCTAGATGAAAGTTGAAGGATGGAAAGGCTTTCATGCTGATCATCCTCAACATCACGGATACCCAGATCGACCATGTATCCGAGGCCCAGACATCGAAAGAAGTCTGGTACATCTTGAGCACACTATACGAAGTGCGACATATAGCTTCCAAGCTACATCTCAGGAAGAAATTCTACTCCCCCAAGATGACGAATGGTGATTCTCTGCAGAATCACATTAATCAATTCAAGAACCTGCTAAGATAAATGGTCGCTGTCGGATCTGTCATTGACGATCAAGACGTAGTGATGCAACTGCTTACAAGCTTGCCAAGATCTTACGACAGCTGGGTGATGATCATCACGACTCATCCAGAATTGGCCCCTTCAAGAGTCATTATTACTATGTTGTTGTAGGAAGACATGCATAGGAACGAAGCCTCAAGTTCCTCAGCCACGCCTTGTATGCCAAAAAGAGCATGACAAGCAAAAGAAGAAGAAAGGCCCGAAGCAATCAAAGCCAGACTAGAAACCAACTCAACACAAGGAACAGTGGAATCTGCAGACAAAGAAGAAGCTGTTTTGCAGATACTACAAACAAACGAAATACAAGACTGCCGAATACCTTAAGCAAAAAACAACAGCAAGAGACAGTCAAATCAAGTGGCAAATACAACTGCAGAAGCTCCACAGCCTATTCAAAAAGCGGATCATGATGCCTTCATGACCAGCCATCAAGGAGCATCTGGCAACAGTTCTTGGTTCCTGGATTCCGGAGCCACTCAGCATATGACTAGCCTCATTGGTTGTTTCGATTCCTATACACCTTAAAGTATCCAGAAATATGTCCACCTTGGTGACAATAGCACACAGACTATTAAAGGTGAAGGCACTATAAGATTAAACTTTGCTAATGATCAATCTAAGCTACTCTCGAAAGTCCTTCAACGTACCAAATTTATCTACAGATATGCTCTCTGTAAGCAGAATCACAGATCTAGGACACAGAGTAGAATTCGAATGTGATCAATGTAAAGTAGTTGATAGGATGTGCAAGATCCTAGCACTTGAAAAGAGGCATGGATACTTGTACAAATTGAGTCATTTTTTTACTGCCTCTAGTCAGGCTCTCAGTATTTCAATTCATTCAAATAAAGGTTTACTTTGGCATTATAGACTTTGGCATTATAGACTTGGTCTAGACAATCTACTATTCTTGATCTCGACTATCCTCACGAAAAAGTCGAGTTACTAGTCTGTCAAGACTGTCTAGTTGGTAGGACAGACAAGATCCTAGCACTCGGAAAGAGGCATGGATACTTGTACAAAAGGGAACCATTCAAGTCAAGCTATCAACATATTGCTAGAGGATTGCTAGATGTTGTACATTCAGAGATTTGTGGCCCGATGAAAAATCCTTTGCTGAAGGATGCCAAATTTTTTGTAACCTTTATTGATGAATTTTCTAGAAGAACTATGGTGTATTTCATAAAGAAGAAATTAGAAGCCTTCAGCTGCTTTAGAATCTTCAAGGAGCATGCAGAGAAGGAGACTGGAAGGACGATCAAGGCCCTCAGTTCAGACGACGCTGGAGAATATATCTCTATCGAGTTTAAGGAGTACTGCCAAAGCCAAGGCATTGAGCAGCAATTCATCACTCCTTACAGTCCTTAGTCTAATGGCTTAGCCGAGAGAAAGAACCGTACTCTAGTTGAAACTACCAAATGTATGCTATCGCATGCATCGTTGCCTAAGATATTCTGGGCTGAAGTTGTCTCCACTGCAGCTTACGTCCAGAACAGATGTTCGACTAAGGCCCTCTCAGACAAGACACCCCACAAGGTGTGGACGGGCTCTAAGCCTTCTTTAAAGAACCTAAGAGTGTTTGGGTGCATTGCCTACACGCAGATCCCAAAAGACACAAGGAAGAAATTAGACTTCCAAGGTCTCAAGACCATCCTGATCGGATATACTTTGTATGACAGTACTTATAAGCTGTATGATCCTGATACCCAGCAAATGTTGTATAGCCGGGATATAGTCTTTATTGAGGATCAGTTCGTCGACCTCAAAGGCAAGGACATTGCTCAAGAAGAACCTCCATCACCTGCCATTGGCACGACAGTCCGAGTTTCTGGCTCAGACGTGTCTATTGTCGACCCACTTTGAGATAGAGAATTGGACAAAGATGTTGCTGCTACCCAACAACAAATCCCAAGAGCGGTTTATCACTTGAATCTTCCCAGAAGATCAAGCCGAGTGCGCACACAACCAACAAGGTATACTCCTGAGTCTGTTTGTCTCTTGATGCAGGAATCGACGACAGTCGAAGAGGCACTTAGCCAACCAGACTCTGATCTCTGGAGAAAAGCTATGGACAGAGAGTATTTGTCTCTGATCAAGAACCAGACATGGTCATTAGTCGAAGCTCCTATTGGCTGCAATATCTTTGATTGCAAATGGATCTTCAAAATCAAATACAATGTCAACAGAGCAATTGATCGAAGAAAGGCAAGACTAGTAGCATGAGGATTCACTCAGATCCTGAATGTCAACTACAGTGATACTTTTAGTCCAATCGTCAAACATTCATTGATCCGAATGCTCTTGTCTTATGCTGCAGCTGCCGACCTCAAAGTGCATCAACTCTATGTACAAACAGCCTATCTGAATGGAGTGATACAAGAAGATATCTACATGATCCAGCCCGAAGAATACGTTCTGGAAGGGACGAAGAATCATGTCTGTAAACTCCACAAAGCATTGTACGGCCTGAAACAGTCTGCCTGAGCTTGGTTTCAGAGGATCAACACATTCCTCATTGAACAAGGATCTAAACCAAGCACTGCTGATTGCAATGTCTATTCCAAGTCAGTGCAGCAATCCTTCATTATCAACACCTTATTCTCAATCTATCAAGGAAGCGTTTTGGGTAAGAAATTTGCTATTGTAGTCGGTTGTAGTATTCATTCACTAGGAGCCGCCCGTGCACACCTGCATAGCAAGAGAGAGAGAAGGGAGATAGAGAAAGGAGATAGAGAGAGGTAGAGAGAGGAGAGAAGAGAGAGAGAGAGAAAAGAGAGAGAGAGAGAAAAGAGAGAGAGTAGAGAGTTCCCCAAGGATGGTTCGGGCTATGGAGGCTCGAGCGCCTACCCATAGCTATGCACCATTCACCCTTGGAGAGAGAGAGAGAGAGAGAGAGAGAGAGAGAGAGAGAGAGAGAGAGAGAGAGAGAGAGAGAGAGAGAGAGAGAGAGAGAGAGAGAGAGAGAGAGAGAGAGAGAGAGAGAGAGAGAGCTAGAGGGAGAGAGCTTTATTAAGAAGAATAGAAGATGTGTACAATGGAAAATGGCCTCCTTATATTGTTGAGGAGGGAGGGCCATCTTGGCTGTCATTGGCCTATTTACAATGGCATCCTAACCCTTCAAACTAATTGAACTTCAATCTAATGGTTCATTAGGAAAAGGGCCAAACTCACATGATTCATGTGAGTTTGAGAGATTCCCTTTTAACTTAGAACCTTATGAACTTGACTTTGGGCTTTTTAATTAATTTATTCTAACTAAGGTCCCAAGTCTTTTTTTGCGTGCTCATCGGGTTGGGCTTACACACGCAGGACGCCAGTGCCCTCACACTTTATTATTCTAACTGTACAATGTACTATGGTGGGGCCCACAAGGTAAGGCTTGGCCAATAGTACTTTAAGTGGTGGGACCCACTTATTCATTTATGTATAGGAAATACCCACAACAGGGTCCACGGCCCAAAGTAGTGGGGGTCCCTCGGCATTAGGTAGCAACTGTCATGAAGGGGCAGTGTTGTCGGGTTTTTACCTGAGGCTTTATTGGATGATGGCGATCAGCAAGAACTTGGACTTGCCAGATTTTCAATAATACCCATAAGGGTCTGGTGGCCATTCCGGATAACCTTGTTCATTGACAATTGGGTAGTCGAGATATGCCCTCGGAGGATCCCAAGATAAATCTTGCTGATATAAGGGATCCTCATAGATCGGCGTAACTGGTCCCAATGTCATGGACTCCCTCAAATCATAATGTGGATATGACGTGCTTGCTTGATACTCTTGTCTGTCCAGGTATTCATGGTATGCCATAACCTGACAACTTTCCTTAGCAGTCAATATCATAGATTTATGACAAGGCTTTGTCATTGTAGGTTCTGGTTCTTGCTGTGCAATTGGCCATTTTGGGCTTGGATTCCCTGGATTTGGCCGTCTAAGCAATGTGATGTCCTGATGTAGCTTTGTGGTGGCCTTATCAATGGACTGCTCTCTTGAAGGTGGTACAGATGGATCATTGCATTGACTGGTAGTCAGTTTGCCTTCAAGTTGCGTGGTTGACGTGAGGCCCCTTTGTAATTCATCCACCAAAAGTTGTTGCAGCATTTGTTTAATGAGGCTTGGTAAAATCTGCTGGATTGCATATGTTGCCAATTTCTTGACTTCTTCCGCTACCCCTGGTTGGCTAGATTTTACCCACTCTGTCTTCTGTGGTGTTGGTGATTCACGTGTGGCCGTGTCAACTTGTTTTAGGATCTTTCTCTCATTCCTTCCATCCGCATCTGCTTTGTAACCAGGTGGCACTAGAAGTTTGCGTTTGTAGTGCAGCTTCTTGATTGGTGGATTTGCATGGTCATATGTAGGTTGCCGATTCAAGTAGATAGGAGTTATAACGGCTTTTCTTGGATCTCTTAGTGGACAATCATGGCATGGGTGATTGATGCCGCATTGTTCACACCAAGGATAAAAGGAGGATAGATCATTTTGGTGTGGACATTCTAATCTACGATGTTTACCTCCACATCCGAAATATCGTACCGTGTGTAAGATTCCATCACCTCTCAATTGATGCACGTACACCAGTATCAGGTCTCCTTTGATCCCTTTCACGTAATATAGTGGTGAGCCAATTTGAACTTCCCCTGCCTGGGATGATCCGCTCACTGATATAACCAATACTTCTACCGAACCTTGCCTGGCCACTAGAGAAGATTCTAAAAGTCCTGAGACTGATCCATTTTCTTTGGAGGAGCGATTTGATGGCAAGCTAGATGGCATAGATGAGGATTTTGTTGATTGATTTCCAATCTCCAGAATTTCCTTATTGGATTGATTTTGTAATCTCGGATTCCAAACTGGACATTGAGGTGTTGGATGTTTTCCAAAACAATAATGGCACCAGTGGTCGGGTCTTTCGATTGGCAATTTGTGGTTCGGGGAGGTAATTAGATTGACTGCACATCTCATCTGTGTCACTGACAACTTGCATCTGATCGTCTATGTTGCTAGTACTTTGGCTAGCGTTGTCTGTGGCTTCTTGTGGATTAGATGCTCTATCATCCCTGATTGTTAGAATGTTGGATATGGGCGCTGTGATGGTGTGTGTAAGATCTGTGCTTCTGCAATTGCGACTGTCTTACAAAGTTCGTTTGGATTGGTATATGTTGTAAAGGGTGACATACCAATCTTGATCTCGTGCAATAATCCGGCATAGAAAAATGCCATTTTGTGGTGACTAGGAAGACCGGAATTCCAATTTTATGCCATCTTGGCAAATCGTGCAGTGTAGCCCTTGAGAGTTTCTCCGAAAAGCATCGAGATTTGGGCAAGCTGCTCATACATTGCCATGGCCTATTGTGTGCAAGATGAAGATGATATGGAGTGGTGTGGTGATGTACGAGAGAGAGATTGGGAGATGCAGTTTTTGAAATGTGTATGAGGGAATTGATGATGAGGAGATGGAAGAGGAAAAGAAAAGCAGAAATATTCCTCTGTTAAGAACATTCACGGTTTGGGCAAGGGTAGATTTTATAAATAAATTCAATTATGCCCTTCCAGCGAAAGTCTTATGATGAGGGATGATAATTGGAAAAGTACTTATGTAGGTTTTTTGGCAAAGGGTTAGTTTTGCTTCAAAAAACTACTTTTCGACACTTCTCTGCAGGTTTATAGAAGGATTTTTCATACCAACTATAACTCGCTTTAGCCTTGGCGGTCTTGGGAGGAGTCTATCAAAGACAAAGTCACTCACCAAAGAGCTTGGGCTAATTTGTAGAACTCATACTTAAAGTTGTTTCCAACTTTTCAAATACTGCTTGCCAAAAATTCCCAGTGAATTTTGGGTCACGATCATTGACAATATCGCAAGGCATCCCGTATAGTCAAACAAGCTTCTCAACAAATAGTTGAGCTAGTTCTGGAGCTTTAACAATAGTTTTTGCTGGGATAAATTGAGCAAACTTCATAAATTTGTCAACAATGACCCAAATCGAATCATGGCCCTTCCATGTACGTGGAAGCCTGACCACAAAATTCATAGATATACTTTCTCACTTTCCGGTAGGAATATCTAAAGAATGCAATAAGCCACTAGCTTTTAGCCTCTCTACTTTACTTAACTGGCACTTAGCACATTCAGGTACATAGGCCTCTACTTGACTTTTCATCTTAGGCCACCAAAATTGTCGTCGAACTAAGTCAAGTGTTCTTTGTATAATCGTATGTCCTACGCATGGACTATCATGATACTCATGCAAGATTTTGGCCCTTACTGTGTCATTCTCCGGTACACACACCTTGCCTTTATGAAACAAAATCTTGTTTCGAATAGCAAAATCCGTTTCAGTCTTTCCCTGATTCGAGGACTCTTGCATATCTGAATCGACTCCAAAAAGTACTTGTTGCCAATATTTTCCGAAAAAAAAATCGAACTCATATAGTCCTTGGAGATACTAAAACAACCCCGGTTTTTATAACAATAAAGCATAACTGATTAATAACCGGTAAACGACTCAATTCATCCACTAGACTATTTTGACTTCCTTTACAATAACGTATAGAAAAGTCAAAGATTTGCATCAGCTCAGCCCATCTAGCTTGCCTCCCATATATAACATCACAGAAATATCCAAGTGTCTAATGATCCGTCAAAATCTCAAATCTGGTTCCATACAAATAATGTCGCCAAATTTTCAAGGCATGAACAATTGCAAACAGTTCCTTTTCATAGGTACAATACCTAGATTGAGCAGGATTGAGTTTCTTGCTTTCATAAGCAACAAGATGTCCATCCTGCATCAAAACAGCTCCAATAGCATAATCATTGGCATTGGTCCTAACCACAAAAGCCTTATTAGGATCGCCAATGATTAGTATTGGTGCTGAAGTGACACTTTTCTTAAGCAACTCAAAACAATTATTCATAGTCTCCATCCACTCCACTAGTGGACTCTTAGCCCTCCGACTTAGATTCTTATAGCCTTTCAAGGCCTGGGTGTTAAAAATTCACAATTCTAGCTTGACTAGTTTTGGTCATATGACTTGTAAATAGTTAGATGGTCATGATGTGGCTTGTCACACGTGCCAAATAGCATAGGATTCCATTCATAAGGATGTTCTCAAGTAGACCTAAGTGTTAGAACCTTTGGAATGAGTCCAAATTATGCTTAGATACAAGGGAGAAAAAATAGGAGCTATTTTTGGTAATTTTTGCATTGTTGAGGGATCTCCAAGATTCCAACCCTAACTTGGTAGGGATGAAAGATCCACCAAAATTAGCATTAGGGATAGGTTTAGGGCTACTCATACCTGCCCAAAACCGTGATGGATCATGTATATATAGGTGATGATATCTCAACAAAATCAATCAAGCAATTTCATGTTTTTTCTCTCATAATGGTGCAATTGCTCTCTATGTTCATAATTGTTTGAGTACTTGTGATTACTAATGATTATAGGATTGAATGTAGGTCTGGTGTACATTACTCAGACTGTGGGAGGCCGTACTTTCACACGTGTGAACCCTTCTTCAAGGATTTGAGCCATTTAGTGAGGTTCAAGCATAGATTTTTGATGGATTTTGATGGTTCAACTTGTGCTAATCTTATGAAATCATAATCTATTGTTTTCCTCATCATTTCAAGTGTTTTAGGATCCTTATTTGCTGTAATTTTTACATGGTATCAAAGCCTAAAGGTTGAAATGAGCTAAATCCTTGGTTTTCATTCAATTTGATCACAATTTTTGATCTAAATCTTGTGTAGATTGGATCTTAGCATCTAGTATTGATTCTAGAACTCAAAGTGAGTCAAATACATTGGAGATTGGTGTTGTGTGACTTCATTTGCAGGTGTTTAGGTGTCTAAAACCAGAGGCAAAGTTGAATTCAATTCACATTACCAAGATAGCAAGTTTTGCTTGCTCCAAGCATTGATTTCTAAGCGAGTTTTGGAGGTGATTTCATAGAGGAGGCTTTCTAGCATTCAAGGAGAGGGAATATCAGAGTTTTGGGGACTCCTCAAGGCTGTTCTAAGGTGTAGTAGGCACCTCCTAAAGTGATTTAGGTTCAGTCCAACCATTGCTTGACTTATGCACCAAATTAGATCAATTTTTCATCAATTTTGATCATTTTTTGCTTGTGATTGGATAGTAGATTGTGTTGCATCCTCATTAAGTTCCATTTAGCTCTTTTACAAGTGATTTTGGAAGTATATTAGGTTGCTGAAATTCACTCTTGATCAGATCATTTGGAAGCTTTAATGTTCTTTATAGAAAGAGGGGCAATTCTACTAGTATTGTCTACTTCAATCAAGCAAGTGCATTGTTTCTAGTATTCTATGATTTGATTTTGTTAGAGATCATTCTTAGATCTTTATAGGAAGTCTATCACTGATATTTTCAGGTCCCTAAGAAGTGGGATAAGATAGACCTTCAATCAAATCAATAGAAGTAACCTTCATTTGTGTCAAGTCCTTGATTAGGAGACTAGATGGCATCTATAAATGCATATCTTTTGGATACTAATGAAAGGCTCAACAAAACTAACTATTCCATATGGAAAGTTAGAATGGAATCTATCATGATCATGCAAGATCTGATGGAAATTGTAAATGGTAAGGAGGGTGAACCTATTCATCCTCAAGAAAAAGCCAAATACATCAAGAGGTGCAATGTTGCACTACATTGCATAAAAATGAATGTTGCAAATGAACTCTTAAGAGAGGTAGGAGATTGCACTTCAGCTCAAGATGCTTGGGAGACTTTGCAAAAGGTCTATGAATCCAAAAACCAAACTAGAATGTTAGCTTTGAAGAATCAAATCTATAGAAGCTATCAAAAGAAAGGAGAGAGTGCACATACTTTTGTCCTAAGAGTAAAGGAATTGAACAAAGAGCTAGCCTTTATAGGTGATCCTATCAAGGATGAAGAGCTTGTTCAACTCATATTGAATGGAATAAGCTTTGAATTTGACAATTTGGTTCAGGGATATGCAATTATGGGTAAGCTACCCATACTTGAAGAACTCCAAGGCACACTCATGGTCGAGGAATCAAGAAGGAGCCAAATGCAAGAGAGGATGGATAGGCTTTCCATCCAAGGTGGAGATGACCAAGCTCTCTTCACCAAAGGCAAAGGCAAGTCCAAAGGCAAAGTATCAACATTCAAGAAGTCTACAAAGCTTGAGGATCAAGAAGGACCCTCAAAGGCATCTCCATCAACCACCAAAGTCAAGAAGGACAAATCAAAGGTGAAGTGCTACTATTGTAGCAAGATGGGGCATTATGCCTCGGAATGCTTCAAGAGGAAGCAAGATCAAAGCCAAGCCAACATGAGCAAAGAGGAGGAGGAGGAGAGTTCACATGAGGACTCTCTCATGATGTCCATATTTTCTTCAACAAGCTTCAAAGGAGAAGATCCTTGGTGGATTGACTCGGGTGCTAGTTCACACATGACTAGTAAAAGGGAGTTTTTCTCTTCTCTCTTATCTTATGATGGACCTATAAAGTCTATCTATACAGCAAATGATGAAGCTTGTAAGATTGAAGGAGTTGGTAGAATTCCCCTTTGCTTAGGATCTTCCAAAAAGATCAACATAGAAGGTGTTTTGTACATTCCTACAATAACAAAGAATCTACTAAGTGTTGGCCAAATGGTAGACAATGGTTTCAATGTTGACTTTGCTTCAAATGAATGTTTCATCAAGAAGAAGGGTAAGATAGTGGCTAAGGGCACTAGACTTGGCAAACTTTATAAGTTGGATGCATTTGTGGATACTAATGTTGTCATGTTGGCGAGAAGAGCAAGATATCTACTTTTACTTTATGGCACAAAAGACTTGGACATGTCAACTCGGGTTCCATGGAGGCTATGATCAAGGAGGAGTATGCTTTAGGCCTACCAAGGTCTATTGGGAAGAAAGACAAGGTTTGTGAAGCTTGTGCCTTATCCAAGGCACATAAGAAGGTGTTTCCTAACTCCATCACAAAGTCATCTCATCCTCTTGAACTCATACACTCGGATGTGCACATTGCTAGCACCAAATCTAATGGAGGTTCATCCATGTTTTTAACCTTCATTAATGACTACTCAAGATATTGTTGGGTGTTCTTACTTTCCTTCAAGTCTCAAGTATTTGATACTTTTGTAAAGTTCAAGTTGTTTGTGGAAAAGCATCATAATCATAGCATCAAGATTCTTAGAAGTGACAATGGTGGAGAATTCATCTCTAATGAGTTCAAGACCTTTTGTGAGGAGGAAGGGATCAAGAAAGAGACTTCTTGTCCTTACACTCCTCAACAAAATGGAGTTGCTGAAATAAGGAATAGAACATTATGTGAATGTTCTAAGGCTTTAAGATTAGATGCTTGTTTGCCCAAATCCTTTTGGGGTGAGTCTCTTGTATGTGCAAACTACTTGATGAATAGGGTGTCTTGCAAAGCAATTGAAGACAAAACTCCTTATGAGATGTTGTATGGAAAGAAACCCAATCTTAATCACTTGAAAGTTTTTGGGTGTATATGTTATGTGCATGTGCCATTGAAAACAAGAACCAAGGAGGATCCATCTTCCACAAGAGGGATCATGCTTGGATATGCAAGCTCAAGCAAGGGCTACAAAGTCTATCTCCCATCCTTAAACAAATTTGTTGTTTCAAGGGATGTCATCTTTGATGAACGTCATATGCATATGCTTGAAGAAGGCTCAAGTGCTCCAACAATCAAGAGGAAGATGGCCGAGGAGCAAGATCTTGGTTTTGAGGAGGAGCTCATGGAGGAGCAAGCACCAAACCCACCTATCACACCAAGGAGATCTTCAAGGGCAAAAGTGGATCCATCAAGGCTCACATATCAAGGAAAAGGACAGCAAGTTGAGGGTATCTCATCCACTTCTTATGCTTTATCTAGTTTTGAAGAACCGTCTAATGTTGAAGATGCATTGAACTCCAAAGAATGGTATAAAGCTATGTTGGATGAGTATGATGCCTTGATTGAGAATGAAACTTGGTTGCTTGTTGAGAGACCTCAAAGGAATGTAATAGGATGCAAGTGGGTCTTCAAGCTTAAGTTGAATTCAAATGGGAGTGTTAACAAACATAAAGCAAGATTAGTTGCAAAAGGTTATGCTCAAGAGAGAGGGATAGACTATGAGGAAACTTTTGCACCCGTGGCAAAGATGGTCACAATAAGACTAATCATTGCACTTGCATCACATTTTGGATGGATTCTATGTCAAATGGATGTATCTAATGCTTTCTTGAATGGTTTTTTGGAAGAGGATATCTATATGGAGCAGCCACAAGGGTTCATCAAGCATGGAATGGAGAACAAAGTATGCCATCTCCAAAGAAGCATCTATGGCTTGAAGCAAGCCTCGAGATCTTGGAATTCAAGACTACATTGCTATCTTATTTCACTTTCTTTTGTTCCAAGTGAATATGATCCCACTCTTTACATTAATTTTGATGATGTTGATATTGTACTTTTACTCATTTATGTAGATGACATCATCATTAGTGGAAATAGTGTTGATGGTATTGAAAAAATCAAGATAGATCTATCCTTAGAGTTCAAGATGGTAGATCTAGGGTGTCTTCACTTCATCTTAGGCATAGAAGTACTTAGAGGGTCTGATTTTATCTTTATAAGTCAAGTAAACTATGCTCAAAGTCTTTTGAAGAAGTTTAAGATGGAAGTATGCAAAAGTGTTGACACACCAATGGAGCAAGATGTAAAAGTGCCAAATGAAGATGATGAAAGATCCTTCAGGGACATCACTTTGTTTAGGCAACTTATAGGTTCCTTAATGTGGATCACTATAACTAGACCAGATCTTAGCTTTAGTGTATGTAGGTTGAGCCAATCCATGCAAAAGCCATTGAATATCCATTGGAAAAAGGCTAAGAGGATTCTAAGATACATCTCGGGTACATTGGATTTTGGGATTCTATATAGAGGAGATGTGATTAACCTTCATGCATTTAGTGATTCAGATTTTGCAGGGGACAAGAGGGATAGGAAATCAACAAGTGCCTATTCAACTTTCATAGGAGAAGGTGTGGTTTCATGGCTTTCAAAAAAGCAAGAAACTATATCTCTATCTTCAACCGAGGCCGAGTACAAAGCTTTGACAACCACTACAAAGGAGGTACTTTGGATCAAGAGATTATTGGTGGAACTAAAGATCATGGATTCAGAGGAGGCACCAATCATCTACAATGACAATATATCAGCCCAACACCTTGCATCTAACCCAATCTTCCATGCAAGATCTAAGCACATTGAGATATGCCATCACTTTGTGAGAGAAATGGTGCAAGCCAAGGAGATTGCTTTGGAGCATGTTCCAAGCAATGAATGTGTAGCTGATCTACTTACTAAACCACTTCAAAAGACACCTTTTATGAAGTTCAGATCATCACTTGGAGTGATTAGTAAAGCAATGATTGAACCAAGCTAGATAGTGAGGAGGAGTGTTAAAAATTCACAATTCTAGCTTGACTAGTTTTGGTCATATGACTTGTAAATAGTTAGATGGTCATGATGTGGCTTGTCACACGTGCCAAATAGCATAGGATTCCATTCATAAGGATGTTCTCAAGTAGACCTAAGTGTTAGAACCTTTGGAATGAGTCCAAATTATGCTTAGATACAAGGGAGAAAAAATAGGAGCTATTTTTGGTAATTTTTGCATTGTTGAGGGATCTCCAAGATTCCAACCCTAACTTGGTAGGGATGAAAGATCCACCAAAATTAGCATTAGGGATAGGTTTAGGGCTACTCATACCTGCCCAAAACCGTGATGGATCATGTATATATAGGTGATGATATCTCACCAAAATCAATCAAGCAATTTCATGTTTTTTCTCTCATAATGGTGCAATTGCTCTCTATGTTCATAATTGTTTGAGTACTTGTGATTACTAATGATTATAGGATTGAATGTAGGTCTGGTGTACAGTACTCAGACTGTGGGAGGCCGTACTTTCACACGTGTGAAGTCTTCTTCAAGGATTTGGGCCATTTAGTGAGGTTCAAGCATAGATTTTTGATGGATTTTGATGGTTCAACTTGTGCTAATCTTATGAAATCATAATCTATTGTTTTCCTCATCATTTCAAGTGTTTTAGGATCCTTATTTGCTGTAATTTTTACACTGGGTAAGAGGAAGTGCCAATCGAGCAAATTCGGAAATATGCCGACAAAAAAATCCTACAAACTCCAAGAAAGACTTGATTTTCCGAACTGTGATAAGAATAGGCCATTCAATAACCCTCTAGATACGATCGGCCTCAATCTCCACTCCTCGTTCGTAAATCTTATGTCCCAAGTAGGACAATTCCTTAGCAAAAAAGTCACACTTAGAATCTTTGGCAAAGAGCTTTTCCCTTCTTAGGATGTCCAGGACAATCCTAAGATGCTCTCTATGTTTCACCAACGTCTTACTGAGCACTAGGATATTATCTAAGAATACTACTACGAATCTTCCCAAATATGGCCTAAACAAATCATTCATCATCTGTTGGAAAGTTGCCGGTGCATTGGTTAGACCAAAAGGCAACACCAAAAATTTCTAGTGTCCAAAGCAATAATCGACATAAAACCTTATAGCTCCATCCTTCTTGGCAGCCAGAACCATTGGTGATGCCCAAGGAGACTTACTAGGTTGTACCCACCCCTTCTTCAGGTAATCATGTAAATGCCTACTTACCTCAGCCTCTTCTGATGCACTCATCTGATAAGGATGTTGTGCGATCGAAATTGAACTAGGTATAAGGTTGATTTTATGATCAACTGTCCTTTTGGGTAGTAAACCTACAAGAAGGTCTAAAAAAATATCATTGAATTCCTGCCTAAGTTCATTATAGGCTTCAAACTCTGTAGTGTTCTCACTGGGTATATTCATGGCATTTATGTTAAGTTTTTTATCATTACAGCAAATGAAATCATTATGAAAATATAAATAAACTTTATAATCAGAATTTTTATTATTGAATTAAGTTCCTATTTAGAATAATGATTAATATTTTTAGTGTTAATACTTAAACTAGCCTTGATCTTAATCAAAGAATTCTCATGCATAAAAGATAAAGATTTTTCAATAAAATCAATTCTCAATGACTTATTTCTATCAAAATGCCATTGTTTTCTGAGAACAATATCTACATTAGCTAATGCAACAACATGGAATTCTAGTTTTTCAAAGTAATCTTGTTTGTTTAACTCTACATCAGGAACAACGTAATCCATAAACGCAGAATTGCTTCTCGATGCCATTGTCACACAATATTTTTTCTCACTTTTTCCTATAAATTTGTCCAATGCTTCTGACTTGTTATGAATGAAGTACACAGTTGCAAACTTGATGAAGTCATCAATGAAGGTGATGTAATATCTTGAACCTCCCAAAGAGACTATATCAAAGAGTCCATAGATGTCTGAGTGTGCTAACTCCAGGAGTTCTTTAGTCACTGAATGAGTTCCTGGTAAAAGGTGTACGTGACATCTTGCCTTTGTTGCATGCATCACAGGACCTCAAACTAGTTGCATCCTTGATGCTAACTCCTAAGAATACACCATTTTGGCTAGCTTTGTACAAGGCCACTATATTCATATGACACAATCTCCTATGTCATAGAATGTAAATGTGCTCATGGATCTGATGTGCTTGCTCAGTAGGAACTTGCACCTTTAGGTGATACAGAGTGCTCTTGCGCTTGCCTTGTGTAATAAGATGAGTGGTCTTAGCTTCAACCACTTTATATGAATCACTTGTGAATGTGACATACATGTCTGCATCTACCATCTGTGCCACAAAGAGCAGATCCTTCTGAAGTGTAGGCACATATAGGACATCATCAAGCTTTCTATCTTTGCCATTGGTCTCTGGAGGAATCTATTTTCTGAAACTAAGCAATCGTTTGCTTTGTTGTCACAAAATGTGACGTAGCTCTTGAATCAAGAATATCTCTTGTATATTTGCTTGTGATATGGCACACACATCATCACACAAATAAGCAGCTGGATTCTTGTTGGACCTTTCCTCGACTAGATCCCCTTGTTGTGGACATTCAGCACGATGGTGTTTTCCTTCGCATCCATAGCACCTAATTGAGTGCAGTATGCCATCGCCTCTAAGTTGATAGGCATACACCAGTAACAAAATTCCCCTTAGGATCTTCCACAAAATAGACTGGTAGGTTGTTATGGTCCTCCATTGAATTCGGTGACATGCAAGAGGATATAACCAAAACTTCTACCTTGCCAAGAAACTCATGATTTAGATGGATCAATCTGACATCCATCCTTCTGGTGAGCTCCTTGTTGTCTTGATTCTGCTTCTGACCGTTGAACCACTGGATCTTGTTGTCGACAAGCTTGTTGCTCTGTATTTTGTCCTTTTAACAAGCGTGGATTCTTGATTGGACACCTGGTACTTGGATGATCTCCAAATAAAAAGGTACATTCATCCTTTTCAAAAAAATTGACTGTGCAAGCATAAGCTTGAGGACGGCCTGAACTTGAAGTGCAAGGTTCTTGGTCCTCTGCTGCACTTAATTTGCTTGACTTTGCTACACTTTGTTGCCTCCCACAAGTTCTCATTCTTGTTGGATCATCGTTCGTTGTTGACCTTTGTTCCACTAATTCTCCACCTGATAATTTATCAAAGCAATAGGGAAAATCTCTCATTCCTTGTAAGACTTTCATCATGGCAGCATCCTTATAGAGTTGTACAGGTGACGCATAGGATGCTAATTCTGCCATACCAAATCCGATTCTTTTGGGTAGTCCAGCATAGTATTTTGCCATGACGATCCGTTTAGGAATCGGTGGATTACAATTCTTCACTAGATGATAGATCTGATAGGTGTAGTCTTGGATTGTTTCAGTAAGAAACTTTTCTAATTTCGATAATCCTATAAGGGCGGTCTCCATAGTTCAGCACTAGAATGTCGCAAAGTAGCTGGTTGGTGAATTGCTTCAAGGTTTGCTCAATGACTCTGGTGTTCCAACCCTTTTTTTTTTTTTTTGTAGGAGATGGAGAAGAAGAAAAAGAGAAGAGAATCGATAAACGGTGGATCAGTATGGATGATAATAGAGACATAAATGGATTTATCTAGCAGAGATGGAGACAGAAGATGGGACAGAAGAATGATGGATGGATAGTGGCTGATGTGGAGGGAACTGATCAGCTTGTTCACTTGATTTAGTCCAGGGATGTTGGATCTTGATGGATAATGTGACTGCAACCTAGATTTGACAAGATCTGATCAGTTTCAGTTGGATAATAGTGTGATTTTAGCTCTTTTTCTTGGTTTTTTGTGGTTTTTTTTTTTTTTTGAGATTTCTTCATATCTGAGTGAATCAAACCTTTAACCTTCCTACAGTAGCTGTATCTAGACCATTTCTAGACAATGTGAGTTCTGCAAGAGTTCTTGATGAACAGATTTGTCAAGATCTGAAAAAAAACTCAGTTTTTTGGCACTTTTTCTTAGATATTTGATAATATGACCATTGGATCTTCACAAAAATTTCACAGTAGCCAGATCTAGGTTAGATCTATCTATTAAACTCTTTGCAAATGTTACTTCTCAACAGATTTTAAATCATGAAAAAAGTGCATTTTTTTGGGGTTTTCTTGCAAATTTTTTAGATTTTCTAAGAACAAACCCTTGCAGACTAGTATACACTTGTATCTGAGTCAGATTCACCTGTTCACCAAGCTGCGAGAGTTACTTCCCAAGGAAACTCAAAAAATCTTGAGAAAAGCGCATTATTTTGGGTTTTTTTGCAAAATTTTAGAATTTTCTGGGAACAAACTCTCTCAAACTAGTATGCACTTGTATCTCAGTCAGATTCAGTTGCTCACCAAGCTGCGAGAGTTACTTCCCAAGGAAACTCAAACAATCTTGAAAAAAGTGCATTTTTTTGGGATTTTTTTGTAAAATTTTAAGATTTTCTGGGAACAAACCCTCACATACTGGCATGCACCTGTATCTAAGTCAACTTTACCTGCTCACTAAGCTGCGAGAGTTACATCCAAGGAAACTCAAAAACTCTTAAAAAAAGTGCATTTTTTTGGGGTTTTTCTGTAAAATTTTAGGATTTTCTGGGAACAAACCCTCACATAATAGTATGCACTTGTATCTAAGTCAGATTTACCTACTCATTAAGCTATGAGAGTTACTTCCCAAGGAAACTCAAAAAATCTTGAAAAACATGCATTTTTTTGGGGGTTTTTTTGCAAAATTTAAGATTTTATGGCAACAAACCCTCACAGACTGGTATGCACTTGTATCTAAGTCAGATTTACCTGCTCACCGAGCCACAAGAGGTACTTCCCAAGGAAACCCAAAAAACTTTGAAAAAAGTGTATTTTTTTTTAGGTTTTTTTGCAAAATTTTAAGATTTTTTTGGGAATGAACCCTTGCAGACTTGCATGCAGTTGTATCCAAGTTAGATGCATATGCTCACCAAGCTGCAAGAGTTACTTCCCAAGGAAACTCAAAAATTTACTATCTGAGAAGGTTTTAGGCTGCTTTTTGCTCTCGGGAACCTTCACAGGGGCACTTTTTTTGGGATCTAACTCTCACAGACTTCTCTGTGTCCTTGTCTCAGTGAGATGGAACTTCAGAGAGCTCTGCAAAGGTTAGTTTTGAGTTTTGATTTCTTTTTAAATTTTTACAAGAGATTTTTGAATTTTTATGGGTTTTTCTCTGTTTTTTCAAAATATATTGGGAAGTAACCTTTGCAGGCTTCTATGCAGGTCTGGGATAGTACCTTGGAGCTGCTGCAAGTCATGCGAAAGATAGTTCCTGCTGGATTTTGAGAAATCAAAATTTCATGAGATTTTGCCTCTCTTTTTCCCTCCAAAAACAGATTTTGAGTATTTTTATGAGCTTTTATGGAGTTTATGGATTAACGAAGGAATTGGGTGCTTGGATCTGATCCTCCCACCCCACAATCTCTCCCTACAGTGCAAACAAACAAAAAAATCATGAAAAAAAAAGACAATAAACTAACCCTACTCACATACTCTACCCTTAAAATTTGATTTTTTTGATGAAAAAGAATGATGAGAGAGATATAGGAAAAGAGGAAGAGAGTGCTTGGGATACCCTCAAGTCTATCTATGAGGCAAAAAAATACTTCTAGACTTCTACCACTAAGAAACCAAATTTTTCAAAGTGTACAGAGAAGTGATGAATGTGTTTCATCTTATGTAATGAGAGTTAAAGACCTCCATAGAGAATTGTCATGCATAGGAGACTCCATCAACCAAAATGAACTTGTTCAAGTCATACTTAATGGGTTAAAGGAGGAATATCACAACCTTGTTCAGAGTTATGCCATTAAGGAGGAGCTACCAAGTTTGGAAGCACTCCAAAGTGTGCTCATTTCTGAAGAATCAAGACAAGAGTATAAACTCTTGAAAATGGAGAGACTGTCTCTCAACATTGATGGTAAAGCTCTCTTTACCAAAGACAAGCACAAGACAAGAAGTAAGAATCAACACCAATCCTCTTCAAGCAAGAACAATCTTATTTCCAAGGAGAAAGGAGATGAGGATGAGTCCTCTCAAGCTTCCACATCCAAGAAGAAGAAGAAAAACATCAAGTGTTTCTTTTGTGGCAAGAAGGGGCATTATGCCACCAATTGCTTCAAGAAGAAGAGTCAATTCAAACAAGCCAACATTTTTAATGAAGAGAAGGAAGATGCTCATGCAAGTGATGGAGAGGTTTCTCTTATGGTCTTGAGTTTTTCTTCATCACTTTTCAAGAAGGATGGCTATGCGTAGCTCCAAGTATTCTTTTTCATCCATGTCACTTTATGAAGGAGCCAAGAAGTCCATCTACACATCAAATGATCATGAGTGTGCTATTGAAGGCATATGGACCATTCCCTTAAAGCTTTCTTCATCAAAAGTTCTTTCTCTGTCTAATGTACTTTTTGTTCCCAAGTTAACAAAAAATCTTATTAGTGTTGGGCAATTGTTTGATAGTGGACTAGATGTGAATTTCAATGTTGATACATGTACAATCAGGAAGCATGATGAGATCCTTGCATTTGGGTCTAGATGTGGTGGAATCTACAAGCTTGATCCCAAAGAGTATGCTAACTCTTGTGATTGTGCTTTTGCTACTCATATGTCTTTGGAGGAACTATGGCATAGAAGGTTGGGACATCCTAACTATAATTCTATGGTGTCCATGGTCAAGAAAACCAAAGCTATTGGCTTGCCTAATCTTATATCCAAAAAATTCAAGCCATGTGAGGCTTGTGCCATATCTAAGTCTCATGAGAAGCCTTTTTCAAAGTCATCTATCATGACTACACATCCATTGGAGCTCATACACTCGGATGTGCACTTCTCATCTTCAAAGAGCAAGGGTGATGCTACTTGCTTTGTAACTTTCATTGATGATTTCACTAGATTTACTTGGGTATATCTTCTAGCTTCAAATTCTATGGTGTTTGACTATTTCCTAAAGTTCAAAGCTCTAGTTGAAAAGCAATTTTCTTACAAAATCAAGATTCTTAGAAGTGATGGAGGTGGTGAGTATACTTCCAATAAATTTCATGATTATTGTGAGCTTGAAGGCATTAAAAGGGATTTTTCTTGTGCATATACACCATCTCAAAATGGGGTGGCTGAAAGAAAGAATAGAACACTGTGTGAATGTGCCAAAACCATCAGAATTGAGGCATCTTTGCCAAAAGACTTTTGGGGTGAGGCTATCAATTGTTCAAACTATCTTTACAATAGACTCCCTCATGTTGCACTTGGACGAAAGTCACCATATGAAGCACTCTATTTGAAGAAACTTAAGGTTGAATACCTTAGAGTATTTGGATGCATATGCTTTGTCCATATTCCCTTGGAAACAAGAAAGAAGGATGATCCTTGTGCAAACAAAGGTATAATGGTTGGATATTCATCCAACAAGAAAGCCTATCGAATCTACATGCTCTCTACCTCTAAAGTAATTGATAGTAGAGATGTAGTTTTTCATGAAGAAGAAAAGTCCAATCTTGGAGGGGCCGAGATCAAGCAACCTCAAAATCTATCACCTATTGTTATTGAGGACAATCAACATATGGAGGAGTCAAGATATGGCCTTGACTATGAAGAAACCTTTGCCCCCGTAGCAAAGATGGTGACAATAAGAATCATAATCTCTCTTGTCTTATTTTTTTAAGTGGAAATTGTTTCAACTTGATGTCTCCAACGCTTTTTTGAATGGCTATCTTGCGGAGGAGATATACATGGAACAACCTCAAGGATCTATCAAGGATAAATCTAAGGTGTGTTTTCTATTTAGAAGTTTTTATGGCTTAAAGCAAGCACCTAGATCATGGTATTCAAGACTCAACAACTTTCTACTTTCATTAGAATTTGTGCTTAGTGACTATGATCCTTCTATGTACTTAAAATTTGATGGTAGTAATATTGTCATTCTCCTAATCTATGTAGATGACATTATTCTTAGTGGAAGTTGTTTGATGCTAGTTCAAGAAACCAAAGATGCATTAGGAAAAGAATTTAAAATGCAAGATCTAGGAGATATCCATTACATTTTGGGCCTTGAGATTGATTTTTATGAAGAGTATGCTTTTATTTGTCAATCTAGATATGTCTTTTCTATGGTGAGAAAATTCAATATGCAAAGTTGTAAAGGCATAGATACTCCCATGGAGCAACATGTAAAAGATCCTATTAAAGGTGATGAAAGATCCTTTGAGGACATCACACTTTATAGGAGTCTTATAGGCTCTTTAATTTGGCTTACTATCACTAGACCCGATTTGAGCTATTGTGTGCACAAATTGAGTCAATTTATGCAAGATCCCAAGATCCAACATTGGAAGATGGCCAAGAGAGTTCTAAGATATATATCTTCTACTCAAGATTATGGTTTATTATACAAGAATGAAGATCTAACCATTGTTGGCTATTTAGATTCTGATTTTGCAAGTGATAAAATGGATCGAAAGTCCATTAATGCATATACTATCTTTCTTGGAGGCAATCTTGTGTCTTGGCTTTCAAAGATACCATATCTCTATCATCTTGTGAGGCCGAGTATAAAGCACTCACTACAACAACTAAAGAGGTGCTTTGGATCAAGAGGTTAATCATGGAGCTAAAGTGCATCTAAGAGGATGATCTTCCCTTGATCAAATGTGACAACATATCTGCACAAGCTCTTGCAAACAATCTTATTTTTCATGCAAGAAGCAAGCATATAGAAGTGGCACACCATTTTGTAAGGGAAAAGCTCATTGGAGGTGAAATCAACTTAGAACATGTCGACACATCTTCGTGTATTGCTGATCTTCTCACAAAGCCACTTTGCAAAAGTGCCTTCTCAAAGCATAGATCTAATCTTGGTCTTATCTCAAGATCAATGCTTGATTCACATTAGATACATTTTTAGGAGGAGTGTCAAAATATTGAAAAATCTATCTAATGTTGTGAGTATGAGTCCTAAAAATGCCAAAGATGAATTGAACTTTTTTGGCTTAGTATAGACCCATCTTAGAGTGAAATATTCAAGGTAGGTAGAAGTAGAAACTCGAGCTACCATAGGAATTGCCATTTGTACTTTACATGCCACATTTAATGCATGAAAAGACTATGTGGCACAATTAGACATAGTGAGGTGGCTTGGATAAGTCTAGATAGCTTGAGAGGTAAATCCACAACTCCAATTCAACTCAAAGTAGGAGAAGAGTCCATGGATCTATATATATGTGATGTACTCTCATTGAGAATTGAAATTTGTGTGTAATGCAAATTTGGAGACAAGCTCTTTGTGCCCTCTCTCTCTCCACGAGTTTTGTACTTGCTATTTTCTCTCTCTAGATGCGTAGAGGCATTTATGATGCTTTGTCTTATGTTTTGTTGACAGATCTTGCTTGTAACACAATAATATTGCTTGTATGATCAGCTTTCCTATTGACAACCAGTGCTAGTTTGATCTTTATGGTGTTATTGTACTTAGGAGATCAAAAATACATGTGTAGGGCATCCCACACGTGTGAGTTCAGCACAATTGAGTTACGCCATGAAACACTGCATAAATTCTGTGAAACACATTTACTAGTTGTACATGCATTGGCAGCTGAGAAAGAACGACACAAGGCATGGCATGATCACCGATTGGACAAGAAAGATCTTTGATCTGGAGATCTGGTCCTCATGTATAAGACCAAGGTGATCAAAGGAAAGTTGAAGTTCACGCGAAGGCCCATTCCGAGTAAAGGAGATCCTCAACCATGGAGCCATGAACCTCGAGAAGTTATATGGGATGCCTTTCGACATGCCCATCAATGGTAGCTGTTTGCACAAGTATTGGCCACCACAATAAAATAGATCAGGGAGGGTAATGACAAGTCACAAAAAGTTCATCTTCAAGGTCATCACGGCCAAGTCTAGAAAAATCAAACCAGATCCATCAAGGTCCATCAAGATCTGAAAAGATTTGACAACATCCGACAAAATTCAAGTGAGATCTAAATCCCAACAGGATCAACAGAGAAGCCGATCATCAGATTGCATCAATTAGCCTTCATTCTTGCAAATCAGAGACATCGATCTCAAAAAAACATGAAAAAAAAAAGATAAAATTCACTTAAGTTGATGGATCAGTTACCAATATTCTATCAGAACTTCTAGAGAACTTACCTATAGTCAGATCCAACCTGAATGCAATGGAATACCAGTTTACAGAAGTTAAGAATCATAGAATCTCGAGATCTCGTCAAAAAAAACTCAAAAAGAGCACTTTTTCATGATTTTTGGAGAGTTAGCTCTTGAAACTTTGACAATCACCAGATCTGACCCAGATGCATCTATGAAAATCTCTACGAGAGTTACTGATGGAAAAATCATCAAATTTGAGTGGTTACAAGAGTTCATAAAGGTAGAATCTTCACAACCTTCACAGAGCATCAAGATCAGCAGACCAACCTTCGCAAGGGGCGTAAATGAAATCAGAGTAGTGAAATTAGCCTGCCTATAGGTTCAGATTTTAAAAATTCAATGTCTGGAGAAAGTTGTGCAAGAGATCACTTCCTACGAGGATTGAACCCTCACAGAACCTTCACAGGGTGGTCAAATCCCCTTTTGAACCTTCATAGACTTCTCCGAGGTCTTAGAATATTGTGATGAAGGTCCCTGCAAAAACTTGGGTGGAATTGAACTGGGGAAAGTGTGTTTCACCTAATATGCACTCTAATTTCTGCTATATAAGGGCAAAATTCGAGTCATTTGTCACTTTACCTAAAATTTCAAGCAAAATTTTCAAGTTCTCCATTTGCTACCAAACTTCCTATCAGCCATCATCTGCACTCACCGATCTCAGATTTGCACTCAGAACCATCATTGTCACCATCCATCTTCCCATTTCTATAGTTTTCCACTTTTTAACCTTTTTACTATTTCTACCATTTTTGTCGCTTTTTCTAACTTTTCTCTATTAACAGACTTAACCTCACCTACTTAAAATCATTGAACAATCAAGCAAAGATGCCTGCGAATGGTATCTAGATTTAGGTGCTTCTCAGCACATGACTCCATGTAAGAACCTATTCTTGAATCTCACAGCAACTAAATCAAAATACATTTTCTTTGGAGACTCAAGCTCACACAAAGTCAAGAAACAACACGTTGTATTTTCCGAAACAAAAAAATGAAAGGCTAGATTATAATCATAGTACTATATGTTATAACCTAATGTTTGATTCCAAGAGTTCTAAAATAATGGAACATTACAAATACAATGTGTATAAGCTAGATATAGCTTGTGTATTTGGTTGAATACATTGAAGAATTAGTTAGATTTATTGCTTATCATTTTGAACCTAGTCTGTAGTGTGCAAGCTGATGTAACAATTTGCAAAGCATTGTTCAAGAAACCTCCTTGAGGTTTCCCTCCTATTTCCTACATTTTTTTTGAAGTTACTGGTTTTTAAAAAACTTTGCCTTCAAGATCCTGCATGTTAGATTTTTTGTCGACAAAATATTAAATATGTACATCAAAAATTGATTTTATTGACTCAATAAACCTATGTAACCCAACTTTAATAAGGATCTACCTAGTTTACTAAACAAAAATTTCCTCAATATTAAATTGACAAACCTATCCTGCATTCAAGAAAAGTTGTCGGTATTTTGAATGTCAACTTCTTGTCAATTTTTTATGAAATTGGTTTTCGACGAAAGATGTCAATTCCATTCTCAAGAGATGCCGGCTTTCCCAAACACAGACTATGAAGCCTTATCAGAAGAGTGGCAATCCCTTCGAAATTGCCACGGCGCATATGGGCAAGGAGTATCATTCTAAAATATGCCTCCCAAATTAGGTCCTTTTCACCACAAGTGAAAGTCAATCCAAATGCTTCTTAGCTTGCTCACCATTCTTGTTGTTATTCATGGAGTCACACAGCCCTTCTATTAAATTTTTGTATGCTTGCACACTGTCGATCCTGCCCAGAAATATGTCAGTTGGGATGTGCCCAACGAAACATTGGAAGTCTCTGGCGAATCCTTCACCACCAAGGCAAGCTTTAGGAAACGTATTCACTAGACACGTTCAATTGTAATCCTTTAGAAGCATTAGAATTTAGTGCTAAATTGTTACAAGAATAACAACCCAGTACGCCTACCAATTGCTCTTGGTATAACTACCACGGATAGCAATGCCGTATCATCAAACATAAGTATAGCATAATAGTACAAAGCTGGATGGACCATTTAACATGTCCCTTGCCTTAGGACTTGTTGGATTTGTAGCTGCGGAGGATGTCTTTATGAATCTGCTCTTGTATTAGATCTTACTCGTATGTCCAGCTCTATTGAAGCACTTTCAGGTGCATCAATTTCCTGTTTGTACTTGTACTAGCAAGAGAAAAGGAAAAACAGGCCAAGATTGATGAAGCTCAATACTGCTAAAAACCAGTAGAAAAAATCCAAATGAGACTCGTTAAGGTTGTTAGATATCCAGCCCGTACGGTTCCCATGAGCAGACACATTGTTAATAACTGTGATGCATAAACTGCTGAGAAAGCTTCCTGCTCCAAACATACTGAGATAGAGTGCAATGGCCATACTTCTCATTGTATCAGGCATCTGATCATAGAAAAACTCTTGCAGTCCTACAACAAAGAAGATATCTGAAATACCGTACAGTGCATATTGTGGAGCCAGCTGAAATATGCTCATGGGCACTTTTTTTAATGGCTTGTCAAGCAAACCATGTTGTCTAGCTACATTGAGGCGCTTGCTTTCTGTTAAGGCTGCAGCTATCATGCTCATTAATGAGAAGAACAACCCAATACCTAGCCTTTGAAGCAATGAAATCCCACGAACATTCCTCGAAAATCGCCGGAGGAATGGCACCAGAAAAAAATCGTAAATAGGTAGAAGCAGGAGGACAGTAACACCTGAAAAATTTTGCATGGATGCTGGAGGAAGTTTGAAGTGAGGACCCATTCTATTGTCAAGTGTTGCACCCTGTTTTGTAAATAATGTCCCTATTTGTGCAGTAATAATTCCAAACATCAAGCTTGTTGTCCAGATAGGCATAACCCTGAGGACTAGCTTGACCTCCTCAACTTGAGTGACAGTACAAAGTCTCCATGGATTATAAGTATCTACGCCAGCATCCTCAGGGAGACCGACAACTGCTGCTTTATCAAGGAACCTGTACAGAAACCCAAAAAGTGAATATTCTCTTATTGATCTACTTCAATATGCGGCAATTACCCTTAAGATGTGAACCAAAAACAATTTACCCTAAAGTAGGAATCAATATCTATACATTGTAACAGACACATAACAATAGGAAAGGGCCAAAACCACCTTTACTATTTTCATGTTTCAATGATTAGAAGCTTTTATGAAGATTTGCAGTCTATGTGCAATATTGCACAGTACAAACAAAAATCAAGAACACCCGTATCAAAGTCCTATTAACAAGAAATACCACTTATTTGTTTTCATTTTGCAAGCATAGAGTTTTCCGGGTTTAGATTTTTGCGGATTATGCAATGCTCAAAGCTCAACTGATGATCGCTTACTTACAAAAGGACTGGAATTTTTCTAAGGAAGCAAATAATTATATCCTTTTGTCAACATAAAAAGCATCTTCCATAGAGCAGACATGCGGAGGAAGAGAAAAATATCTACGATCTTTACCAATATACAACAGAGTACTTCACGATTGTAAGATTTTGAAACTTTGAATATTGTTACTCTGAGTGACACAAGTACAAACTTTTCATCGAACACAATGAAAATATGAAGATGAGAGAAAGTACTCCTAGTCGATGTTTTATAAAAACGGTTAGTTTTATTGAGTTGTAAGCATTGCTAAGATCTAACCTCATCTAACATATGCTTTTGCAAAAGTATGTGATGAAAGGAAGCTGAATCTGTTGCACCTCTTGAGACACAGTAGTTTTGCTAATCTTTCAGTTTGAATAGTAAATCTAAATACAAACTCACAAAAATCCATCAGAGTGAAGAAGATGCCTCCTTCCCTGAACTTGAACTGCATTCTTGTTCTTAAGTTCGTAAAGTTCATTCTTGTCAGCAGGCACAGATACGTTCCACTTTCGAGCACATGCAACGAGCACCTGTGCCACACTAGTAAAAGGGCTACCGGTTGATGGTTTATGCCTGTAAACTGGAGTCCCTATGCAGAAGGCAGCGATAGCAATAGCAATCGCTAATGTAGGGAATCCAAAACCCCAACCCCATCCAACGTTATCTTGAATATATACAATCACTGTTGGATATCTTGTGAACATGGTATAATATACCAATGATGAAAATGCATGCTTTCCAGCCACCGGTGGTGGCCTTTGAAACAGGCCTCCCGCGAAGGTCTACCCATGATGATCCATGCTCATCACATGCGCCTGCTCCTCCTCCTCCTCCTCCTAATTGTATTTCTAGAGTATTACTCTCTTCTTGTTCATTTACAGTGTGTTGCTCCACTTTTGTGTTGGAATTTGCCATCGCTACTACGTATCTGCAATCAAGCAAGCCAATAATCTATACAACGAGAGAGAGAGAGAGAGAGAGAGAGGGAGGGAAATTCCAAAATGATATATTTGATGGGATACGTAGGCCACGTTGGATGTTGATGCAATGAAATGGAGATGAGGTGGGGTGGGCCAATAATGGAGAGGTTGTACTTCATTTTTTGAAGATGATCCAACACATGGCCTCTTGTGGTGACTTGGTGGTTGGCACTTGGAAATGAATATTGCGTACAATAATAGTTGATCATTTACATCTTTGTGGCGTAAATTATCATGATACTATGAAAAAAGGTGATGTGTCTTACTTTATTGGAGCTCAAGAATGACATGGTACTTTTGTTTCTAATGATGTAGATCCTTGACTACTTTTGCCTTGCATGAAATAATCAATTATTGAAATTGGCATGCATCAAATTGGCTCTCTACCTTGGAAATCTAACACCTTTATTGCATGATGCATTTTTGGAGGGCCTTGTTACCAAGATCAGCCCTCATGTCACGTTATCTTATCTAATAAATTGATAGATATCAATATTTGTATGATAAGTTTTTTTCTCTCATACCCCATCCCGTGGCCATGACCGCTCGCTCTTCAATTTCTGTCACCGCTTGCGATCAAAATTGTAAAATCTCGAAAGTGACAGATGATTTGGTTGATGTTTATTCCAAGGAAAGCTCTATTTTCCTTTGTTTTCTAGAGCAGGTGTGAATCCATGATGCTTAGGTTTCCAGCTCTTGAAAACATGTGATTTTCCAATGCTTGGATCTTTTATCTGCTTGTTAAAATCTATCGTCAATTTTTTGACAAGTGATCAAGGCTGGTGATGATTAATGATCCAGAGGGTAGCAATCCTTCATTTGTTCTCTAGATTTTGTTAAAACATTTTTCACCGGAAGAGCTCATGCACAATGGCGCAAAAAGTTGAGCAGGTAATGTAATAGCTTCTAAATGAAAGTCAACGTTGATATTACTCCTTATTGCATGCATGCCTACTAGAATGCTTACATGAGACATATACCGGAAGCATCTTCCATAGTTGGTTACTTCTTTCCATCTAATTATCAGATGTCGAATGATCAAAAGAACTGAAACTACGCAACGTCTAAAATATTGATGACCAAAAAGTGTATTATGAATTTTGAATCATGGTCACTTACAATGTCACTTGGTAGCTCCAAAAAGTCTAAAATGATGTTTTATGAGTGACTGAGCTAACTTAGAAGCTCTAATAGTAGTTTGAGATCTCGGGTCCTTCTGGAATTTTTGCAAGGCAAAAATATTACGTATATTTTTGGGGGCTAGTTGGAATAATTATAGTACTTTAGTAAGTCGATCCATGTCTACCCAAATAGCATCATTTCCTTTGTGCATCCCTGGATGACCCACTGCAAAATCCATTGAGATATTGTTCCACATTTTGGTAAGAATCTTCAATGGATGTAACAATCCACCGACTTTCATCCATTCAAACTTTATAAGTTGACATTGCTTAGATTTTGCAATGCAGGACTCTACAAAAGGCTTCATCTTTAGCAAAATAAATTTTTTCATACTAAATCCAATATACTCGGTACCCTACGATGTTTTGCACATGGCACATCATGACATTCATACAAGGTCTTGATGTTAACTGTGACGTCATTAGGTTTAAATTTTTTTCCATTTTTGAACAAAATTCCATTCCAGACAATAAAGGTAAAACAAAATTCCCTCCTACTCATAGCTTGCACATCAAAGGAAGACAAAAAAACACTACAACATTCGAGAGATATTTCGACTCTATTACCAAGGCTTTTCTGAAGATTAAAAAAAAACAAAAACAAAAACACTACGAACCTCGGTATACACATTGATTTATACCTCGGTAGCAGAACCTTCTTAATTACATCGGTTCTCGAGGTATCACCATCCGATTCTGGAGCTGTTTAGAGAATGTGTTTGCCAAGGGATATATCGAGGGACCTTGGTATACCCCTCGACATGACTATCTGTTCCAAGGGACCTCGGTATAACCGAATAGAAAGAATGCTGATAATATATTATTTTCGAGGGTCATTCCAAGGGGCCTTTGGTATACCCCTATCAAAAAGATCGTTTGTCCCGAGGATTCTTCTGAGGGCTTAAGAATCAAAAAAAGAAAACTTAGGACAGAACTGTTGTAAGCCATTAATAGGTGTGTATCTTGCTCCTTGAATTTCGTCGCATTGGAGGAATTTGGCTATTGTTGTTGTTGCTTCTTTTCCTCATTGTAGATGCGGATGCGACACTCCTTGATGTCGTGATTGGCTCTCTTGCAATATCTGCAAAAGAGCTTCTTGCACAATCCATTGTTCTCACCTTGAGTGTGAGGCTTCTGCTGTTGCTACTGCACTTGATTCTTGCCCTTGGAATAGTCTTTCTTCTTGGTGTATAGGGCCAAGGACTTGTCTTTGATGGACAGGCCACTGGTCTTTCTCCGCATTTCTTCTTGAAGTAGATGACCGATCACCTTTTGAAGAGTGAGGTCGGGTTGTGTGGAGATCATCACCACAAAGTGTTCATACGACTTTGGAAGTTGTCTGATAAAAAACTGAGGAGTCACAGACATCCGTGTTTTGATCAAAGTGAGTGAACAAATGTTACCAAACAACAGTCAAGTGCATTCAATCACAACAAGCATTCATCTACATTATATGCAGATAGAAAAGCAAGCTGCTACTATATTACACTGAAGCACAACCAAATAGTAGTTACAACCAGAATGACGGTGTAACTGGGAGGCTCAAAAATCATTCATCTCACGGACGAAGCATCAAATAGAGTGTGCCTAGGTGATCCATTTATAGATTGCATCCATGTATTAATTACAATAAATGTTTTTCATCTAATTAGACAAGCTGTTGTACTTGGAAGTATTGGCTTGAGATGATAACTGTACATTTTGTACACAGTCAACTGGTAGGGAATATTGACGCTGACGAGGACGTCGCAAATTCTCTCACTTTGCTTTTTAGGGGAAGTGGCTTTCTCTCATTTCACAAATTCTGGGAAGTGACTGAGAACGTTCCTCATTCAAAATAGACGACCTTCGGCATTTTTCTCTCTCTTTGAGATTTTGTGAAAAAACTGAAGGTCTACATAAGTTGGAAAATAGTTGAACTATTGAACTATGCTGAACTGTCGCATTTCGAAAAAATGTGAAAAAGCCGAAGTTGTTGAAAACATAGCTCATTTATGTAGACTGTTGTGACACTTAGTGTATTTCTGTAGACTATTGCGACACTTAGTTTATTTATGTAGACTTGCTCTAAATGTTAATTCATGGAAGTCCTTGAAGATGGCCAAGTCTTCAATGACTTCAAATCATTCAACTTAACATTTGAACATGAATGCATGATAGGATTGGTTACCCTTTGTTGGAGATCAGCCGAAAGCGCATTGTAGACATTCTTCAAATAGCTTGGCTGTCTAAGTTATGATTTCTGCAAGTATCAGATGAGCAGACATAGAACCAAAGTTGGTTTCACCTGACCCTAGATCAACAATCAACAAACATGCAGGAAAAATCATGAAATAGAAATTACTATTCACCAAGGAGACAATTGTGGGCTTAATTTCCAACAATAAGGCCCTTTTTGGAACTCAAATATAAAGTCCCTCACCAAGGAAGCTGCACAACAAAGTGTCAAATAATACAAGGGATTCGGATAGTGGACAAACCAACCAAACCAAATCTAGATCATGCATATATATTCCCTAAGCAACAGATTAATCTATCACATGGGAAGGAAGAATCACATCAACATCATGTAGCTACCAATCACACAATCAAGCATGCACTAGTGAGAGCTCAATGAGTATACTTATACCCACCATTAGTAATGCATTGTAACACCTCATTGGTGTTCACAGATTCTCTTATCTGTGAACACAGTTTACAACTTCTTTTACTTCTATAGTTACGGTTCTTTATGGTTCTTCTTCTTATTAGAACAGTTACAAAGCAGAAGCGTTACTCAGATTTTAGCATGCATTTCCCAGCCTGTCAGTGAGAGACATGGTTCCGATACTCAGCTACATGCAGAAACCAACCATGTAACCATCTATAGCTCAAGAGGATCAATGTTTTGGAACAGGGAGCAGACCTACCACTATCTACTGAATCAGCAATCAATCAAGAACAAGATTAACTATTGAACAAGAAACAAGAAACTAGATTTTTAACAACATTTGACAGTCCAAGAATCAAGAAACACTCATTTTCCGATGCTTAGAATGCCCAAGAACAATCAAGAACTGGAAAGTAAGAGAGTATGCAAGATCTACACCACTATTCTAGCCTATTTAGTTTACTTGAATGTTGATTTCTACCTTATTCCATAAACAAGAAGTGAATTCTAATCCACAACTAAGCAAGAAACTAAAAAACAAGAAACTAGCTAATCCACAATGCAAGGAATTCAAGCATGATCATAGAAATTTCACTCAAGAACATTGCCATGAACAAGGACCTTAGCAATCATCAAGAACTCGTGGAGGATCCTCTTTATTTGCTCAAGAGAACTTGACAATACATTCAAAAGCTCCCTCACAAGAGAGGGGAGCCCTTAAATAAGCAAGAAGGCTGCTTATGTGGAGCCCAAGTGGCAATTACACCAAATTAGAAATTACATGTGGAATTTGCCCTTCCACTGAAGGTCGCCATCAAAAGGTGGCTCACTCTAGCTAATTTAAGGGGGGGTCTACATTTATTTACAAGGCCTAGGAAATATGACTAGCTCCTACATGGTCATTCCTTCTCTAGGATACACCATATAGGGCCACATAGATATCTCACTATCATCCTAGCTAGTAATTTCTCGACTCTCAGCTTCTTCTGCTCTCCTCCTTCTGAGACCTCCTCAGTCATGGGTGAGAGGTATTCTATGTCTTCGGCTTGGCTCGACATCTGGGGATTCTCTAGAATCTGCTAACATTATCCACCCCTAATCTATTGCAGGACCCGTTGCAACACCGGTGATGTCTTTTGCTTGGCACTTGAAAAAGCGTGGATCTTTGTTCGCTTTCGTAAAACTAGGTGCTTATTATCTGTAAAACTTATTATTTTTCAAAATTGGAAGTCTCTCAATTGGCCGCTACATTCCAACCTTCCTGAGAACTTCTTGATAGTCCTGCTCGCCTCGTCGTCATGCCGTATGGATCCCGTCGGTTGAGATTTGATTGGATCCCGTCGGTTAAGATTTGAATGGATCCCGTCGGTTGAGATTTGAATTGGATTCCGTCGGTTGAGATTCGTCGGTTGAGATTTGTCAGTTGAGATTTGAGTAGACTTGTCAGTTGAGATTTGAGTGGATCCCGTCAGTTGAGATTTGAATGAATCCCGTCAGTTGAGATTTGAACTGGATCCCGTCGGTTGAGATTTGAGTGGATCCCGTCGGTTGAGATTTGAATGGATCCCGTAGCAAGTCGCAACCAAGCAACACTAGGGAATTGGATGGTGGACAAACCAACCCAACCAATCCTAGATCGAACGGGTCTAGACCCTAAGCTATGAAACAATCTCAAAGAGGAATGAGGCATCACACCAGCAACGTAGTCTCACAATCAAGGATCAACTAGTGAGAGCCCAATAGGTATACTTATACCCGATTTGAATTGATTCCAATATGAAGGAATGGATCTGTGTGACGCTAGTGAAGAACTTCAAGTTGAAAATATGAGTGTGGCTCAGAGTAGAAGTTCTTATGAAAAGAGTGTATCCCCAAGAATGTTTGTAGCTTGAGATACCAGTGAGACAGAGATGAGGTGGCTAAAGTGTGAGAATCATTTCTGATGGTGTAGCCTATCATTTGTTGATCTAGAACATCCATGACCCAAGAATATGTACAGGAAGAAGAGAATGCATAGAAAGTACATAAGTAATGTTATGAAGTATAAACAAGGAACGAGGTGAAAAATAGGCATGGAAAACTAGAACTACAAGCAAGATCATAAGAAAATAAAATAAAATAATAAAATAAATAAAAATGCAGAATATATACTAGGGAAAAGATGTTAAATTGGGTCAACAAAGAACAACTCTTCGTAATACTGCCGTAGACGACCACCGTTTACGACAGTGTCTAGGAGTATCTCGTCAAGTGTTTGCAATTGGACTGCACCATTAGGAAAGATTTTATTGATAACGTATGGCCCCTCACTTCTGAACTTCAATTTGTCGGGGTGCTTCTTTGATGTATAAAGAAGCACCTGGTCACCTAAGTGTAGATCTTTATTGCACAGGTGACAGTCATGCTAGTTCTTTTGGCATCGTTTGTTAACTAGTTGTGCGTGATAAGATATTAGTCTCGTCTCGCATAACTGGGCTAATGTAAATAGCCTGGTTTTGACTTATTGTTCTATTAAAGCCTTTTCAAAGAGATCTGTTGAAAAAGCTTCCATAACTCTTAGCAAAGGTACTAAGAATTCTACGGGCATTACCGCCTCTTGACCATATACTAAGTGGAAAGGTGTAATCCACCCAGTGGCTTTCTTTGGAGTGATACGGTAAGCCCAGATAGCTGAGAAAAGTTTTGTTTCCCAATCAAAGCGACTGGTTTTAACTATCTTGGTTAAAATTTTACATATCGTCTTATTAGTTGATTCAGCCTGGCCATTACATCTAGGGTAGTATGGTGTACTTTTTTTTGTGAACGACCAGGTAATGGCGTAGGAGATTATCAACGACAGCATTCAAAAAATGCATGCCACGATCACTAACTAGCTCTATGGGACAGCCAAAACATGTAATAATGTTTTCGTAAAGAAAACGTGCGACTGTTTTGCATTGGCGTCCTTCGTTGCTCGAGCCTCCACCCACTTAGTGGCGTAATCTGTGGCGATGAGGATGTAACGAGCTTGAGTATGTTTTGCTGCTGGACTGATTGGTCCAACAAAGTCAATTCCCCACTTATGGAAGGCTTCGCCTTCTATAATGGGAGTCAACGACGTGAAGTCTGCTTTGGTGGTTTTCTTGGCTCGTTGACAGTCATCACATGCTTTAATGACAACAAACGTGTCCTTAAACAAAGATGGCCACCACAATCCTGCTCGAAGGATAATCTTTGTTGTGGCTTCAACAAAAAAGTGGCCACCCCCAATGCCCTCATGAGCCTGAGATATTATCGGTCGTATCTCAGATTCATAAGCACATCGTTGAATAATGCCGTCAATGCCCCTTTTGTAAAGTTGTGCCGCTATTAACTGAAAGGGTGCTGCTTTTAGTAGAAATTTTCTTTTTCCCATTGTACTCAGGCCTTCTTTTAGTCTGCATGTTCTGAGGAATTGAGTGATCTCCTCAGTCCATAAGGGTGTAACATCGATTTAAAAAAGGCATGCATCAGGAAGATGATCGTTGACTGGTGCAGTTGCTTTTTCAGCACTTGGTAGTCTGGAAAGGTGGTCCGCCATGAAATGTTGGGTCCCTTTCCGAACAACTACATGGAAATTAAACTCCTCCAAAATCAGTAGCCATCAAGCTATTTGTCCCGTCTTACAAGACTTATTAACAATATATAGAAGTGCTTGATGGTCTGTGTAGAATGCAAAGGTTTGGATAAATAATGTCGTAGTTGTTGTACCGCATAGACCATCACCAATGCTTCTCTCTCGGTAGTTGTATAGTTTACTTCAGCAGGCACCAGTTGCCTACTCAAGAAACGTATGGGAAAGTATTTGCCATACTCGTCCGGTTGCGCAAGAAGTCCTCCAATGGCATACTTACTTGCGTCAGTATGCACATGGAACTCTTTCATGTAATCTGGCAAGCGGAGTATGGGAGCCGTGGTGAGGGCTGTTTTCAACTCCTCAAAGGCCTTTATTCGTTCTTCGGTCCAGCGAGGATCTACCACAACTAAATAAACGAGGCGTGCCTTGCCGGCATAGTCGATTATAAAGATGCGATAATAATTTGTATGACCAAGAAGACATATACTTCCTTCACTATTCCAGGTAAGGGCATTTTCACTATAACCTTGATTTTTGACCGGTCGGTAGAAATACCGTCCTTTGAGATTATATGCCCGAGTACGACTCCATGGGTGACCCATATTTGGCATTTATCAAGGTTTAGTGAGATTCCAAATCTACGACAGCGAATGAAGATTTTCTACAGGGTGTCAAGGTGTGTAGCTGCGGAGGAATGTACACCTAGATCGTCGAGATAAATCTCCATGATTTGATGTAACAGATCTTGAAAGGCCAGTTGCATGACCCTTTGGAACGTTGAAGGGGTGTTGCATAAGCCAAAAGGCATAACGTTATAAGTGTAAATCCCGTTCTCTATGGAAAAGGCCGTTTCATGTTTATCTTCAGGGGCTATTTGAATAAGGAAATAACCGCTGAATCCATCCAAGAAGCTAAAAGCTTCAGCTCCTGCCATTTCCTCTAGGATTTGAGTTGTTAAAGGCAAGGGAAAATGGTCTTTCTTTGTAACTGCATTAAGGTTTTTGAGATCGACACATATACGAAGCTTGCCATTTTTCTTGGGTACAACCACAATGGGTGATACCCAATCAGTATGTTTCATGAACTTCATAAATGAAGCCAGCATCTAGCAATTTCTTAATATCTTTGTCGATCCTCTCACGATAGATAGGGTTAGATCGATAGGGTTTAGCCCTAATAGGCTTAGCATTGTCTTCTAAAGGAATCCTATGGATGACTATTTCCGGTGGGATTCCTTTCATTTCTGTATAATTCCATGCAAATACATCCCTGTATTTGTGAAGTAAAGTTTCCAGATCAGCAAGTTGGGTTGATGACAAATGTGCACCAACATGAACTATTTGATCTATCTCCTCATCAGGATCTTTAAGGTTTAGTGGAATGGTCTTAGCAGGTCCTTCACAGGAGTTGGAATTTGGTGTAGGCTCCCGATGTGGCTGTGGTAACTGGATAACAATGTCATCCAGTGTAAAGTCTTTGAACTTCTGTGAAAGATCAAAAGGTGGGTCAACAAAAGGTTCGAGAACTTTGGGAATCATCTGAGGTGATTCACTACCGGATGTGGAAGCTTGGTCGGATTGTCTGGTTTCTGTTCCTTTTGACAAGGTCTTGATTGACTGTTTAAGCTTCTCATGCATCTGTTTTTGATGCTCGGTTAATTTTGTATCAATAACATTAGTTTTTTGTAACCGAGGTTTTTGCTGTTTTTGAGTGGGCGGTGTTGGTGCCTCACTTGTCAGATCGTCGTCGATTGTATCCCAGACTTCGTCGGGATACACATCCCATGTATATACTTTGGATTTGGGCTTATATGTTGGGGTGTTGGGTACCTTGGATGTTAGTTGGACGTGAGCCAATGGTCCTGGTGTCGTTATCTCCTTAGGAATTGATTTTGGCAGATAAGGTTGTGCATCTAAATATAGGAGTACATGTTCATCCGTCATGTCTACATCATCCATGGAAAGAATACCTTCTTTCGAAACATGGCGGTAGAGACACTAGGTTCTCCTGGGCACCACGCTATAGGAATTGGGTCAATCATCATAAGTGGGATGATGGGTGTCTCAATGTCTGTAGAGGATGGGAGAATATCCACATCTGCTATAGCAGTTTTGATACGACATCGATTGGAATCAGTACAATCCACAGTGGCTAGTGCGTGACCCCAATTGATTATGTCCATGGATCTCATATAGTGACCTTTTGGTTGGATCGAGATGCTATGTGATTTGTCATATGTTGTGGATGACCAATCATCGTATACCTTGGCGGGCTTGACATGGCCTATGGAGTCAACCGTGACTTGTTTATTGTGGTTACCAAAGGTAATTTTGCTATGCTTCCAATCTTGGACAACACCTGCCATCTGGAGCCAGGGTGTACCAAGAAGGAGTTTATATGTATTGTTATCTTTTGGTATATCTAAGATGACACAATCTAGCACAAATTTGACACCTGCTATGTGAACTTTTATATTTGATAAATGACCAACAAAGTTAGTAACTCGTTGATCAGCCATGCAAAGTTTATATCATGGTTGATCGAGGGTATGAAAGCCCCATGTCTTTGCTAATGACAAAGCCATGATATTAACGCCTGATCCGCTATCTAGGATAACAGATACTAGTCTTTATAGGACAAAGGTAGGGTGATGCTAGTCCCCTTAGCAACACCTATATTCAACAGATTCATAGAAATCTGGGAAATTTTAGGAATCTCTTTTGTTTTTGGCTGTTCACCAGGAATAGTAGGCAGGTGAAAATTTTGATGGATATAACATTGAAGCCCAGTAAAGGATTTTATTGTGGTATGAAATGGCATGGTGAGTTGAGCTTGCAAGAGGTCAGAAAATACTTCAAGTCCCTGTAGGGATTGCTCCTTTTCGGGGATATGAGCTGAGAACAAACTTTCGGTATGTTCTTCCTCTCGCAAAAACTCATCTCGAAACTCATTGTATTGTCGTTGTTCCACCTTTGGGTCTGGGTAATCTTTTGGTAATGTGGAAGCCGTCAAGTGTCTTCCTTGGGGGTCAACTGATTTGACATTATTTTGCTGTTGTTCTTGTTGTTGGCGTTGTGCTCTAGTGAGAACTCTAACAGGTTCAGATGAGATATGACGTGCTGGAAGAATCCTGTTAGGTTGTTTAGGACAATCCTTGAAACTGTGTTTACGGACACAGTTGGGACATTCCGCATGGTATTGGTTTTTTACTTTACAGTCAGCCATGAAATGTCCCGTTTCACCACAAATAAAGCAATGGTTGCTCATTGGGCCTGTGGCAACATCATAACCATCTTGGATGGCTAGCTGTGCTGGATTTTCTGGTGGTGCTGAATACTCATCTTGTTTGCACGAGCATGATTTGTCGGTTTGATAATGTTGAGAACTAGCGGATGGAAGTGTTGTATCTTGATGATAGGACTGATCGTAGGAGTTTTCAATAAGATGTGTTTGTATAGACTCTCGAGGATTTCTTTTTTTGTGGTCCTAGATCTGGTTGTCCTCTTGGAGGTGGTCCTAAGAGTGCCAGCTGTGGTTGAGGTTAATGTCTAGGTTGTCTGGGCAACTCTTGTATATGGACTTGGTTGTTTCGTGGTTGGAAGTGCGTGTATTGGTTTTGTGAAACAAATGGTTGTCGAGGAGGTTGAGTATGTCCTCTTGACTGGTTATGAGGCTGGTTCCTCGGGTTATAATAGCAATAAAGAGAGGTATGCCCCATAAAGTCACAGATATCACATTTGATCAAGGAAGTATCTGGGACCGGTTGGTATGAAGTGCACTCATTGCCAGTGTGTGCACCTCAACAGTGAGGGCACCACGTGTTCTCTCGTCTATGGTGGATTTGGCCAGTGGGTAACTGACCCGACATCGAACTCTGGATAGACTTAAGAGTGTTTTGAAACTCTTTCGTGAGGTTCTCCATATGTTGTTGGTGTTGCTGGTTAAGCAACTCCATCTGTGTTTTCCACAACTATTCTCGAGTTTCGTCGTTTGGTTGAGCTTCTTGGACAACACGATGTGCTCTCCATTCACCTGGTTCATCGACATCAGAGCCCTCGTCTTCCTCTCGAATGGCATCAGACATGGCTTGTTTCAATGATGTATATTCATCATTGGAACAAAGTTCCACCATAGGAGGCCAATGGGGAACCAAATTATGAGCATAGACTCAGTGGGTTGTTCTTGTACCTGACGTTGTAATCTTTTAAATCGTTCAATATAGTCACGTACTTTCTCGTCTTTTGTCATTTTGATGTTACTTAGCTTGACAAAAGGACTTTCTATCAAGCAAAATGGCTTGAAGCGTTTGATAAAGGCCTCCTTCAAGAGTGACCAGTCAGGTTTATCTTCACGATCAAGGTTAAAAACCACTCTCGTGCTTGATCGATCATGGTCATCGAAAAGAGCTGTACCATGGCTTCCAGTGATGTCTCGCCATAGATGCCACATGCGTTCTCAAAGACTTGAAGAAATCTTTGAGGATCAGTGTTACCATCGTCGAGATCTGACACGAGGTCGTCGGTCGAGATCTGACACGAGGTCGTTGGTTCAGATTGGGACGAAGACTGTAGGTCGAGATCTGACACGAGGTCGTCGATTGAGATTGGGACGGAAACTGTCGGTCGAGATTTGACACGAGGTCGTTGGTCGAGATCTGTCGCGAGAGTGTCGGTCGAGATTTGATGAATGGCTCCGGCTCCGGTTGAGATTGAAGTAGGCCGTCGGTTGAGATGTCAATAGAAGGTGTCGGTTGAGATCTGACTGTGGCCTCCGATTGAGATTCGAGATACATGCATCGATTGAGATCTGACGGAAACGCGCCGGTTGAGATCTAACTGAACACTTCGGTTGAGATGCGAGCAAGTGCTCCGGTTGAGGTAAAACTCAGGACATGTCAGGATATTGAAGTAGTGGCTCGATCAAGAGGTAGTAGGTAGCAGTTTGGTCCAGACTTGAGTCGTGGAGCTCGACTTGGTATGGATCATGAGACTTCGGTTGAGAAATGAATGGCACGTCGGTCAGGACCGAAGTGGGGAGCTCTGTAATGAATGTGTAGGAGATCTCAAGGCAATTGTTTCGCAATACAGATGAAAAAGATATGGCTTGGTTTAACGTTTGTGTGGCCATGGAATGGCGCCAAATGTTCATAGATTCTCTTATCTGTGAACACGATTTACAACTTCTTTTACTTCTGTAGTTATGGTTCTTTATGGTTCTTCTTCTTATTAGAACAGTTACAAAGCAGAAGCATTACTCAGATTTCAACATGTATTTCCCAGCCTGTCAGTGGGAGACACGGTTCCGATACTCAGCTACATGCAGAAACCAACCACGTAACCATCTATAGCTCAAGAGTATCAATGTTTTGGAACAGGGAGCAGACCTACCACTATCTACTGAATCAGCAATCAATCAAGAACAAGATTAACTACTGAACAAGAAACAAGAAACTAGATTCCTAACAGCATTTGACAGTCCAAGAATCAAGAAACACTCATTTCTTGATGCTTAGAATGCCCAAGAACAATCAAGAACTGGAAAGTAAGAGAGTATGCAAGATCTACACCAGTATTCTAGCCTATTTAGTTTACTTGAATGCTGATTTCTACCTTATTCCATAAACAAGAAGTGAATTCTAATCCACAACTAAGCAAGAAACTAGAAAACAAGAAACTAGTTAATCCACAATGCAAGGAATTCAAGCATGTTCATAAAAATTTCACTCAAGAACATTGCCATGAACAAGGAGCTTCGCAATCATCAAGAACTCGTGGAGGATCCTCTTTATTTGCTCAAGGGAACTTGACAATACATTCAAAAGCTCCCTCACAAGAGATGGGAGCCCTTAAATAAGCAAGAAGGCTGCTTTTGTGGAGCCCAAGTGACAATTCCACCAAATTAGAAATTCCATGTGGAATTTGCCCTTCCACTAAAGGTCACCATCAAAAGGTGGCTCACTCTAACTAATTTAAGGGGGGGTCTACATTTATTTACAAGGCCTAGAAAATATGACTAGCTCCTACATGGTCGTTCCTTCTCTGGGATACACCATGTAGGCTCACATAGATATTTCACTGTCATCCTAGCAGGTAATTTCCCGGTTCTCATGCTCGGCTCTCAGCTTCTGCTCTCCTCCTTGAGACCTCCTAGGTCATGGGTGAGAGGTATTTTGTGTCTTCGACTTGGCTCGGCATCTTGGGATTCTCTGGAATCTGCTAACAACTCGACACCTCTATAGCCTAATTGAGCCATGTCATCTAGTTCCCCTATGACTCACTGATAGACTCATAATAATCCACCATCATGAGGTTAGGCCTCCAACCATTAATTTATGACCATATACACTTGAGAGTCCCTAACCCGTCATAATCATAATTAACTTGCAGGTCGAAGTAGGCCTATTGACCTCTAATGGGATAATCAATCTGAGATTAGTCATGGGCATGACATTCTTCCCCCCTTATTCAAGTTCTACCCTTAGAACTTAAAGCTATAAAAGTTCCTTTTCTAACAATCTTCCAGTTCTTAGGAATCATCATCATTTGTGTTCGACCCTTCCATCAAAGCAAATGCTTGGAAACTATATGATTCTTCAATCGTTTAGTTATTGTATCCAAGATCCTTTTGGGTCAGGTCGAGTACACCCAATGATTCATCCAACAGGTCCAATTGGTCTCCAGAACCAAGATGTTCCCCTTCACGTAGACTTTTCTTACTTATGTAAACACACCCAATCCCCCACTTGAAAGTCTCGCGGTGATCTTTTCAGATTAGCATAATGTCAATCTTTATCTTGGGAACTTTGACATTCTCACGCGCTATTTGTAGCATTTCTTGCATATCATGCAAGAAATCCACTACCCTCTGAAACTTGATCATCCGTGTCCTAACCACGATGGGTGATCTAGGCTCAAAACCACACATAAGCATGAACAAACTATAACTAGTAGCCGAATACTTACTACTATTTCAACCAATCTCTATCAAGGATAACTAAGGGGAGTGCCACCAAAAGACTATGCACAAAAACCCTCTAAATGAATCAAAAAATGACTCATAAAGGTTGTAACTTATAAGTAATTCATTTCAACAAAAATATCCATAAGGTTATATTGTTAATTCAAACAACTAACTCAGCCAGATTTATGGTCGTATTACGGTCAACATGATCCAGTTAGGTTCAGACATCTATTTTGGAATCCCATGTGTCCCATATCATAAGTTCTTCTTCCACGAAGACCATGCACTTCCCAATCCAAAAATCAAGTTTTGGAATTAATTGTATTATTTTTGAGCAAATTGGTACTATGCGAAGTTATTGGGAATTGTCACAGATTCCAACTTCATAGTAAAAATTGCAATTCATATATCTCTTCATTCTTTCTTATCTTTTTGGCCACTAACAAGATTTTAGGTCTCGCCCTAACATTCCTCAAGTGACAGAAGGGAAAGAATGAGGGGGAACTTTAATCCAATTAAGAACAAATTTGACTAATACGTTTCAATTAGAATTGCTCCACCAATGGGCTAAATTCAACGTGCAAAAATTACATAATCTTTTATTCAACCTTAAAGCTTTCCAATTGAATCATTTTTTGGTCAAATGTCTCGGTTCTTAAAGAGTGTGAAGGCTTTGTTGATTCATTTGATAAGCCAAATTGGATAATTAAATTTTTGAATGAGTTTTGCCCATCGAGCCTTATGACTCTTCAGACTTATTTGATTAAAAGTATCATATGGTGCACCACTTATAGATTTTCTGACTTTTTCTTTTGGAGAACAACAGTTTCTAGTTCAAAAAACTTCTTTTTCTCTTATTATTTGGCTTACCCAATTTGGTTCTTGGGGCCATTTCAGTTTTGCATACCCTTTTATTGAACCAACAATGGTGGTCAAAGGATTGCACCTTGTCCAAAAAGTTGAAAGTCTTTTGGACACAAATGCCCAATTCCCGATTGCCCAAGCGACAATTGCCCAAGCGACAATTAACTGGTCGCATTTGATTATTTTACTTTATTATGAAGTTCCAAAAAATGGCTTTATGAACTGAGTAAAGCAATGGGTTAGAATCGGGTAGGTTTCCCATGTTGGGTGTGAGGCCAATTGAATCTTAGGGAAAACCATAAATTCATCTCCCTACAATGGGAACTTTCCTATTTGCCATTTCCTTAGGAAATATAAAAAAAGAATTCCAATGAATCACAAGTTGGTATTATTGAATTCTTCTACATCAAGATGAATGTATCCAATGAAGTATTGAGAGAGATTAGTACTTGCACCTCGGCCAAGCAGGCTTGGGACACCCTCAAAGCCATTTATGAGGCCAAGAACACTTCTAGATTGCTCACTCTTAGGAATAAAATCTTCCAAAGCTATCAAAAGAGTGATGAGAGGCCTCAAACTTTGTCATGAGAGTGAAGGATCTTCATAGAGAGCTTGCATGCATAGGAGATCATCTTAATCAAAGTGAATTAGTCCAAGTCATCCTTAATGGATTGAAAGATGAGTTTGACAACATTGTACAATCCTATGCAATAAAGGAGGAGCTTCCAAGTTTGGAGGCACTTCAAGGAGTTCTTATTTTTGAAGAATGTGGGCAAGAGAACAAGCTCTTGAGATTCAACAAGCTCTCATTGAAGAATGGTGAAGAGGACAAACCTTTATTCACCAAGGACAATCCAAAGGGGAGGAGCAAAGGACAACAACAACATTTCAAGAAAGACAAGGACAAAGACAAAGTGGCAAAAAAGGCCATTGTGCCTCTAATTGCTTCAAAAAGAAAAAGCAATTCAAGCAAGCTAACCTCACTAATGAAAAATAAAGTGATGCTATTGAGAGTGATAGGGAGGATTCACTTACGATGTCTAGTTTTTCTTCCTCTTCTTTCAAGAATGATGACTTGTGGTGGATTGATAGTGGGACTAGTTCCCATATGTCTAGATCCAAAAATTTATTTTTTAGTCTCAAGCCTTATGAGGGTGCTAAAAAGTTTATCTATACTACGAATGAGTTTGAGTGTAGAATTGAAGGAATATGAAGTATCCCTTTGGATGTAGCATCATCAACAGTTTTGTGTCTCAATGACATGCTTTATGGGCCAAAATTAACAAACAATCTCATTAGTGTTGGTCAATTGTGTTAATGTTAATGAGTTTTTGACAATGATTGATTAGTACAATCAATCTTCAAGACGTGTTGATTGCCAAATCAAGTGATCTAACAAGTTCTATTGATTACATCAAGATCTAGATGTAGATCATTAAGTATTTAGCAAGATCAACTAATGAAAACTTCAAGAAACATCAAAGGTTGCCTCACACATGTGGAATATAGTCCCTGTACGGACTTTGAGTAGAGAGAAAAGTACAATACTCAATGATAGCTTGCAAAGCATTAAGTATTGGTGAAATCACAAGCAATATGCATAAAATCACAATGTCTCATCAATGAGTCTCATTGATCAAGGTGATCTACTTATAGATCAAGTACAAGCACGACCTACATGCTGATTCAGCAGGTTTGGCTTGTGTGAAGAGTGCCACATCATTTAGATCCACCAATGGGAGCAAGTTATTCCCATATCACAAAGTTGACTTATGCTACTAGCTAGAATCCAACTACTAGTCTCCTTGAAAATAGGAATCTTCTCTACAAAATAGGATCTAGGAAAATATGTACATGTCATAAGGTACAGCTAGCTTCACACGTGTGAACAACATCTTAGCATGTGGGAGCATTTACTCATTCAAATGGAAGTGTTAGCTACATGCAAGGAAATAGTGCCAAATGGCAATATCATAGATTCTAGTCAAAAAACTAGTCCACACTTGTGTAGATTGATCGAACTTAAATCCAACTATATACATCCATTCACACGTGGGAATAGGCTCCACACATGTGGGATCAAAATGTGAACATTAACCATAAGATTACCATATTTGATCTACAAGTTAGAAGTGACATTTCAACAAATTGTTTGAAAATGGTCTTGATCCCAAATTTGATGTTGACATATGTAATCAAAAGCGAGGATGAGGTGATAGCTAGAGGATCTAAATTTGGTAGATTATACAAACTAAATTATAGTGACAGTGCTAACATTTGTGATCTTGGCTAGAAGACCAATATCTCTCAAGAGGATTTATGGCATAAGAGATTGGGCCATCCCAATTTCAAGGCCATGACATCCATGGTTGAAGATGGAAAAGCTATTGGATTGTCAAAGACTATATCAAAGGAGCTTCAACCTTGTGAAGCTTGTGCTATTGCCAAATCTCATAAGAGGACTTTTCCAAGATCCAACATCAAGTCTCAACTTCCTTTTGAGCTAGTGCACTCGGATGTTCACTTTGCATCTTCCAAGAGCAAAAGAGGAGCTACATGCTTTGTCACTTTTATTGATGATTACACAAGATTTTGTTGGGTGTATCTCTTATCTTACAAGTCTATGGTGTTTAATGTATTTCTCAATTTCAAAGCTTTGTTGAAAAACAATTGTCTTGTAGTTTAAAAGCTTTGAGATGTGATGGTGGTGGAGAGTATGTCTCCAAGAAGTTTAATTATTATTGTGACCAAGAGGGATTTAGAAGAGAGTTCACTTGTGGTTATTCCCCCCAACAAAATGGGGTGGCTGAAAGAAAAGTAGAACTCTTTGTAAATGTGCAAAAGCTCTTAGAATAGAGGCATCTCTTCCAAAATATTTTTGGGGAGAAGCAGTTTCTTTTGCAAATTATTTTTGTAATAGATTTCCAAATCTTGCTCTAGGAGGAAAAACACCATATGAGATGTTGTATAAGTAATAAGCCTAAGGTAGATCACCTTAGGATCTTTGGTTGTGTGTGCTTCGTTCGTGTAGCTTTAGAAATTAAAAAAAAGGATGATCCTAGTTCTATCAAAGGAGTGTTGGTTGGATATTCATCAACAAAGAAAGCATATAAAATTTTCATTCCCTCTACTAACAAGATTGTTGTAAGTAGAGATGTGGTCTTCCATGAAGATCAAAAGCTATATTGGATGGGGTCGAGATCAAGCCAACTTTTGGAGGATGTTCTATTATCGATCTTGATGCCAATCAAGACATGGAGGGTTCAAGGCTTGAGGAGGAGCATCTTCAAGAAATTACACCAAGTGTTGCCCTTTCAGTGCCTTCCTATTCAGATGGATCTAGAGGGCAAAGAGGGGGTTTTATGAATATATATTCCGAGTGAGTATCGCTTGTAGTATCAGGTTTCAATCCAATGGGGAGAGTGTAAACTACGAGATAGGAATGGGGATCTAAGCCTAATACGGGTGTCAAACTTAGTGTGAGATCTAAAAGTGGAATGGCTTAGATCTATGGATGTGGTGCTTCATTTTTCTTCTTTTTGGTGTTTTCTTGGTTTTGTTTCTCTCTTTTCTATGTTTTTGGATTCTTTGACTTATCTAGGCATCTTTGGCTCTATATTTTCTCCTCAAGAGGTTGATCTTATCAAGGAAGGTGATCAATGAAGGGAAACCTACCTAAGGGTCTTAATGGTCACTCCAAAATGTGGATCTAGCACCTATTTTTCTTGTGTGTTGATTTTGTGGATTAGTTCTAGAAACTAGATGAATGAATGCTTGTGCTAAAGATTGTTTGTGATTGTGATAGCATGATTAACAAAAACATATCAAGCATTCATCGTCCAAAATAATCACACATTCAAAAGAGGAGGACCTCAAGCAAACAGATGATAGGAAGGAGGAAATACTATATCTCTCTCTCTCTCTCTCTCTCTCTCTCTCTCTCTCTCTCTCTCTCTCTCTCTCTCTCTCTCTCTCTCTCTCTCTCTCTCTCTCTCTCTCTCTCTCTCTCAACGTTATTCTCTTCAAATGAAAAAGGTGGCTCAAAAAATGATGTCATATATAGGCATTCCTAGGGTTAGGGTTTTGGTTCACCCGAAACCATGTGCCATAACAACTTGATTTTACAAAAGTTTTTAAAACCAAATTGCGTTTTAACTCCTTGGGTTCATTTTCACTATGGGCCTGTTTGAGAGTAGGTCTACCTCTAATTCTTGTGCCATAGGATTACGAGTACAATGCACCTTCTACAGGTGTCTGACATTAGACTCATGTAGATTTAATTCTTTTGCTGACTCGACCATGTTTTTATTCCCATAGCCGTAAAATATGGTCATGAGATGCTGGGCTTTGTTTACGCTTGTTGGCCAGTCCCCTACTTGTCAATCTCTTTGGTGTTGATCATATTAGAGTAAACTAAGCTTAAAAAAGGGCCCTATAAGCATTGCCACGTAGGCTGCCCAAGTTTCAACTCGGGCAGCCAAGTATAACAAAGTAAAAAATAAATAAATCATAATAGCCCAAAAAAAGAGTGAATCTAAGGGGGGCAAATTCTTTTGAATTGAATATCTTGGATATTGAAAAAAAAAAATTAATGCTTACACCTTGGTAAAAGATAAAAGAGGAGGGGAGAAGAAAAAAAAATCAATGCTTAATTCTTGGTAAAAGACAAAGGTGGGGTGAGAAAAAAAAATTATTGCTTATGTCTTGATAGGATAGAAAAGGGCGGGGACAACGGGAGGGAAAGAGATTTTGAAATGCATATTAAGGATGAAGAAGAAAAAAAAAATTATTTGCTTTGTCTTGATAGGAGAGAAAAGGGGGAGAGAGAGAGAGAGAGAGAGAGAGAGAGAGAGAGAGAGAGAGAGAGAGAGAGAGAGAGAGAGAGAGAGGCCTTCGGAACGCAGGCCCCATTCGACCCCCAGATTTTGGATTTCGTCCACTCGGCCAGGTGGTCCTTCCCCAAGCACACTTGTCCAAGGGAGGGCGCGTTGGCGCAGGCCTGCGCCAGCGAGCCCCCACCCGCTATGTGTTTCCGAGGGAAGAAAGAGAGGGAGTGGGGCCCAGGCTGGTCGTGCAGCCCGAGGCCCAATGCAGACATCTGATAATGAATGCTTAGATAATGAATGCTCAAGCAAACCGCATCGGGGCCCAAGCTGGTCGTGCGCTCCTCCTATGCCCCCCTCGAAAACTCTCTCTCTCTCTCTCTCTCTCTCTCTCTCTCTCTCTCTCTCTCTCTCTCTCTCTCTCTCTCTCTCTCTCTCTCTCTCTCTCTCTCTCTCTCTCTCTCTCTCTCTCTCTCTCTCCTCACCCCCTCCTTTTCTCTTCTATCAAGACATAAATTTTTTTTTCTTTATCTTTAATATGCATTTCAAAAAAATTTGCCCAAAATTTCTGGGCAGATTTTCTACGTAACCTAAAAGTAAACATGTGCTTTTTCTATTGGTCTAAAAAAAGCTTTAAAAATTAAAAATAAATAAAAAGCATTTTTTTAAAGGGCCCTCTTGAAATTTATTGTTTTTTATTGTTTTTATTCCTAGTTGTTGTGAAAAGTGCCATTTGTGTGCCAAGAAATCTCTCATTTGTTTTAACGGAGTATTGCAAATCACACTAGATAGTGTCTAGTACTACCATTTAGAGTTAGGAGGTTTCATACTTTTCACATTACTGATCTCTGTCTTTTGAACGATCACTCTAAAAGTTCTTATATTCCCTCTGCTTTTTATCTTTTCCGTACCAATATTGGATCGACGCACCAAAGGTAAGAAAATTCTAAGCAATCGTACATCCGCACGTCGTACAGATATAGCATATCCGTACCAATATCGGATCCACACACCAAAGGTAAAGAAAATACTGAGCAGTTGTACATCCGCGTGTCGTACGGATATCGCATACCCGTACCAATATCAGATCCACGCATGCGAGCTAAAGAGAATCCTGAGCAGTCGTGCACCTGCGCGGCGTGCCAATATCAGGTGTACAACCCAATATATACAGTTTTGTGGTGTGATAAAATCTGGAGACAGGTTGTGTGCTCAAAGTGAGCCATTTTTGTGAATCGGACTCATCTATCCAATAATGGCAACTCTAAGTGAGAGTGTCCTCAATGAGTCAAGCAAATTGGAAGGTGTCGGTAACTATGCAGTTTGGAAATTCAAACTGAAGAACATTTTGATGGAAAAGGAGCTATGGGAGATCGTGACAGGTGAAGAGACAAGGCCAGTGATTAAAGAAGATCAGCGGGCATTTGATATGAGAAAACAAAATGCCCAGAATGTCATCAACTTATCAGTTAGAGATGCAATTATTCCCTATATTTCAAATTCAGAAGGACCAAAATAAGCATGGTATACATTGAAGGCATTGTTTGAAACGACATATACATCTCGAATACTATTTCTGAATACGAGTTGCATACATTGCAGATGGATGATGGTGCAACTATTGCCAATCACATACTGAAGATCAAAGAGATTCGTGACCAATTAGCAGCAGTTGGAGAGCAAGTACAAGATAGTGAGATCGTGCAATTGACATTGAATAGTTTGAGTGAGTCACATAAGATGTTTGTGACGAGTATAGCCACAAGAGAAAATCTTCCAGCCTATGAGGAACTAGGTGGATTGCTTTTGTAGGAAGAACAACGTCAAGAGAACTTGAATCATCATAACAGGGGCTATGATCAAGCTCTTGCAGTTAGAGGACGAGGTGGAAGATTTGGTCATGGAAGGTATCAATCAAAAGGAAGAAACTCAAGCCGAGGATCATTTCACCAATTTCATGAGCAAGTCAATGATAGTCCGAATCAAGGCAATTGGAATCAAGGCCGAGGTCAAGGACGCGACTATTCAAGACAAAATAAACCTGGAAATTGTAGGTACTACAACAAACCTGGCCACTGGGAGCATGAATGCTTCAAGAAACAGAAGGAGATGGAACAAAGAAAAGACAAATGGCAAGCAGAAAATTATGCTGATCAACATCAATTTGATGACTATTATTATGAAGACAATTATACTGATCAATATCAATACGATGATGATCAATATGAAGATGATAGGTGAGAGTTCAAAATTGTTCATTACAGCATTAATGACAAGTGATGAAGCCAAGGATACCTGGTACATTGATAGTGGTGCCTCCAAGCACATGACTTCAAGGAAAGAGTGGTTTTCAGAATTCAAGAAAATTGACAATGGTGATGAAGTTGGACAAGCTGATGGCAAATCACTATCTATTAAAGGAGTTGGAGTGGTACCAGTAAAGTTAGCCAATGGGAAGATAAAGTAGATGAGCAATGTGCAATATGTACTTGGCTTAGCTAACAATCTACTATATGTTGGGTGATGGCTGATCAACAACTCAAGGTTGAGTTTGACAACGACAAATGTCTCGTTAAGGACATCAAGAATCACTACAAAGTGATTGCTACATGACCTAGAGTCAACGAGAATCGATTCTACAAATTGGATGCGAGATCTTGTACTCGAGCTATGGTAAGCACTGTTGATAGTCGAAGTGACCTTTGGCATTAAAGGTTTGGTCATATTAGTGCTCAAAGCTTGCAAATCCTTGAAAGAGGTAATCTAGTTGTTGGATTGCCTGATATCTTTTTTGAAGGAAAAATTTGTGACGGTTGGATTTTGGGAAAACAACATAGAGAGATATTTTCCAAAGATGGAGCAAGAAGAGCCAATGGCATTCTTGATCTTGTTCATAGTGATCTGTGTGGACCAATACAAACTAGGTCCATTAGTGGTTGTTACTAGTTCATCACATTCACTGATGACTATTGTAGACATATCTGGATTTATTTCATAAGCAAGAGATATGATGCTTTTGCCAAGTTTAGAGAGTTCAAGGCTCTAGTTGAAAAAAAAAACAGGCTGTTATATTAAGACCCTCATATCAGATGGTGGCGGCGAGTGTTTTTTTAGCAAAGTTTATAAATTTTTGCAAGGATCAGGGGATCATTAGACAAACTACTGCACCCTATTCACCACAACAGAATGGAGTTGCAGAATGGAAAAACAAATCCATTGTGGAGATGGCTAGGGCAATGCTTAAGAGCAAGTGTTTGCCAAATACTTTTGGGCAAAAGCATGCAAAACAACTACTCATATCTTGAATTGATGTCCTACGAAGTTCGTGGAGGGTAAGACACCTTACAAAGCCTTTACTAGAAAGAACCCTAATGTTTCTTGATGTGAAAACAAACACGAAACAAAGCAATTCGGATGGATTTTAGATATGATTGCTGGGCATTGCCAGTTGTATCATTCCTACAGTCCTCCAGAATGTAGACAGACACTGTTGTACTACGTTAACATATTAATGCAGCATTTAATAAAATTCAAACCAAGGTGTGGAATTAAATGAACAAGTGAATCTGACACAGGAATAACAGCAGACTAGTTTGCATTCAAGATCAGAGATGATAAGAGTCACATGTGCACAACGGCTACAAAATCATCTATTGATTCTTTTGATTCTTCAAGCATGCAGTGCGTTGGCGTGAGAGAAATACAATTCTCCCATGAGTAATGTCTCGCTTACTAGCGGACTTGTGGATCTATAGATCCTATGCAGAATTGTCTCGCACGCAGGCAGACTCATATTTAGTATTTTCGTTTTCTTGCTTACTAGCATTACACTTCTTCATATGTATGGTATCAAGTATCATCCAGAAAGTGTATAGTCATGTCATGTAACTTCTAGATTAGAGTGATTAAACATCTACAACTGATCATGAATTACAAGAGTGGCAGATTAGCCACGACCTAGAGTGTATCTGTTGACGTCATGCTATCAAATTAGATATTTGTACTTCTGTGTACTTGCATGATCTTGCTGGTCCTTTTTGGAGCATGAGGGCAGAAAAAAGTGTCACAACGATTTTCATGTCGCTTCGTGTCTTTTGACTTTCGTGTCGTCTGACTTTCTCCCCTGTACTGCGAAAAATTCTTTTTCGCAAATTTTTCTTGTTCGTGTCTTTTTTCGTCAGGGTGTTCGCAAACATTTCTGCTTCTTGTCTTTTGACTTTCGTATTCACGAACATTTTTGTCAGGCAGAGGGATGAAAGCTAGCAAAGCTTTGGTAACAGAAACATTTTGTTTCTTCAACTCCCTCTCAAAGCATGATAGCTTGACGACTCCAAGACTGCCCCTCTGTTTCTCAAAAAGTCCTTTGTCTAGGGCCTTTGTGAAGATGTCAGCAACCATGTCTTTCGTTCTGATGAAGGTGGTCTGCAGCATCTTCTTCTCAATCAGATCTTTGATCAAGTGGTACTTGATCACGATGTGTTTCGTCCTTGAGTGAAACACAGGATCTTTCGTTAGATGTATTGCAGATGTGTTATCCATCTACAAGACCAGAGGCTCAAAATTGGACCCAACTCTAAAAAGTAAACTCTAAGTGTAGAATTGACTTTGGGCCTCAAGTTTTATTTTAATTACAAAGGGCCCAAGTCTATTATTTTATTTACAACTTCACTTGCATGCTCATTGGGCCATGGGCTTATACATGCAGGATGCCATGCCCTGGCAACACATTTTATTGGATGATTTTATTTATTTACACTTTGTTGGGGGGGGGCCGTTCCACCCGCCGCATGCCCTCATAGTACACCATCCTCTCGTTGCTCATTAAGTAGGAAATTGTTGCTCTTCGCATAGACGCCTGCCTTGCGGTTGTGATGAACACGGGTTTAGCCAACATGGAAGTGCCACTTGTCCAGGATGGGTCTCTGGTGCAACAGGCCTTTTCCACTTTCGATACCAACCAATTCACAGGTACCTATAAAGGGCAGGACCATGTGGTCTCTCTCGACCCTCAGCTGATCTCATTAGCTTTGAGCTTTTCACACACCCCCAGCCTACCATACTCTTGAGGCCCCACCAAATTCGATGTGTTTGTGTTTTTCCTTCTGGATCAAAGTCCCCCATTCTTGTGAGCTCCCACCACACCCCTACGTGTGTCCAAGCAAGTTGTGGTCATGCTGACCATGATGGAGGGACCGAACACTGTTTATGAATTTTTATCAATTTGGAGTTATGTAGAGATAGAGATGTGCATCTAAAGTTACCCATGTCAAGTGCTGAAAAGTGTTGAAAATTACTAAAAGGTGCTAAAAAATTGCAGCTCTTTTGGAGGTGCTTTTTATAGCTCTTTCTTTGGCTATCTACGTTCAAAAGTCCTTTATGACCATAGAAAGATGTCTATAAACAAAATTTAAATTTGGAATCCGGTAGAGATATACACATGCACCTAAACTGACCCATGTGAAGTGCTCAAAAGTGCTAAAAATTGAAGCTTTTTGGGAATAAATTGCCATCAATTGAGGGGAACAAAATTTAAGTCTTCTGATAACACAATGAATAGTCAAGCTAGTTCCACATACAATAATTGAAAGATTGAAATTTCATTTGTTTGATGGCATTTCATGTCTCATTTAGTGACCAAGGATTTTATACACACTTTTGTGTCCACGTGCACAAAAGTGTGCTGAAAACAACTCTAGTATTAAACAACTTTAAATAATAAGAAGAAGTAAATAACACATTCATGTGAAAAATCTCCCTTTGCGGTTGTAGTGCCTCCTCTTGTCAAAAGGGGTTCTTTGAGAGCCTCCCAACACATGAGGTTTATGGCTCAAAAGTGGAATGCGCGGGCTAGTGTTATCCAGTTAGGGTTGTCCCATTGAGCAAGATTGGAGCTATTCGAATTTTCAATGGGACATGGCATATTTTGATGTGTGCTGCCCAATGTTTCAAATCACAACCACGTGATTTTTCACATGTTGGGGTATGGGTCATATGTCACGACAACCTCAACTTTTAGAAGAATAGAAGCTAATTCCAAGCCATAGCAAGGCCTCACAAAAAAGCTTAATCTCAACCATCCATCTACAATTGTTACATGAGGTATCCTTCATCCATCTTGTAGCAGGTATCGTTGATCATGTGGCTCCTCAACCTACCACCTCCTCAAGAATCATATCTAGTACATTAGTGTTTTCCACACAAACTATGACCTCTTTTTGTACAAGTAGAGTGTAGTACTACAAGATTGAAGATGTTCAAGATTGCTCTTATCAATGTAGTTGTGCTGCTCTTCATCACCTCCAAAAATGGTAATGAAGAAAATGATGAGTATTCTATTTGGTTAGGAGTCACATTACCACAAGCTTAAAAAGATAAGAGATCCAATAACTACACGAAAATATTGGTACAATAGTGGGTTCCAATTTATAGAGGAAACATGCTAAAAAAGAAACATCATTACCAAGATTGTTAGAATATGCAATGAAAAGTGAACATTATTTATCAAGAGAGATGGAAAAATGTTTCAAGCATGGTGTGGAGCTGGAAGCCTCAAAAGGATCCCCATCAACTAAAAAGTATTAAGATTTCTAAGGTGCATCTAAGACCAATGAAACTTTGGATACCAAGCTAAAACAACTGAGCTCCATGGTATTAAGATTCTTAAGATGAGTTTATTGAAGGAAAAGCAAGGATGGACCGTTGAAAAGGAGAAAGATGTCTTAGAAGAATAGCTTCATGTTTATTTGAGTTTTATTTCATAAAAGACAACAAATTGAAGGTGTTTTTTAATACCATGTTTGAATGAAGCTTCATAACTTTCACAAAATCCATCAAAAATGCATGTCAAACATGCCACGATATGTTATTGTGCATTAACACTAGAGTCATCACAAAATGCGCACACAATTGTGCATTTCAAGCACTTATTCAAAAAATTATATCTCATAAAACATGATGAATCACATTAGGTTTGATGAGTGAAGCACCCTATGTGGTGGAAAAAGTCAAAGTCCAATCATAAGAGAGAGATGTGTTGTAAGGGTCCAATCAAAAGTGAGGGATGTTGCATCACACATCCAATAAAATTAGAGAGGCTATGATTTAGGGGTCCAATAGGATTGAAGCATGGATTTGCACGAGTTTTATATGTACTTTCATTACATCATAATTATAAGTGAGTTTTTGAGTCAAACTTGAGATTTGTCAATTTTGCTTGTATTGCCTTCTCTCTCTACCCTTAGATTTGCCTCTTGGGCCTTAGAATTTGACATTGATCTTGATTTTCAATCAATAGTTGATCTAAATTGCAAAAGCTTTTCTTAGGAGATCATTGTCACACATTAGGGCATTCCCACACGTGTGAATTTTCATATGGTATGAGAGCCTACCTAATCTTTTGATGCATCTATCATTCATAGTTTCAAAAATTTCATGAAAATCTAGATCTAGAGAGTGTTGATTGCATCATCTCCCATGCTATCTAAAAATTTTTGGACAAGAGGGTTCATCATCATAGTAGTACAAGATTGAAGATGTTGGAGATTGCTCTTATCACTATGGTTGTGTTGTTGTTCATCACCTCCATAGCTATAGCTGCTCGCTGGAGAAAGAACAGCCATAATGTGCAGATCAATAGGTTGCATCGTGCGCAACTGCCAAAGGGACGCTGGTCCATGCCATGGATCGGCGAAAGCTTCACTTTGTACAACCAAGGCCCATCCAAATTTTACTCTCTGCACATCGATGAGGTCCATGTTCTCTCTCTTCTCTTCCTTTAGTGTATACATGATCTACCATGACATTTGACTTTTTAATGTTACCTTCCATTTGGAAGGGCAATTCTTAAGTTTGCCATTCAAATGAAGTTTTTGCCTTTGACTTGGATCTTGCAAATGCCCAAGCGTGAGCATGAAGGTTTGTAATTTGACAGATATGGTCGCACTTTTCGTACTCACTTGACGGGCCATCCTACTATTGTCACCTCCACTCCAGAAGCTGCCAGATTTGTGTTAGCTACGCGGCACAAGTCATTTGTGACATTCTACCCTCCGTCTATAACTAATCTGATACATCCTCCCCCTGGCGTGTCACAAGAGATGAAAGCCAAAATGATGAAAAATACTCGTGATTCAATGCATTCTGAAATGCTACGGACCCAGATTGCAAGAATTGATAGGATCACGAAAGTTCCTGGGACAAACAGCCATGTGTGGTCACACTCCAAGAAACCAAGAAGGTATGCTTATCTTCTACTTATTGTAGAATGTAAGCTGTAGCTAATTGTATTACCATGTGTTTTTCGAAAGCAGACAATTCAATATAGTATTCTGCTCCAATATAAGCATTCACAGACCTCCCTTTTTTATGAGAATACTTGATTGGTCTAATCGTTGCTAGGATCACTCCTTGCGGACATGAATTTTAGTATTAGGAAATTTAATGCAGCTTTGTTGTACACTGAATTGGTTTCCCATCATTATAGTTAGCCTTTCACGTAGTTTTGGACTTCATCGCTGGCATGGCACCATCTCCTGAGACAATGAAAATGATGGACGATTTTAGCTATATCATCAAAGCGATGGGAGCGCCCATGCAATTTAACATTCCAGGAACAAGCTACCACATGGCTCTCAAGGTATTTAGCATCCTTTAATTAAGTGTGATCTCAGGTCCCAGTTTTTCTGACTCTGTGTAGCAAATTACGATGAATGCAGCCGTCTTAATATGGCCTTTCTTATCTGTGATCAGAAAAACCAGCAAATTTTGGAAGCTTTATCATCTATGGTGAAGAAAAGGAGATTAGAGAAATCAAAGGAAAATTGCTTACTTGATACACTGATGGAAATAGAGAATGATAATCGCGAGAACGTTTTAGACGATCTAGTGCAATGTCAGCTGCGCGCAGTGATATTTGCTGGATCTCACTCCCCTGCGTGTTGTTTGTGTGGTTAGTTAAGTTCTTGGAAGAAAATCAGAAAATTCTCGAACAAGTCAAGGTTTCTGCCTTTACATTTCATTTGTTCTCTGAGCTGCATCTAATCCATCAGAAGTTCAGAATAATTATGATAAGTTACTCCTGCTCAGTCAAAATTGTGAAGCATGTTGGGTATATTTTCTGTAAATTGGTACGCCATTCTTTATGCTCGCAGGCTGAGCAAGACGCTATCAGAATGGCAAAGATTTCACCTGAGGACCCATTATCTTGGACGGATGTCTTAAACATGCAACTTACTTCAGCAGAAAGAAGCAAATTCACTTCTTCCTTCGCTAGTTTGTAATTTCTAGGAGTACTGTCATTACGCGGCCTGGCTCTTTTGAATTAAGTAGCAGCTGTAATTTGCAAAAGAGTGTTAAGTCTGTGCTATGAATACCATCACTACGACAATAATTCCTCTAGCACTTTTCTTTTGTGTTAAGATAAGCGCCATGCATGCATGCCCGTGTTTTACAGAACCTTAACTACTTGGTTGCAGGTTATTCAAGAAACCTTGAGGCTGGCAAATGTAGCTTCCTTCGTGATGCGCCGAGCAACAGAAGATATAAACTACCAAGGTCATAACTCCTCTTTACTTTAAAATTAGTGCTTTGTAAGAACACAAAGAAAGGATGATGTTTGATGTAAGGACGCATGTTTCACCACTGGACAGAAGGTCTGGAGAGAAGGTCTCAATGTAGTCGATGCCGTACTTTTGAGAGAAACCCTTCGTTACAAGTCTGGCCTTGTGATTCCTCTTAATGAGTGTTTTCTATTTTTATTTAGAGTTCCTAATTTGATGATGTCCATCATTGCACTTTTACATAGGTATTTGGATTCCAAAAGGATGGCTTATTCAATTGGACATTCGAAGTTTTCATCTAAGTCCAGAGTATCCATCTAGGTTTCAAGTGAGATCCTCTTACCTTAAGAATTGCTACACACAAGCAAGAAGAGATGTAGTGGTGTGCTTTTATATTTTTGAATCCATTCATGTTTTTTTGTGTTATATGTGTGCAACCAGGAACCTAGTACAAAACCGGCTGCATTCTTGCCATTTGGGAATGGTAGTAAGATGTGCCCAGGATGAAGATTAGTAAAGTTTCATGCATTGGTCTTTCTACATTATCTTGTTACAACGTATAGGTATCTATAAGAGTTCACTTTTATAAGCTCAACTTGATCTCTTCAGTTTGATCCTTTCCACATATTTAGCTTTCTCTTTAGGCATGAATTACGTTATATGTTTTGCTAGAAATTAGTTACTAGGGTTGAGGTAAAAGTCACTTGGTACAATTTAGCAATGACATTGTTACAAGTAAGCACTTATACTATTCTAATGACTTGGTGCAGTTGGGAGAGCATCGAGTTTGAAAAGGAATTTGATTATTGGCTAAATCCAATAGTCAAAGGAGGTCTTCCAATCAAGATTTCAAAGTTAAAAACAGAATGTGTGACATGAACAAATGACCTAGTAAGGGACTAATGAATTTTTATGTCATGAAATTAGCGAGGGTAGTCATTTTTCAACTTGTTTGATATTTTGGGATTGAAGTTTTAAGTTATTATTATGTACTAAAGGATTGATGTGGTCTAAAGGCTGTTGGCCAAGGCCAGTAGTGGAAGGAGGTCTTCCAATCAAGGTTTCAATGTTAATTGAATATGTGACATGAACAAACAGCCTAACACAAATCAAAGTGACTGACAAAAATTTTATGTTACAACCTTACTAAAGGGTAGTAATTTTTGAACTTGATTGAAATTTTTGAGTTGAAATTTTCAGTTATTATTCTTTATTAAAGGAGTGATGTGGCATTTAATTGCTTCTTCCACCAGTAGTTTGCATTTGCTAATACATGGACTATCACTCAATTTATTTTATGCTTTAATGCAAAGACATATAAAGTGTTGGTCAAATTTTAAACTTGAACCTTGAAAGATGCAAAAATTAGCATTTTAGGAATTTACTATGCATGAAGATCTTGCTTTCAAAGTAGAATGGATTCACATACAATTGAAAATGTGACTTTAGTACATGATAAAGATCACATTTCTAAAGATAGTAAAGCTTGTTTAGAGACAAAAAGAGTTAGGCAATGTAGAGAGAGAAATACAAGCAAATTCATAGAAAATTGTAGTGTAATCCCTTCTCTTGAATTTGTGACAATTATGCAAAATCTGGCTTGATGATTTTACATTTTCATGTACATATGTAAAACCCACATGTGAGGACCACGTTCCCACATGTGAGTAGTAGGCCTACTTGCATTAGTTAATTCATGCCATGAAATAGCTTGTTTTACAAAGCAATGTGAGACTAGACAAAAGCTAGTCATGTAGAAGCATGCCAAGTGTCATCATGAGGTTGGGACTCAATCTACTCATGAATTTTCCAAATCAAATTCATGATTAGGCATAGGTAAATGGGTCATGAACTCTAGCTCAATCAAAGGTCAACACATGTCCTATTTTGTAGGGATGCAAAATTGAAAATGGTGGACCTCAATCTAACACCCTCATCTCATTGGTCTATAGGGTCCAATTACATTTAGAGGTTCAAAAAGAGTGGCCCAATCATATTTCAAGGCCCTCCATATGCAAATTAGTGTAGAAACTCAATCTACCACCATATATGATGCTAGCTCCTTTGTACATATGAATTTTGAGAGTTAGTCAAGTTTTTGTCTTGCAAACTTTTGGTCTATTCTCTCTTTACCCGAGAGCTTGGTTGTTTTCTCTCTCTACCCGAGAGCTAGGTGCTTGTTTGGCTCTTATATAATGATATTTATTTAGTTTTTTCAAGGATATGCATGAAACTTGCTGACTTCGGATGATGATTGCCTGTTGTGTACAAGAGCTCTCGCTTAGATTCAAATTGTATTTGATAGCTCATCAAGATTCGAGTTGATCAAGATAATTTGATAGTGTGCAACCTATCATGCATGTAGGTTGTGGTAGATCTATTCGAGGTATTCAAAACTCAATTTTTTGACACAATTCAAGACCAAAAGTGAGAGATACATGATGAATCAATTCCATCTTATTTATAAATGTAATAGGACAAATACATAAACTTCTAGCATAGGATTCCATATTTTAAAAAAAAAATTAACCATCCTCAAGGATAGAATTAATTTGTTGTTAGTGCATGATTTTCAATTTTATCAGTATTACGATATTCAAAAATGGGTTATCATCATAGGGGATGTCAGGTCCTAAAGGAGGATAAGGAAGAAACATCCTTCGTACATTGAGGATCTGATTAGAATGAGTAGGTTTGGCAGTTATCTTTTCCAAAAGATTCTATGTCTCACCAAAGGAAACCACCTAGATGTCACCTCATGTTGTATTCATATCTCATATGATGGTACTCACAAAAGATGTTGTGTCTGCGGCTGACTTTTGAAAGCTCCATCTCTCTTAATCCCATGTGCCACACAAACCTCTTTGCACTTTTTTGGTAAGACAACTTTAAGCACTTGATCTTCATGTTGAATTGACTCTCCACAACATTCTTGAACTTGAGAAAAACATCAAGTATGAAGTCCTCCCCACCCTTTAGAAGATAAATCCAACAATATCTACTAATGTCATCAACGCAAGTCAGCAAGCCTTCACACGTGTGAAGAATGCCTAGTCATTTAGATCCACCAATGGGAGCCATATATGCTCATTTTCCAAAGTTGACTATTCTCATTAGCTAGAAACAAAAAAGCTAGTCTTCCACAATTATAGGAATATTTCCTATAAAATAGGATCTAATGGAATCTCTCTATCTTATCATCTACAATCTTATCCACACAAGTGAATAGCATCTTGACATGTGGGAGCATTTACTCATTCACATGGAAGTGTAGTCTATTTACAAAAAGTTTGACCAAAATGAATTTTTTCTATATTCTACTCAAAGGTCAATTTCACACTTGTGGAGATCCATCTAAAATCAATCTAACTTTATAAAAGCAAGTTATGTACATCCTTTCACACGTGGGAATAGTCTCCACATGTGTGAGATCCTATTATGATCAAATATCTCAAGAATAACCAAGTACATCAAGTTGGAAGTGACATTTTTAACACTCCTCCTCACTTCTAACTCGGTAAGTCTAATGTACATCTATCTACAATTCCAAGAGCACATCTTAACTTTAAAAATGGATCTTTAGGCAATGACTTGGTTAAGATATCAGCTATGCACTCAGATGATGGCACATGATGAAGTTGTACGTCTTTGGATTGCACCTTCTCCCTCACAAAGTGATGAGCTATCTCAATATGCTTTGTTCTAGCATGGAAGATTGGATTGGTAGCAATCTGTTGAGAAGTTTGATTGTCACAATAGATGCAAGGGATCTCCTCGGCCTTTAGCACTTGTAGTTCTACCAAAAGTTTTCTTAGCCATGGGAGTTATTTGGTTGTTGAAGTCAATGCCTTGTATTTGACTTCACAAGATTTATTAATCATAAGATCACTCTTATACTTAGCTCTGATACCATGTCAATTTTCAGATAAAAATGACAATTATGATTGTACAAAACAATCATTAAGAGTTATTGATTGCTAAATCCAATGATCTATCAAGTTCTATGTGTTAGCTTGATCTAGATGCATTACACTATAATTTTAGCAAGAGCAAAGGATCAAATGACTGAAAACTATGAAGAGTGGCCTCACATGTGTGGAGGATAGTACCGGGATGGACTGTAAATAGAGATCGAAGTACATTTACAGACAAAAGCATTCCAATCATAAAAACTCAAGACAAATGTGAGAATTACAAGCAAAGCTAGAAATTGCCAATGTCACATCAACTTCTCATTGATTTGGTTGATCCCTTTATAGATCAAGTACATCCACGAGCTAAGTACTGTCCAACAAGCCTTCACACGTGTGAAGAGTGCCTAGTCATTCAGATCCACCAATGGGAGCCATATATGCTCATTTTCCAAAGTTGACTATTCTCATTAGCTAGAAACAAAAAAGCTAGTCTTCCACAATTATAGGAATGTTCCCTATAATATAGGATCTAATGGAATCTCTCTATCTTATCATCTACAATCTTATCCACACAAGTGAATAGCATCTTGACATGTGGGAGCATTTACTCATTCACATGGAAGTGCAATCTATTTACAAAAAGTTTGAACAAAATGACTTTTTTCTAGATTCTACTCAAAGGTCAATTTCACACTTGTGTAGGTCCATCTAAAATCAATCTAACTTTAGAAAAGCAAGTTATGTACATCCTTTCACATGTGGGAACAGGCTCCTATCATGATCAAATATCTCAAGATTAACCAAGTACATCAAGTTGGAAGTGACATTTTTAACACTTTGACAATGAACAAAGCTCACCAACTTGCTTTATTGCCTTCAAACCACCATGATGGTTAGAAACAACACATTCATCAAGTTTGTAGAGCTCAGTTGACTTGGGCAATCAAGACTCCTTTTTCTTTTATCAATTTGCAAGCATCACCATCAAACTCCACCTTGACACCCTTTCCTTTGTTCTTGAACTTGAACTTTCCTCTTGAAAACATGGCTTCCTCCTCTCCAACTTGAGATGTAGAAGATGGTCCTCCTCTTGCTTGGAGTCTAAACTCCTTAACCACCAAGACCTCTTGCAAATCCTCTATCATGTGAAAAGAATGCAAAATCCACTACATGTGAAATTTTTGTCTCCACATTCCAATAAGTGGATTCAAAAAATGGTCTAATCCAAGTGATTTGACCTAAAATGAAGCTAATGATCACAAAGTTCCACTTTCTACACTTGAAAATGCTTGATTTGCGATGGAAACCTATAGAGTCCTAATCAAAGGATCTTATTCTAAGCATGCCAGTCACAAGCAACACAAGGGAACCCAATGGTGGACAAACCAGCCCAAGCAAACCTAGATCAAACGGATCTAGCCCCCAAGCTATGGATCAATCACAAAGAGGAGTATGGCATCACACCAGCAGCATCCTACCATCGGTCATGCTATCAAGCATACACTAGTGAGAGCCCAATAGGTATACTTATACCCTCCAAGGCCCATGAACCACTAGTAGTCCATTGTGACACCTCACTGGACACCTCTATAGCCTATTTGGGCCATGACCCATACCAATCCACCATCAAGTGTTTAGGCCTACAACCATTAATTATGACCATGTACACATAAGGGCCCCAAATCCCTTATAGTCACAATTAACTTATGGGTTGTCGGTCTACCAGTCCCTAGCGTGGACATGCTACTCCAGACCAGTCATGGGCATGACATTCTTCCCCCCTTATTGAAGTTTTGTCCTCAGAATTTAAAACTAGGAAAGTTCCTCCTTAAGCTTCCTTTCTGTTTCCAGGAATCATCATCGTCCGTACATCCCTTCCATCAAACCAGATGCTTGGTAACTATATGATTTCTCAATTGTTTAGTTTTCATATCCAAGATCTTTTTGGGTTCAAGATGAGATACACTCGATGATTCATCCAACAGGTCCAAGTACTGATTTCCAGATCCAAGATGCTCTCCTTCACATAAACTCTTTTTGAGATGGTTTACGTGAATTATGAGATGCACTTGCGATCCTTCTGGGAGTTCCATCTGATCTTTTTCAAGATTTATATAGTCCTCTATATCTAGGGGACAACTTATAATGCTTGCCGGTATGCATTACACTCGAATCCTTTGGGACTCTTAAAAGTACCCAATCCCCCATTTGGAAGTCTCTCGGTGATCTTTGTAGACTTGCATAATGTCGGTCCCCATCCTGGGTACACAAGACATTTTCACGTGCAATCCATAGCATTTTCTGCATATCATGTAGGAAATCCGCTACTTTTTGAAACTTGATCGACCGAGTGTCAACCGCAATGGGTGACCTACTGTACATAAGCATAAATGGGCTATAACCGGTAGCCAAATGCTTATAATAACACAATCTCCATCAAGGATAATTTTCTCTCTGAGGAGATTGCTATCAAAATACAAATACATATCTTATCCTCATGCAGCTAATCCTCTTTTTAAATGATCAAATATAAATAGAATATGAACTATGATTCGTCAATCATAATTCATCATATTCTTGTCTTACATTCAATAAAAGAATGTGACTACCAATGATCAGTAGAACTTAAAGTTCAGAGTCATTTCTAGTTTAGCAAATATGACCGAAAAAAGTGACCAGGGAACTTTGGATCGCAAATATTCATAATGTCACTTTGGTAATCCGTAAAGCCAAAATAGATACTCTAATAATTATTTGGTCTTTACACAAATAAACATAGTCGATTTGGTAAGATGGCCAGTCACTACCAAAATTCCACTATCTTGTTTATTCATCCGTGGTAATCTACCATGAACACAATCTCCTCCTATGGATTAGGTATATCTTAGAATCTGAGTTATGATTCACCGATCTCAACTCTCCAAATTCCTGAGACCATGCCATATCATAAGAGTGCAATACAATTCTTAAAAGACACATGAACTATTCCAAAAGTCCTTTCCATCTAGAAAGTTCCAAACTTTTCCAACTCACACACAGTGCCTATATAAGGATTGTAATCCCAAAAACATCCTTACTCTAGCCATGGCACAAGGTGTCATTCCAAAGTTAGGGTCTAATCTAGAATACGTCCATATTTTTCACTTAAGTTCTAATCTGGAATAATTTAAGATTCACCTGAACTTCATTACGTGAAGCTCTAACTTTTGGCAACACACAACTATCCAACTTTCCTGAGTTTTCGTAGATAGCATTCTATCTATTCCAAATGGGAAAAGATAAGACCCAAAAGTTCTCGTGTATTCTATGCACACTCATCTGTAAATGAATCCAAAATGACTCATAAACATTGTGACTTATAAGCAATAAATTTCAACAATAATATCTATAAGTAAGATTAAATTGTTGATTCATCACAACTAACTTAAGTAACACTTCTGACTTGGTTAGTTGTATCGGATTTAATAAATGTTTAAATGTCTAGGTGTGATACCAAAACACCACATTTAATCTGATTCTAAATCAATCCTAGGTTAATAAGCAATTCCCAATGAGAAATTACTATAACCTAGCGAGAAATTGTCCCAGACACAATTCTCATCAATATGCCTATGTACCAACAACTAGTTTATGCATGCAAATAAACTTAGTTCACAGAATACTTTGTAGATCCACAGGATTAGAAGTTTGTACAAAAGGTTTTAATGATTCCACAAAGATTCACTACATAGCATATCTCTACAGATAACTCCTGATCTATACACAACACTTTCATAGCCGAGAATTTTGTAACTTGGTTATCCTCTAAGAGAGAATATTTCTCAAAAAGTGCTATTTCACATTCAGTATCTCAACTGGAGATAATCCCAAAAGAATATAATGTTAGCATGAATTTCCTTCCTTGCATCAACCCACGGATCTCAGTCCACACTAAGATCAAGTTGACTACTTCCCGCAAGGAACAGGTTTCAACAAACCCTCATCTTGCAATAGAATTCCATAGTTCTGACACAAATCAATCGGACTTGTTATCAGCCACTTTTCTACCACAAGAGTACTTTCTAAATTTCCCCCCTCTTTAAATCTTCAAACCAAAAATTAACTCTAATCCATAAAGGATTTCTGTAATATCTGAATATCCTATCGTTTCTGATTTATAAAATAGGTCCGTCATCTATAACAGATTCCTCCTAAATTCTCTGACAGATGCTTCTCCTTGATAACTCTCTTTTCTTCCCACCTCTCCCACCACGAGCTCCCAAGGGGTGCATATCATTTGTGATCTGCTCAGGAGAAGTTTCAAAGAAAAGATACGAGAAAATCTTGAAAGCCAAAGAAATGTTGCATCATTGTTAGCAAATACCAATGATGTCTCAACACAGTGACTAACCCAAAGATCTTCTTTGTTACCAAGTTTGAGAGTTAACCCGTAAATTAGAAAAGGATTTCTTGAAGATTCAAGTAGAGAAAACAATTTTAGAAAACAATTTCATTAACCATTTCTGTGACATCGTGATGCATCTTTTTTAATGTTTGGATCTAATGTAAAAGAGTAGGTAGGTATGCCCACCTGATATTTTTTGGATCTTTATGGTTCAATGTCCTTGATCTTGTGTGTTATGTCCAAAAGTGGAAGTTTCCCTAAATGCTAGTCAAGAGTGTAAATTGTTTGACATACATTGTTGACAAATCATTTCATTTTCAATCCAATTCTCAAGAATAGAGTGTTTGAGCTTGCATGAGTTCATATAGGTTATTGGATCTAAGTTTTGTAACATTCTTGGAGTGTCAAGGTCGTTTGATTGGGAAGATCAATTATTTACATTGACTAGATTTTGGTGTGGTTTTGGTTCTAGGATTTTCAATCTACATCTCTTTTGATCATGCTAGCATCTTGAATTGTGTTCAAAACAAATTCTTTGGAGTTCACGTATTCATCTCTAGAGTCACTTCACATGTGTGAGCTAAGTGCTCATCACAGCATCAATAGGAGCATATTGATTGGAAGCAAGTGAGAAATTGACTCCATAGAGCTACTCCACATGGAAAGCTAGAATGGAATGCATCTTGGTGCTTCAAGATCTCATTGGTATAGTGAGTGGGGTTGAGGAAGAGCCTCAAAACCTACAAGAGGCCACTAGATGCAAGAAGACATCAAGGATGGCTTTGCATTACATCAAGATGAATGTGTCTAATGAGCTCCTAAGGGAGATAGGATGATGCATCTCAACCAAGGAGGCATGGGATACCTTGAAAGCAATTTATGAATCCAAAAACACTTCAAGTCTTCTCACTACAAGAAACCAAAATTTTCAAAGTTTCCAAAACAAGGGAGAGAGTGTTATTGAGGGTGAAGGGTTACAATTTTGCTTGCATGAGATGGTGATGCTATCAAATCTCAAGAGCTTGTTCAGATTGTGTTGAATGGTTTTAATGATGATTTCTCTAACCTTGTTCAATCCTATTCTATTCAAGAGGAGCTACCATATATGGAAAGCCTACAAGGTGTGTTAGGGCCGAGGAGAGTAGGCATGAGCTCAAGCTTGCAAGGCTTGAGTTCTAGTGAGATGGTGACATGTGTCACAAAACGTAAGAATTGATATTTTGCTAGTCCAAACTATAAAATTAATTAGAAATGTAGTGTTTCAGTTTGGTAGATAGGCTTTAGTTAAGAAGCTAACCCGAGGGCTTGTCCCAGGCCGATAACAAAAATACATTCGTATATAGTCTAAAATGCCACATAAAGGTCAATATTGAATTTCATGCATTTATTAGGCTTATGCCACATGGTGTCCTCATGCTAAAGGGGACCTTTGCTTGTATATGAACACTTTCTTTGTAATAATTATTGCTTTTGCTTTGTGAGCTCTTTGCTTATGTGAGCTCTTCCATCACTCTATTTGTTATGTCCATAACATGTACATAGGATAGTATACTCCTAGTCTTGGATACACGGTACTATAGTGAAACAAGTTGTTAGTTATGCCACGTCATATTGGACGTGACCTGAAAGTAACTAATATCCTTGTGAGGCCCAGAACACACTAAATGGAGTTTAGACAGGGTATGAGACAGTGTATGCATGTGTAGAGTTATCAATAGCAATTCTATGAATAGTTGGTCCATGCTTAGGACTATATTCTAGGTGAATCTATGTATATGGAACTTAGGGATATGCATGGCTATGTGCCCAGGATGTTTTTGGCTCTATATATTGGGTCCAAACTCGCCCTACTCCTCATTATGGTTGTGGATTCATTGCCAGGCTCTCACTCTACATTCATGCTTCTTGTTCCTTGGCCTAGGGGTGAAGCTTCTAGAGTTTGATTGGACGCTTCTACTTGGTTGGGTGGTTTCTCCATAGTGTATTATCCATTGTGTTTGTGATTTGTAAGTAAGATCTAAGGAGCTTCCCTTATAGTGGTATCAGAGAAAGGCTTACAAGTTTGGAGAGGTGGTGCTTTTCATTGGAGCTTGGTGGTAATCAACTAGTATTCTCATCCAAGGAGAGGATCAAGGTTGCAAGTTGGTGGATCTTCCCAAGTTCAATTTGCATGATCCATATCTCTCTCAAATTCATTGTTGTTTATGGAGAATTGTGCTAGGAAATCAATTTTGGTTGTCTTCTTGGAGTTTTAGCATGTGTAGCTCAAAACTAGTTATGTATCTGAAATTTCCAGCAAGTTAATTCACTTTGAAGTAGTTGAAATTCAGGTTGCATGTTGGATCTTCCCATGTATTTGGGTCCTAGCCTGTTTTGTGCCAAATTTGGATTGTTTTCCATGTTTTTGGCACAAAATTGATGGTAGAATTCAAAATCCATCAAGTTCAGATCAATTAGTTGGTTATAGCTCTGCATATAGGATTGCATGTGGATTAGAAAAACGTTCTTGCCATTAAATTCCAATATGTCATGGTGAAAAAACCTAGAAAGGACCAAAATTCATGATTTTTGCTTGTTTTTTCATGAAATTGGATGGTAGGAGGTTGTTGAACATAAATTGAAGTTGGGAAAAGATGAATCGTAGTCTTTTGAAGTAGTCCTAGAAGTTAGAGCCAAGAATTCTAGCAATTGGGTTTCTAGGAAGTAAAAAATTGACCAATTGGGGGGTGGATTTCTCTAAATCCATAAGGGGATCATTCTGGATTTCTTACAGCATGATTTGTATTTCTTTTAAACTTCCCAACAAGCTATCAGACCTGTAAATTGATGGGTAGGGTCTTATGTTTCAATTCCATCAAGTTTGTAGCAATTTTGACTTCTAGAAATCAAGAATTCATGGTTCTCAGCCCATACTGCTTCATAGGATCTTTATGAAGGCTTCATGGAACCACTTTTAGGCTTGGTTGAGTGTTTGCAAGTTATTAGGCAGATTGGGCTTGAAAAAGTGTGCCCTCCTATAGGTTTTTTGGCTATTCTGAACACGCACATGTGAATCCTAGGTGGTAGGCTGACATCGCAAGTGTCTTGTTCACTAGGTCTCCTTCTGTATTGAGATTTACAACACCCAATTTGGTGTCTTGTAGCCAAAGATATGATCATCTAAAGTTTTGCAAATTTGTGAGCAAAATTAGTAGAATTTCAAATTGTTCTGATTGCATGCAAGTCAATTTCCTATTGTGAGGTACTGTGGTAGCATGGAATATATGCATGTTGATTCTCAAAGTGATTCTGACATGCATGAGTGGTTTAGATTTGTTTTGAGTGGTTATACGCATGTACTCTGACTGATAGATACAAAACTGGATTTTATAGCTGACAATTTCCGTAGAACTTGATTTTACGTAAAATTTCGTAATTGTGAAAAATTAGTTTAATGTCGCATGTCTTGCATGCCTGATGGACATTAATGTAGTAAAATTAGGAATCGAACAGTGAATCAAATTTTCGATTTCGGTTGCTTAATAACTGATGGTGGTTTGTTAAACGTAAAATTTTTAAAAAAAAATAACAAACAAAAAACTCAAAATTTTTAGTTTTTTCCAGTTTCTTGGAATATCTATGAAATTGACTAAAAATAGTGATTTCACCATGATGGAATCAATTTCAGTCAGTTTTTTGGTCAAATGTGTTTCACTATGAGTTAATCTGATATTAACTAAATTTAGTGATTTCCAAAATAGATATATTGAGATGGCGAAGAAACTTTAAATCAAGCTGCAAATCTAGGTGCGCCATCTTATATAGTGATTTGTCAGCAGTTGAGTACGACGCTCAATGATATGAATAATTGTAATCTGATGAGAGCAACAAATGGAGATTCTGTTAAATCAAGTAAAATTGATGTCTTCACCCAATCTCGGTTTTCAACCGGAGGTTTATGTGGGAGAGAAGAAGGAGAAGAAACCTGAAGTCATCGAGGACTGGCTGGCCAAGTGGAGTAGTTACTTCAATCTGCACGGTGTTCCTGATGAGAAGAAAATTGAAAGTGTTGTATTGTTCTTACGCGGCCAAGCGTCATCGTGGTGGCGACATTTACCGGTGAAGCCAACTACTTGGTATGTGTTTGCGGAAGTTTTCAAGAAAGCTTTTGTAGTTGCTGATGACGTTGACTACTACCTGAAGTTCGTGAACTGCAGAATGGGTACAAAGAGTTTAGACTCTTATATCTTCATGGACTTATGGAATAGGGTTCCATCATTCGGTGTGAAGTTGGCACTTTGGCAGCTTGTCCTAGGATTGCCAGTCAACTATCAGAATGAATGCAGATGAAATGTGCTTCAAAACCTCGAAGATGCATTTCGGATTGCGAAAGCATATGATTCCACATTGGTGGCATCCAGGAAGCAGTTTGCGCAAATTCCAACCACTTTGAAAACCAAGAAGGGTAAGAAGCGTGGTCCAGACCAAGCAAAATATTTTGATGAATTAGATCAAGTAGCATCGAAACCCAGGAAGCCGAAGAGAAAGAGATTTAAGAAATCTATGTCCTGGGAAAAGGCTAAGAAAGAGAACTTATGTTTTGTTTGTAAGAAGCCTGGACATGTAATGAAATTTTGTCCAGAAAGGAAGAAAGTGTCTGCTCACATGATTGAGATCCCAGGAGGCAATGGTAAGACTTTGGAAATTAACCTGACTGATTGTGAGTGTGAATGTTCTTTTAGTACTACTTCTTTCTTGTCTAAACAACTTTTCTGTTTAATTGGCACAATTAAAGATCAAGAAGTGATTATTCTATTGGACAGTGGTTCAACTCATAATTTTGTTAATTCTTGTCTTGTGCAGAAGCTCAGCTTGGAAACTGAAGCCAACAATCATAAAATGTAAAGTTTATCTAGCTTCAGGAGCAGAGGTTGGAGACTTGGAATGTAAAAGTCCCAAAGCTCTCAGTTTTGATGCAATGATACACAAAATTAGTTAACTTTCATGTTTTAGACTTAGTCCGTACCGATTTAATCTTAGGCTACGAATGGTCATTTAGTAAATCGCCTTCTCTGTTAATTGATTTTGAGAAGCACGTTCTCACTTTCAAGGAGGGTGATAAGGTAGTTACATTATTTGGCAGACCGGCACATACATAGTAGGGATCGGTCAAGTTTTCCAGCTCGGTGCTCTCAGGTATTCTTGTAGCTACTCGTTGTTATTTAGCAGCATTACAGTCCTCCAGGAGGACTGTGGGCATAGGGCATTCACGAGGTTGCTGAGATTTGAATATTCTTCAATTGTTATTTTCTTTGCCCCCCTCGCTCTCCTTCTTGTAGGTCTTCTCAAACTCATCAGATTCCTTACAATCATCATAGCGTCTTTTGATCTTTTCTATAGATTTCTCTGGTAGTTTCCTTGAGGGTCTTGCCAAATAATCATCCAGTGCGATGGCACTCTTGGTATCAAGAGCTTTTGAAGTAGAACCCTTGAGCTTCAACCCAGCTAAGGTCTCGCTCTTACTCTTCGAAGGAGATGGAGAAAATCTCATAGAAGGCTGCACCGTCTCATCATGTGGATGTTGATCGAAAGAATTGAAGTCAGGTGGTGATGGAGGTGAGAATGGTTTAGGAGATGAGGGTGGTGGATTAGTTATAAGGTTATACTGAGCTATTGGAAAAATAAATTCTTTTAAAAAATGGTCATCGGATTTTAGAGAAGATGTGGTGGGTATGGTGTCAGAAGTGAATGCGGAGGTGGTTGAATGAGTAAATGGAGGAAATGATGGTTCGTTAAATAAAAATGGATCGGAAAAATAAGAGTGAGGTTATTGAGTATAAGTAGAGGAATCTACGACGGGTTTGTAAGAGAGCCAACAGTGGATACTTGATACGACATGCCAAGATCAGCACCTGATTGGTTGGTGGATTGGCTTTACTCAGGTGCTCCGACATCATCATTATGGTCATCTTTTTTCTGCATTGATACGCTTGTGTCGAGCTTACATGACATACTCCATAAGAGGTCCATTTGTTGCCTTGACAGGAGAAGTTCCTCTTGGATTTTGTTCATGGAGTGTTGACAACTTCTTATTATTTTCGTCTTCTATTATTTGTTGGTTCCTCTATAGGGCTTCGTGCTTTTGAATCAAGGAGACATATTTCTCCATCTTTACTGCCACTCCTAAAGATGGAACTAGTACGTTGATGTCTTCTAGCCTTATTGGTTGCTTAGCCATCATCATTGCATCGGTTAGTCTCTTATTTTCCTGAGTCAGGAGATCTAACCGGCACTCAAACTGGTCTTGCACTTCTTGAAGGATCTGGAGCTGACTCGAAAACTATTCTTGCTCCTCCAGTCTTTTGGCCCTTTCACTTTGCAATTATTCCATAGTTGTCAGCAACTCCGTGTCTTTCAGTTGCAGATCCTGCTTTGTCGTCTTGAGCTCATCTATTTGTTGTGCAAGCTAGTGCACCAACCAATGCAGATGGTATGAGGTCTCGGTATGCCATTTCAAGGTTTCCTTGGCTTTCTTGGGCAAACTGTCATTGACAGGAAGAGTTGGGAATTCGGAAGGAAGGCAATGGTAGGTAGGAAAAGAATACTGAGAGGTTGTGGGGTGAGTTGGAAGTGGAACAGTTAGCTGTGTTGTTGTATCAGTAGCAACAGGGATGGTAGGAATGGTGGTAGTGGTAAATGAAATGGTGATGGAGGTGGTATCAACAAGGGTGATTAGCTGCCTCTGGAACGATCTCCACCTCCTCTTCCACAAGATCACCTTCATCGAAGTATTCAAGTGCATCTAAAACGATGAAGCTGTCTTGCTTCAGAGCAGAGGAGCCTTTTGCCTTCTCTTTGACCCTTGGACTTTTCTGGACTTCCGCAGCAATTTGAACTACCTACCTTGATCTTCTCTTGTTTCTTGGTCAAGATTGGTTGTATTAGTCTCTTTAGTCTTGTCATCATGAGTGGGGTTCAAAGTTTTCCTTTCTCTCTCCCCTAAAAGTATTCCCTGTAACTGCTGGGCATGAGGGGGTGAGGTGACAACTGGAACGAATCCCGATAGTGATTGGGATCGGGAGCTAGTAGCTAGTGATTGCTCCGGTGTCTTATGTGTAATGCAAATTTGGTGTTGAGGTGAGGAGGGAGCTGGTGAGGTTCTTCGTTGTTGAGCCTGGTGGGATTAGAGGCTTCTCTCATCCTCATCCTCATTGTCCTTATTACTTGTTGGGATGGCTTAATATCCTACCATCTATTTAGGCTACTTTCTGGGAGTCAGCTTGGTAGTCTTCGGTGGTGGGGTATCTGACTCCATCTTTGATTCAAATGGAGGCTTGCGGGTGGTCATCTTATTCTTGGATTTCTTGTGTGGTGGTGTAGTCTTTACAGGTGGTCCTGCAAGTGGTGATAATCAATTATGTTTTCTCTTAACATGACATTCCTGGAACGGAGTTGTCTGTTGAGAAGGTGAGGTGGAAGCTTGTGAGGGAACATATCCTTGGCTAGCAGCAGCATCATCCCTTGGAGCTAAGGCAAGCTTCAAGTCAATATTGGATTGACTTCGAGCTAAGTAAAAAAAGATGTATCCCAAGGAAGTGACTGGAACTCTGTTCTATAGTGCGATAATAAGTTGTCAGGAGATGAATCCGGCCCAGTTGTACATGTTTTGGCAGTCTTCATAGGATTCTCTCAACATGGCAATACCTGGAGGGGAATCCTCAGCAGATGTGCCTTTCATGTATATGTGTACCGTGTAAGATAAGTACATGTAGCTGCCAGCTCCGGACACTTGATGGCCTCAAGGAGAATGCCATCCTTGTTCTTCCATTTGTCCAAGGTGGTGTCAAGGAACCCGACATAACTCTGTTGCAACATGTTAGTCAACTTGATGGGTTTTTACTTATGGCCACTAGGGAAGCCAAAGGTGGTGAGATTGTTGCCAGCCAAGTAGGTAATTGATTGAAAATTTTGAAGATCAATATGGAAGGTGAGTTGCTTTTAATCAAAAGTTTCATATGTCTGGTACATCAAATATAGGCTTTGATGGCCCATCCATGGTGGAATTTGAAATTCGAGTGTTGTAAGCACTGGTGCAGCCTATGTATACCACTGATTCATCATGTCATCCTCACACAGAACGATTTTGATTATCTTAGGCATATCATGAATCTCTTCACTGTGGTCTGAATTCAAATAAGCCACTTTTAAAAAAAAAAATTTAAATTTTTTTGAAGTTCTCTGGAATGTTGGCAGATGCAATGTGGTGGCTACAATGGCGGATGAAAGTTTGGCAGCTACAATGGTGGATGGGAAATGGCAACTGCAAAAAGAAAAATGGATGGTGGATGCAAACAAAAAGGTGGATGACGGATGCAAAAGAGATGTAACACTTCCAAAATAAAAAGGCAAAAGTTGATAACTCAAACACAAAATTCAAGTGTATAATGTTTAGAAGGTGAAAAAAATGGTAAGATTTACACAAGCAGAGAGAAACGTGTACGTGGAACGACAAAGGATGGATCAAATGAAAGAGGGCAGGATGCAAGCAACAACAGTTGAATCGGATCAGAAAGTAGAAATATCACCTGAAATTTGCTAGAGATATGAACTCGCTCGAAAAGTGTGTGAAGTAAAAATGAACTTGGCGGCTGGGGTATTTATACCAAATCCCATCGGGTGCAAATGGACTTGTCGGATGCAAATGTATGGGGTAGTTGTCGGATGCAATGTTATTTTGATTGTTTTGAAGAAGTGTAAAATCAATGGGCTTTTAGCAATGGTGGAAAGAAAAAGGAAAAGAAGGGTAATATATTTATAGAAGGGATAAAAGTATGAGGTAAAATACCATAGAAACTTTGTACAACCAGGGCCCATCCAAATTTTGCTCTGAGCACATCGCGAGGTCCATGTTCGCTCTTTCTCTTCCTTTCGTGTATACATGATCTACCATGACATTTGACTTTTTAATTTTACCTTTGAAATGGAAGGGCAATTTTTAAGTTTGCCATTCAAATGAAGTTTTTGCCTTTGACGTGCATTGGATATTGCAAATGCCCAAGCGTGAGCATGAAGGTTTGTAAATTGACAGATATGGTCGCACTTTTCGTACTCACTTGATGGGCCATCCTACTATTGTCACCTCCACTCCAGAAGCTGCCAGATTTGTGTTAGCTACGCGGCACAAGTCATTTGTGACATTCTATCCTCCGTCTATAACTAATCTGATACATCCTCCCCCTGGCGTGTCACAAGAGATGAAAGCCAAAATGATGAAAAATACTCGTGATTCAATGCATTCTGAAATGCTACGGACCCAGATTGCAAGAATTGATAGGATCACGAGATGGGTTCTAAGTTCCTGGGACAAACAGCCATGTGTGGTCACACTCCAAGAAACCAAGAAGGTATGCTTATCTTCTGCTTATTGTAGAATGTAAGCTGTAGCTAATTGTATTACCATGTGTTTTTCGAAAGCAGCCAATTCAATATAGTATTCTGCTCCAATATAAGCATTCACAGACCTCCCTTCTTTTTGAGAATACTTGAATGTCTAATCGTTGCTAGGATCACTCCTTGCGGACATGAATTTCAGTATTAGGAAATTTAATGCAGCTTTGTTGTACACTGAATTGGTTTCCCATCATTATAGTTAGCCTTTCACGTAGTTTTGGACTTCATCGCTGGCATGGCACCATCTCCTGAGACAATGAAAATGATGGACGATTTTAGCTATATCATCAAAGCGATGGGAGCGCCCATGCAATTTAACATTCCAGGAACAAGCTACCACATGGCTCTCAAGGTATTTAGCATCCTTTAATTAAGTGTGATCTCAGGTCCCAGTTTTTCTGACTCTGTGTAGCAAAATGCGATGAATGCAGCCGGCTTAATATGGCCTTTCTTATCTGTGATCAGAAAAACCAGCAAATTTTGGAAGCTTTATCATCTATGGTGAAGAAAAGGAGATTAGAGAAATCAAAGGAAAATTGCTTACTTGATACACTGATGGAAATAGAGAATGATAATCGCGAGAACGTTTTAGACGATCTAGTGCAATGTCAGCTGCGCGCAGTGATATTTGCTGGATCTCACTCCCCTGCGGTGTTGTTTGTGTGGTTAGTTAAGTTCTTGGAAGAAAATCAGAAAATTCTCGAACAAGTCAAGGTTTCTGCCTTTACATTTCATTTGTTCTCTGAGCTGCATCTAATCCATCAGAAGTTCAGAATGATTCTGATAAGTTACTCCTGCTCAGTCAAAACTGTGAAGCATGTTGTGTATATTTTCTGTAAATTGGTACGCCATTCTTTTGCAGGCTGAGCAAGACGCAATCAGAATGGCAAAGATTTCACCTGAGGATCCATTATCTTGGACGGATGTCTTAAACATGCCACTTACTTCAGCAGTAAGAAGCAAATTCACTTCTTCCTTCGCTAGTTTGTAATTTCGAGGAGTACTGTCATTACGCGGCCTAGCTCTTTTGAATTTAAGTAGCAGCTGTAATTTGCAAAAGAGTGTTAAGTCTGTGCTATGACTACCATCACCACGACAATAATTCCTCTAGCACTTTTTTGTTGTGTTAAGATAAGCGCCATGCATGCATGCCCATGTTTTACAGAACCTTACCTACTTGGTTGCAGGTTATTCAAGAGACCTTGAGGCTGGCAAATGTGGCTTCCTTCGTGACACGCCGAGCAACAGAAGATATAAACTACCAAGGTCTGCATAACTCCTCTTTACTTTAAATATAGTGCTTTGTAAGAACACAAAAAAAAGATGATGTTTGATGTAATGACGAATGTTTCACCACTGAAAGAAGGTCTCAATGTAGTGGATGCCGTACGTTTGAGAGAAACCCTTAGTACAAGACTGGCATTGTGATTCCTCTTAACGAGTGTTCTTGTGATTCCTTTTAATGAGTGTTTTTTACTTTTATTTAGAGTTCCTGATTTGATGATGTCCATCATTGCACCTTTACATAGGTATTTGGATTCCAAAAGGATGGCTTATTCAATTGGACATTCGGAGTTTTCATCTAAGTCCAGAGTACCACAAGGACCCCCTTAAATTTGATCCATCTAGGTTTCAAGTGAGATCCTCTTACCTTAAGAATTGCTACACACAAGCAAGAGATGTAGTGTTGTGCTTTAATATTTTTAATCCATTCATTTTTTTTTTGTGTTATATGTGTGCAACCAGGAACCTACTACAAAATCGGCTGCATTCTTGCCATTTGGGAATGGTAGTAAGATGTGCCCAGGACGAGGATTAGTAAAGTTTCAGGCATTGGTCTTTCTACATTATCTTGTTACAACCTATAGGTATCTATAAGAGTTCACTTTTATGAGCCCAACTTGATCTCTTCATTTTGATCCTTTCCACATATTTAGCTTTCAACTTAGGCATGAATTACATTATATGTTTTGCTAGAAATTAGTTACTAAAGTCACTTGGTGCAATTTTGAAATGACATTGTTACAAGTAAGCACTTATACTATTCTAATGACGGTGCAGTTGGGAGAGCATCGGGTGTGAAAAGGAATTTGATTATTGGCCAAATCCAATAGTCAAAGGAGGTCTTCCAATCAAGATTTCAAAGTTAAAAAGCGATTGTGTGACATGAACAATGACCCTGAGTAAGGGACTAATGAATTTTCATGTGATGAAATTAGTGAGGGTAGTCATTTTTCAACTTGTTTGATATTTTGGGATTGAAGTTTTAATTTATTATTATGTACTAAAGGATTGATGTGGTCTAAAGGAACTGACTATTGGCCAAGGCCAATAGTGGAAGGAGGTCTTCCAATCAAGGTTTCAATGTTAATTGAATATGTGACATGAACAAACAGCTTAACACGGATCAAAGTGACTAACAAAAATTTTATGTTACAACCTTACTAAAGGGTAGTAATTTTTGAACTTGATTGAAATTTCTGAGCTGAAATTTTCAGTTATTATTCTTTACTAAAGGAGTGATGTGGCATTTAATTATTTCTTCCTCAAGTAGTTTGCATTTGCTAATACATGGACTATCACTCAATTTATTTTATGCTTAAATGCATAGACATATAAAGTGTTGGTCAAATTTTAAACTTGAACCTTGAAAGATGCAAAAATTAGCATTTTAGAAATTTACTATGCATCAAGATCTTGCTTTCAAAGTAGAATGGATTCACATACAATTGAAAATGTGACTTTAGTACATGATAAAAATCACATTCCTAAAGATAGTAAAGCTTGTTTAGAGACAAAAAGATATAGGCAATGTAGAGAGAGAAATACAAGCAAATTCATAGAAAATTGTAGTGTAATCCCTTCTCTTGAATTTGTGAAAATTATGCAAAATCTGGCTTGATGATTTTACATTTTCATGTACATATGTAAAACCCACATGTGAGGACCACGTTCCCACATGTGAGTAGTAGGCCTACTTGCATTAGTTAATTCATGCCATGAAATAGCTTGTTTTACAAAGCAATGTGAGACTAGACAAAAGCTAGTCATGTAGAAGCATGCCAAGTGTCATCATGAGGTTGGGCCTCAATCTACTCATGAATTTTCCAAATCAAAATCATGATTAGGCATAGGTAAATGGGTCATGAACTCTAGCTCAATCAAAGGTCAACACATGTCCTATTTTGTAGGGATGCAAAAGTGAAAATGGTGGACCTCAATCTAACACCCTCATCTCATTGGTCTATAGGGTCCAATTACATTTAGAGGTTCAAAAAGAGTGGCCCAATCATATTTCAAGGCCCTCCATATGCAAATTAGTGTAGAAACTCAATCTACCACCATATATGATGCTAGCTCCTTTGTACATATGAATTTTGAGAGTTAATCAAGTTTTTGTCTTGCAAACTTTTGGTCTATTCTCTCTTTACCCGAGAGCTTGGTTGTTTTCTCTCTCTACCCGAGAGCTAGGTGCTTGTTTGGCTCTTATATAATGATATTTATTTAGTTTTTTCAAGGATATGCATGAAACTTGCTGACTTCGGATGATGATTGCCTGTTGTGTACAAGAGCTCTCGCTTAGATTCAAATTGTATTTGATAGCTCATCAAGATTCGAGTTGATCAAGATAATTTGATAGTGTGCAACCTATCATGCATGTAGGTTGTGGTAGATCTATTCGAGGTATTCAAAACTCAATTTTTTGACACAATTGAAGACCAAATGTGAGAGATACATGATGAATCAATTCCATCTTATTTATAAATGTAGTAGGACAAATATATAAACTTCTAGCATAGAATTCCATATTTTGAAAAAAAGTTAACCATCCTCAAGGATAGAAATAATTTGTTGTTAGTGCATGATTTTTAATCCTATCAGTATTACGATATTCAAAAATGGGTTATCATCATAGGGGATGTCGGGTCCTAAAGGAGGATAAGGAAGAAACATCCTTCCTACATTGAGGATCTGATTAGAATGAGTAGGCTTGGCAGTTATCTTTTCCAAAAGATTTTGTGTCTCACCAAGTAAACCACCTAGATGTCACCTCATGTTGTATTCATATCTCATATGATGGTACTCACAAAAGATGTTACGTGTGCGGCTGACGGCCCAAACAACATGATCATTCAATCAGCAAATTTTAGACATGTACACTTTGTAGATCATTATTACAAAGAATTACACATAAACCATTCTTAACCTTCACATAGAAATTTTCACTATGGTATACATAGTTGGACCTCTCTCTCGTCTTCTAAGCTGATAGTAAATTAAGGCATATGATGTATTTCAAAAATGCACTTTGTTACTCATGTTATGCCTGAACTAAAACATCTCTAGAAGAGGATTAAGACACAAATGTACTCTCCGATAGTCGAGAATGGGTAAGATACATGAATCTAAGGATCTCATAGTCTCATTCAATCGTAAAATTCCAAGGATACAAATTATCCTTTGTTGGTAATTAACCTAATCAGTGTTCCAATATTTAAGTAAGATGTATCAATTGAAGATATGTCAGGTCCCAACAGGAGGTTGACATGACACATCACTAATGAAGAACTTAGTGTGAAAAAATCAGATTCAAAACATGTTCAATGGATCAGGAGATTTTTTGCTAAATTTGAATGCACATTTAGAATCATTCACAACTAGAAATCATTTGTCTACCATGCTAAAACTTAAAAATTCATGTAGATTTGATCATAATCACTAAGATCTGATATAATATTGTCCGTGTTTGTACAACAGCAGCAACACAATGTCCATGTCCGTACAACAACAACAACACATTGTCCACACATGTGGATTCACGTACAACAAAAAAATTGCATTCTACACATTAGAACTCAAGTCTAGATATCATGAGAAATATAAAAGAGATGGACATAGAATCAAAAGAGAGAAGTTATCCATACAAAATGAGAACAAGAAGATAAGTTATCCACGTAGGTAAAGCTATTTATAATAGCCATAATGTCACCTAAAATTGCCCTAAAATAGCAACTTCTAGGTACCTCACCAAAAACCTAATTTAACTTGACTAGATGCAATGTATCTCAAGTAGCCAATTAGGATAGGTCCAATTTTGACCTTATCCACCTATATACTTGCTAAAAATAGTAAGGATACTTTCTAGGACTTATTGACATAAAAAAGTAAGTCTCTAATTGAAATTTTGCTTTGGCCTCCAAATTGCCAATTTAGACCACCTTAATTAGTTGACATTTTTCACACAGAGTCTCCCTCTTCAACTAGTTTTACCACACTACTTTGATCCATCTTAAGAATGATCTCCATTCTAAGAATACACTTCTTTTCTATGGTTTTATAATGCTCAAAATAAAAATAATCATTATTGATGTAGATAATAGTTTCCATGTTGGATGCTTTACAATTTCTTTCATCAATTTTGCATATCAAGATGTAACTAGAACATGAAGAACCAAATAGAATGTAAATGCAATGATTCCTCCATGCTTCCACCTTTGATATCTCTGAAAAATAACAGCAACCAAGTATTAAACCTAAGTTATTAGCAAACAATTGCATGCTTTCTTCATATTTGTCCTTTCTTGAAATGTTTCCTCCATAAAACTCCATGAATGAGCCTCCATCTCTATCTTGCCATAAGATATCCTCAATACTTGAGAACTTGTCCATGAATGAGTGACATAATGAGCCTCCCTTAGCTTGCTCAAACATGATATAGAATGAGTTAATTAAGTTCGAACAACAATCTTGAGGGGATATTAGAACTCAAAATGGGCCCTTTCTAAAGATGCTTTTTTTTACTTCTTTCAACGCTTAAGTGGCCCAATCAATTGTGTCCATCTGTGACGAACTGTAATAGTGGACGAAAATTGTTTTTGCCTTTCCCGGCCAAATTTTGGAGATTTTTTAAAAACCCGTCGGGCAGATAAACGATTGTGATTGGAACACCGTTACTGCCCGAAACTCCTTTACTGCTCGTATTGTACACTTGAGGTTATTTGGAGTTGGTGGAGAAAAAAAAAAAAGCATGGCACAATGTTGTAAATTTATAAATTAGCCCTGTATTGGCTACATGTAAGTTTTACCAAGGACTTGTGCAAGAGTCCATCCACAGGATAGAGGTCCACAATTTCAAAATTTTCCATCGTCTTTTAGATTATTGTGGTGAGCTACAACGAATCCTATGATTTCCAAAGAGGCTCATGGATATTATATTGAAGTTCTAAGTGTCACTTGGGAACTAGTTGGAGATGCACTCTAGTTCTTGGAGGTCTAAGAAGTAGTGTCTTGATGTGCTAGGTAAGATAAGTAGCAAGGAGTAAACCATAAACCTCATGAGGGTATTCATGTTGTATGTAGCTTGTAGCACATCTAAGAAACAATTATGAGGCAAACCATCATCATGGTTACATGTCACAACAATTCAATTAAAGAAATTTTGAAAATGTTGTAGCTCGCCACATGGGAAAGGTTACTACTTAATCCATTAAGCAGATTGAGTCCTCCAAACATATTTTACGTACGTGAAAGCTAGTGAAGCATTGCTCTCAGCTAGCTCACACTTGCCATCATACAATTGTATTCTTAGGGGCTTGAGTGTGTGACATGCATGGTTGATTGTAGATTAACCTCATTCATGGATTACAACGGTCAATTTTTTATAAAAGAAATGTCCTTTTGTGGTTTATGACTCCCCTTGCACTCCAAATGGACTTTCTCCACCAACTAGCTTTGTCGTTTTTACACTTCAGAAAAGAGATTACCATAGAAACTTTTTGTGGTTGCTCTTGTAGAATTCTACCAACAGGTTTAAATCTCCCCCTCTTGACATATGTCCTCTTAGGTGTCAACCATGTTATAGATTATGGTACCCTCATGGTTTTTTGCTATTGTGAAATGCAAGCTCACAATGGACAATATGGTATGCATGAAACTAACTCATTCTTTAAGGGGATAGATCAACGATATTCCTATTAGATTGTTTAGGACATATTTGATATCTTTTTGGTCATCTTAATTAGTGTTATGGTTTGTAGTAGCTTCCTTGACTATTTGATGCTCATTGACTAGTCTTTGAATATTATTAGGTTGTGTGTGACATGGATAACAATCGAGAATCTGCAACAAAGCCTACAATTTCCAGATGAACTCCTTTGTTGTAGTATAGTTGTTTATGTGGATGAGTGTAAGTTGTGAAAATGTGCATATATTCTAGCTTGTATATCATTTTTTCTATACATTGTAAATCACACGTGTGAGAGCATGTTCCCACATGTGTAGATTTGCCTAGGTAGGTTATATCCTAATCACAGGAGTTAGTTAGGAAGTTTGGTCAAGTCTCCTAAAATTTAGGAGCTAACTCCTAAATTCAAGAAAGTCAGTGTTGATCTAACTACCATAGATGGTATACCTAATGGTTAGGTCAAAATTAACTTGAGTAGGTCGACATAATAAATCTTTGGTACTTGAACACGTGTTGTACCTGCTCATCCAGCCAAGGATAGGATCCACTTTATATTATCATTCATTCATTCCAATTGAGTGAGATCAAGATTTTAGAGTTCATTGACAATCTCGAGTTTCTACTCTATTTGTGTAATGATTTTGTAATGTGTATGCAATCTAAACTTAGTGAATATCACTCTCTACTCACTGGCCATACTACAGTGTGAAGTCAAATTTTAATGTTTTGATCTTATTTTGATAGCTCTTGATTGAAATTGCCAATTTAGATCAATTTTTGAGTGCTAGTTTTGCAATAGTTGGTTAATCAATCAATCAATCACTCTTGAGAATAATTAGAGATTCATTTATGGTCCTATTTGATGTACTTTAAACATTGTATCAGAGCCAAGTACAAGAGAATAACATATGATCAAAACGTAATTCAAATTTTAGCAAGTTCGATGCTAGAAAACTAGTTTTGTGTGGGCGAGTCTATACTAAGAGATTGCTTCCAGATTTGAGATCTATATTTGATAGTGGGCTATAGGTCATGTGTGGGAACTTGTGAACCTACATTCTATTCCCAATATTCATTAGATCCCAATAATCTCATTACACATCATCTTTATGAGATTTTTGATGCAAATCAAAGAGGAAGCATCTAAGATCAATAGCCATTATTGAGATTTGAATTTGTGTCATAGAATCCAATTAATAGGTGCTGAGAATAAGTCCTAAAAAGTGGCTTTATAGGTCTTGTTGAATCATCAAGGAGGAGAGAGAAAGAGTCATTTTTTGTCCAAAATCATTGATTTTGTAATGAGATTTGATAGGAATTTGTTGCAAACTCATTATATCTCCATTCAATCTTAGTGAGAGAGTGAGAGCCCCAAGACTGGAAGTCCTTCGCAAGGCTAGAAATTTATCTTGAGTTGATCAAATCAAGTGAAGTCCTTTGTGAATTTCTAGAATCAAATCTATTCAATTTTCCTGAGTAATTCTTTATAGAATCCTACAAGATTGTTCTTTTGAATCAAGATCATGTAAATCTTGCTACTTGTGTATTTCTTAACATCAAGTGAGTTGCAAGTGAGGCAAATTCTAAAAGAGAACTTAGGGAGGGCTGAGAAGTACATCCATTGTACAAGTCACTAGCAAGATGGGATCAATTGGAGCATTCCTCTTGGAACCTAGTGAGAGGTTAAATTCTACAAACTACTCAATATGGAAAGTGAGGATGTAGTCACTCCTAGTGCTCCAAGACCTCTTTGATATTATCGTAGATGAAGAGGATGAATTCTTGGAGGACAAGAATTGGTAAAGTACAAGAAGAAGGCAAGACTAGCATTACATTGTATCAAAATGAATGCTAGTAATGATCTTCTAAAGGAGGTATCCAATTGTACTTTGGCCAAAGATGCATGAGATTCATTAAAGGAGATCTATGAATCCAATAACACCTCTCATGCTTAGAAATCAAATTTTGCAAAGTATGAGAAATAGTGGTGAGAGTGCACAAGAGTATGTGCTTAGAATCAAATCTCTTTATAAATAACTTGCTTCAATAGAAGATAAGATTCTTGATAAAGAACTTGTACAAGTGATTCTCAATGGTCTTGGAGATGAGATCTTCAATTTGGTTCAAAGTTTTTCCATACAAGATGTCTTTGTTGGATTATTCTACTATTAGGAGTGATTCATCCGAATAATTGATCTCCAATTTACATCCATTCATTATCCAGTTATACAGTTATATTTGTGTTTCTACACAGTCTGCATAAATACTCAAGAGTTGATTTACATTATTTAGAGAAGATACATTCACAATATGTTAATCAAATATAATCTGATGAAAGCTCACTCACCGACCTAGGACTCAATCTCTTATTGTTTCGTCTGATCTATTGAATACTTCAACGCTGCAATCTTGAATAGCATCTCAAAAGGTGTCCTTCCATCCAAAATAGCACTCAACCACCTATTGCACAAGAAATTAGCACACAACAAAGCTTGATCCCAAAATGGCTTATCAAGGTTAGCACTAGTAACCTCATGACTTTGGCACTTTCATATAAAGTCCTATTCTTCCTCTCAACCACTCCATTTTGTTGTGGGGTCCTTGGTGTTGTATACTCCCTCTTGATCCCATGCTCATCACAAAAAGCCTTGAACTTGGTAGATATGTACTCTCCACCATTGTCACTGCTCAAGAACTTGATCTTTGTGGACGTCATACACTTAACAAAGACATCATACACTTCATCCATGCTTTTTAATGTTAGCTTGCATTAGGCATCTTGCTTTGGCATGAATAGGGTTAAAATTGCATTTTAGAATTAGATTGAGGGCGATTTTGCTTGGTTTGAGTGGATCGTCTTGTTTGAAATCTAATCTGATTGTTGAACATGGATAGCTATTCAGATCACAATTCTTAAGATCCATTTGGATCTGAGAAATCAGGAAAAACAACAAAAATCGGTCATTTCAGCCATATTTGAACAAAAAGAAGACAAAATTGTCATCATATCTGATAACTTTTTACCCTCTTATAGAAAACCTTTGCTGAGTTGCAGGAAGCTTTGATTTCGCTCACAGATCCTTCAGATTGAAGGGCGAAGACAATTTATTTAGCAGATTTGCAAAAATATCAGAAAAACCATCAAAAAATACCAAAAAAACACCAAAAACCCTAAAAATACTCGATTCACTGTGCATAGGTGTAATTCAGATCTACTTACCGCCGATCGTCGAAGAATAATACCAAAAATAGAAGGCCAAAGTGATTGTTCATCTAGTTGTTGGTAAACTTTTGTGAAAAATTAACAACTTTCTGCAAAAATATCAGTTCTCTGAGAACCCTCTTATAGAAAACCTTTGCTAGAGTCTGTGTCAATCCTACTTACTATTTTTGATAATCAGTAAGTTGGGCGAAGGTTTCTTAAAGGTTGGTTGTCATATTGTCATATTTTTGTCAAAAAAGCTTCTTTTTGCAAAGATATCAGTATTACTCTTGATTCTTCGCCAGGTCTTTTGCTGAGTTTTTCGAGGATTCTAAATATAGTAAATCATCCATTGTGAGTTCGACGAAGATTAGATCTATCAAGATCTTGCAAAAATTTAATTTTTACTCTCGCCAAGCTACAAAAACCCATTTTTATTTAGAAAACACCTTCGCTAGTTCTACCATCTATTTATCTGTGTCAGATTTATCCATTGTAGATTTGGCAAAGGTTAATTTTACTAGATTTGTCAGAAAATAGCCAGATCAATGATTTTTTTTTACCAAAAATAACAGTGAAGAACCTTCGCCAATCTACCTCCACCTAGGAGACCTTCGCTTATACTATTTTTAGATTCTGATCTACCAGATCTAGCCTCTATCAAAATTTTGAACCATCTGATATATTCTAATGGTGATTTTGAAAAATCTTCATTTTTAGTGTCGATCGCTTGATCAAGATCTATTTTTTGAAAATCAAAAATTTGATTATTTTCAAGTGATAGAGTTTTTACAAACCTGATCTGAACTGAGATAGGACTTTTGTTGAAAAATCTAGATTCAATTTCATTATCTGACTGACATAATTTGAAATTATGGCTGAACAAGGAGCACCAATGAACCCACCACCAATTATTGTTAGAAGATCTTTTCGTCTAGATATACCAAAATACAATGGGTTATTTGATCCCATCAAATTTCTCCAGATCTTTTCTGAGTCATGTAGGGTCTATGGTGAAGTATTTTCTCAAGATAAACTTTACTTATTCCCTATGGCCTTAACTGGAGTTGCTCAAGATTGGTTTTATAACCAAAAGAAAACAGAACGTCAAGATTGGGAAGTGGTTAAAGCCGCTCTCATTAAGAGATTTAAGCCCAAGAAATTTATGGAAGATCCATTTTTTCTTTTAAGTAAAATTAAAATGGGAAAGAGAGAGGCAGTAAGAGATTATATTGAACGGATCAAACACCTCAGATCTGAGTGTGATTCCGATCTAATCAGTGAAGATGCTTTGCAAAATGGATTAGGCGCGAGCTGAAACGCCATACTGAATATGCTATGATACAAAGCTGATGCAATTCATGAGGAGGATGAAGATTCTAACGATGAACCAAATGTTGGAATGTTTCCTTATACAGTAGGGCAAACCACGACAACATCCACCACCATTGCATCAACAAATATCAATGCTACTGCCAAGAAGATGATCGACGAGTTTGAGAAACTTGGTCAAAAGCAGCAGATGCAGTTGGAAAAGACGTAGTCTCAACTTGATGAAAAGATTAAAGCCTTGGAATACTTCCATGGTAAAGCAAACAAAGAACCTAAAAAATTTGTAAAGACTTTTCCTTGTCGAAAAAATGTTTGGTTTTCCATTTGTACGGGCAATCATACTATGAATGAATGTTCAACGTTGAAACAACGAATGATGAATACTATTTGTCATTTGTGCAATTCTACGGGTCATGAAACAACCTGCTCATTTAATCCTCGGATTATCCAGCAAAGGTATGTTAAGCTTTAGTATCGAGAACCTACTTATTCGAAAGGTCCTGACGGAAAGCCTTTCCAATGTGCCCTTGGATTTCCAGAACGATTAGCTATGCCAGCTCCAACGGTACAGAGTGCTCCTCCTCCAAATCTAATGGAACCCAAATCTTATCATGGTAATGAGCAGTCGAACTACGCCAATGATCACGAGAGTGGTCCTTTAGAGCAGTATGTTATCTATTCAAAAGTTTTTTTCTCCTAAGATGGAGATAACCCAAGAGAAACTTGACAACATTGTAAGAAAATCTATAGATATTGTTACCTCCTCCCTCCAGGCTTCTATACATTCTCTTTTTATAAGAATTCCATATTATCCTAGGTTTGTTTTTTATATTCTGATCACTATAATGAATATGAGACCTATTTGACAACCTTTCAGTTTGCTCAAGAAGCATATGTTATAATTTATGATCAATGGGGTATACAAGTCCATTCCAATGAAGAGAAAGCACAAATAACAAGATATGAGATTGTGCTCTATTAACCTCCTAATATTGAAATATTATGAATACAGTAGAGCGATACTCACCCCCTCAATCAGACCTTGACACCTTGATCTTGGCATTTTCTTGGTTCTCTACTAACGCCTTAAAGTCCTTGAAACACTCATATGCCCTTGATTTCTCCTTTATGGTGTAGATCCACGTTCTTATTTTATAGTCATCAATGAATGCCAAGAAATAGAGTGCCCCACCAACTGACATTGTCTTCATCAGCCTGCACAAATATGAGTGTACAAGTTCTAGCACTTGTTTGGCTCTAGTTTCCCCCTCCTTATAAAATACTTCTCAATATGATTTGCCTATATGCATCCCTTGCATATAGGTTCCTCTTTATCATCCAAACTAGGTAAACTTGTAAGTTTCGGTGCCCCAAACATCTATGCCACAAATAACTCTGAGAAGACGTGGTTGTTACCAATTCATTGCACTTAGGCATTCAGCTTGTACAAGCCACATGACTTGTCGCGAACACCATCAACATTCACCTTGTAACCCTAATTTATATTCTTGGCCTGACACTTCTTATTACTAAACTCAACTTTTAGCATGTGATCAGTTGTTAGGGATTTTTCGACAGGGGGTTGGTCCCGCTTGAAAGCCCCAGTGAGGGAAAGGGCCCACACTGCCCTTACGCGAATGACTAAGGTCAATTACCACTTCCAACCCTGGGGATCATCCTAGTCACCCCGTACTCCCCAATCAATGAGAGTTTTCAGGCTCTCAGAAGTATGATTGCAGGGAGAGGTTGCTATTTTCACTTGGTTTCTAGGTACAAACTCTGATTCCTAGATCGTCCTTACTTGCATATGGGGGCTAGTAACAAAATCATTAGCAAGACTTTCACTAGGAGTTCCTAGAACCAATTTAGGGTGTTGAAACCATGCTCTTCTAGGATCATTCACTAGATTTTTGCTATCACTATTAGATGCTACAAATGAGTGTACTGGTGGCTCAAAGATTGGGGTTTGTGTAAGAGATTGTGTTATTTCTACGTATCGAGTGGAGGTGTCATCAAATGCCAATACCCGTCAATCACAAGCTCATATACCTCTAGATAACTATGTTCTCCACAGTGTTGTGCCCTAATCAAACTGTCACCAAGCAGTAGGTTATGATGAAATTCTGGGATGTAGAAGTGGTATCGTAATATTCCTCTTCTATACATTTGGCAAACATCACCTAGTGATGGCAAGAGTTGATACTCAATTCTACTCATATGTAGCTGTTCATTTTTTATTTCTGTGGTTTTTTAATAGAGCATTACCCTTAGAGACTGCCCGTAACCCCATGTGTTTGGCATCATGCTCTCTAGGGTGGTTTTGCACTACTAGGGTGTGGTTTATAGGTCCTCGTTTGATGAATATATTTCTAGGGCCTATATAAGATTTGCTCATTGATTCTATGCTCTTTGTCTGTGGGGTACAAGTTATACATATCGCTCTGTTTGATGAGCGGTAGTATTTCGCCATCTGTCGGGTCTAGGAATTTCACTAGACATTTCTGACAGTGGGTGTGACTAGTGAGACTTAACCAAAGTGGCGTATTTCAGCCACATTTGGTGGACTGCTCGATCTTGTGTTTCAAAGAGGTCGGGTCCAGTTGTCAACTTAGAAACTTCATATAACACAGTAATGCTTGCTCAACCTTGCTTGTCATTATAATAACCATCAATAACACCACAAGAACTGGGTAGCATCAACTGATTGCTTATCAACAAAAAAACAGTTTCTTTATACAAATCATAACGCATACAATGGTACCAGTGATATATGTAGCATGTTAAAGATAATATGATCTAAGCTTCCAACATGCATATCATCATGTTCTATCCAAATTGTAGATCGTGTTTCCCCATGCATAACATGTCATCAAAAGAAACATTCATAATAACGTGATCCAACATTTCATAGTGATATTGACAGAAGTTGTGAACATAACTTAGTGATGAGCAAGGTAACTGATTTGTCATGAGAGCTACTTAGTCATGAATGTGGAGAGCCTCCTCTTGTACTGCCTTCAAAGGTAGTTGCTTAAACCCTTCACAATTGGGTGTTCACAGTTGGGTGTTAGATAGGAACCATTGGCTAGCTTTCCCAAGGTGTGAATCCTTGCACTTTGAAGTTCGATTTAGTGTTGCTACAACATTGCAGGAGTATGTTTCCCTTTGACAGCGTCAACAATAATCATTTTCCTCAGATATCAGCATTGGAGGGTCTTAAATCTTTTTCACCTTGACAACAGTGATTGCATGCAAGTGTTAATGACACTCACTAGTTTCGCTCACTGTTCCTATGAAGGTGGTCTGCATCATCTTCCTTTCAATCAGATCCATGATCAAGTGATACTTGATTGCAATGTGCTTCGTTCTTGAGTGGAACACAGGATCTTTCGTCAGGTGTATCACAGAGGTGCTGTCCACTACAAGACCAATGGCTCATTCCTTGTTTCGCCCAATTCGTCCAGGAGCTGCGTTAGCAAAATTATTTCATTGGCCATCTTCGCTACTGCTACGTACTCTGCTTCGCAGGACGACTGGGCTACAATGGTCTGCTTCTTGCTGACCCAGAGAACTATTGCTCTTGATGCGATGGTGCATCCTCCTAAGACACTTTTACAGTCGTCTCTGAGTGATGCCCAACTAGCATCACTGTAGGAAAGTATCTTGAGACCTGCACCACGACAATAACACAAGCCATAATCCCTCGTTAATTGAAGATATTGCAAAATTTGTTTTGCAATCTTCCAATGTGTCGAGTCTGGATACGTGCAGAATTGGCTCATCCTGAATACTACATAAGCAATATCAGGACGAGTGATGTCTGCAAGGTACATCAATGAATCTATCAGCCTCCTGTAGGGTGTGAGCTGCATCTGTTCTTTTTCTTCCTCAGTGTTTGGACAGTTGTCATTTGTTAGCACTGTCCCTACGAACATTGGAGTGTTCGCTCATCTTGAGTTCATGTGGCAGAGTCTTTTGTGCCATAGAGTGTCTTGCGAGTCGTCATGGGTCTGATGCATCTGATCTTCAGGTAGGCGCACCTTTAGATGATATAGGTTGCCCTTCCTTCTGCCTTGAGCAATGAGAGTGCTGGTGCTGGCATCAATCACGTTGCATGCTTCATTAGAAAACGTCACACGCATCCCTACATCTGCTATTCTTGCTACAGAGAGCAAGTCTTGTTGTAGAGTTGCCACAAGCATAACGTCTTTGAGTCGTCTGTCTCTGTTGTTGGTGTTGAGCGAGAGTGAACCAATATCGTTCACTTGATGTCTGGATCCATCTCCAAGAACTACGAATCTTGAGGGATCTGCACTTTTGAAATCAGACATGATTTGTCTTGATGTCACGAAGTGCGAGGTGGCTCCTGAATCCAGGATCACCTCTTGTGTGTCAGACGTTGATGCTGCACACACACATCTTCATAGATATAGGCGGTCGAACAATTTTTGTTCATTCTTTCTTCGCCCATCTTCAAGCTCTCGGGCTCCTCGACATAGGAAGAATTATTATCGTTCTCCTGTCTGTTCTGTGCTGATCTGTTTCTTGGACTCTGGCAGCAATCCATGGCTGCATGACCCTTCTTATGGCAATGGATACACTCAATCTTGGGATTGAGCCAGCAAGTATTTATTGTATGTCCATCTCGTGCAGGTCTTCTTGTCTGCATCTTGTCGTTTCGACCTCCCTTTGGTCTTCCAGTTGCTTTTGCTAGTCCCCTCTGCTTGTTGGTCACGATCTTGCCTCTGATTTGACTATCTCTTAGGCTTGAACTGTTTCTAACGAAGTATGCAACGTTTCATCTTTGTGCCTGGTCAAAACCATCTTTGTGATCTATTTTATCTTTGTGATCAAGATGCTCTCTGGCCTCGACTTCCTCTCGAATCTCGACAATCGCCTTTTTGAGATTCATGGTAGGATCTTTTGCGAGCAGGGTTCGTGTCATTTGGAAAGATCTGGATAAGGCTCTCAACAAATATGTGAGCTACTTCTCAGCTGATACTACATTCTCTGATCCAGAGTTGTGTAGTGATAGAAACAGATCCTTCATCTTTCTTACAAAGGAGGTGAGGTCTTTTCCATCCCACTGCAGATTCGTCAGCTGATCTTCCAGCATCATAATCTGACTTCTTGATTTCGTCTGAAATCTTGTGAGCAGTGCATCCCACATCTCCTTAGCTTTGGAGAGTGTAGCCAGGTCAAGTGTAAGGCTATCTTTGATGGAAGATGATAGCAAGGCTACTGCCTTGTCATTTTTCTCCCTCCATTCGCGTAGCTCCTTGCCTGTTGTCGTAGGCATTTCTTTTGTTCCATCCACCCAGGGGAAGAGTCCTTCGCCCTTGAGTATCAAAGATGTCTTAAATTTCCAGACTAGAAAGTTAGACTCTGAAGAATTAAGTATAGTACAGATCTTGCTCTGCATGTCGCTGATTGAAGCCATTGTTTCTTGAAGTCTGTTTTCTTGTTGATGGTTGATTGTCTGAATGCTTGGACTCTTGGATCTGCTAGCTTCTTGGCTATGTCAGAATATGGCAGGGTGGCTCTGATACCACTGATGAGAATCGCAAGATGCTCTGATACATGTAATGAATCTAGGAGAGAAAATTCACAAAACAGTTGCGACTCTCTTTCAAGATTCGGATGGAGTTCAAATGCATCCGCTGGGCACTGCCAGCTGAAACACTCCTACAATCCTCCAGAGAGTAGTCAGTTACTACTGATCTACGTTCATAAAATTAATACAACATTTGACTTAATTTCAACCAAGGTGAGGAATTCAAAGGAAACAAGAAAACTCAGACATATGAAATAAACAACATAAGCATTCAACATCCAAGATCAGACACAACCAGAAAATAATCTATATTAATGTTCTCTGATTTCTTCAGGGCACTACATGTGAATCCACGCAGTGCGTTGGCGTGAGAGAAGCATGGTTCTCTCACGAGTAGTAGGTGGTACTCCTTGGAGCATGAGGACAGAACGGGTTTCGTTTCCATCGTTGGCTTCGTTTACCTCATCTGCCTTTCTGTCTTGTTGGACCGCAAAGGAATCTCGTTTGTGTTCGCGAACCGTTCGTCTTTGTCTTCGTTGACTTTCGTGTTCGCGAAACTCTTCGTGTTTCGTGTCTCCAGATGTTCGAGAACACGAACATCTTTGTCAGGTGAAGGGCTAAAAGCTAGCAAGGCTTTGTAATAAGAAACACTTTGTTTCTTCATGATTTGCATGCTTCTACTGTTGCATCTTGATGGCTTTTCTTTCAGTCTTTTTTTTTCTTCTACTTCTGAAGGCCTTTCTTTAAGAAGGAGGCTTGAGTTTCTAAAACTAGTATTGGTTGCTGAATCTCTTCTTTTGGATTCTCTTGGGGTGGCATTTTTAAGACTCTTATAAGAGTTATTTCTACTTTTGTAGAGAAGATCATTACTCAACTTTCATATAAAGTAGGTAAACTTGACAATAAGGTCATTATTGCATTTGAGTCTTGAACTGCAGATCCTATTTTGTTCAAATAGATTTTTAAAGTTATGTATCAGTCATCATTTTATTTTTTGACATTCATAGTGAGAGAAATTTCTTTTGTAGAAATAATTTAGTAGAAACAATGCTACCATCTTTAATTTTCATGTGCTCACTAATTAGTTAGAGTTTTTTCTTCTGTTCCTTCTATGACTTCCCATAACTCTTTAGCTAGTAAGATGACTCTCATTTTAAATCTCCATATATGGTAGCTACTTCCATCCAGTTCATCGATCATCGACATTGTGTTGCTGGAGGAATCCATTTGTGGATGACAAGAACAAGTAGAACAAATTGTTGTGACTAAATTTTCTCAATCTACTATGGTTCAAGTAGTAACCTACTCTGATACCATGTCGGAAGATAAATAGACTTTAGGAATTCACACAAAGAATGAAAATTCATCTATTTTGTCCTAAATGATTAGATAGATATAGTTACCTATTAGTTTTGTAATTATGATAAAAAAAATTTGCAAATTCATTGTCATGCTAACAATACTATTAGACGATCAGACTAACTTGCTATGTAGAACAATTTGAGATATCATAGATAGCCATGGTAATTTTGATAGCTAGTTAGCTCAATAGTTTGGTCAGGTAGAAATGTGGAATAAGCAATTTATAGAATGAGTTAGAATAGATAAAGGTCTTAAAATCATATAAAAAGTAATGCAAAAATAAAAGAAAGCTAGTAAGCGACATTCATGCATTAAGATGTTTGGAGAAACTTGTTGATGCAAAGTAACCGAGGGATAAACTACCAATCAATACATGCATCAAAGTCATGTTTGGATAGGAAGAAGCATATTGAAAAATCATAACAAAGGTTTTCTTTTAAACTAGTTATCATGTTCGTGTGTTGTAGCATTCGCATCTAAATTGATAACGAGAATTCATACCTGAATGTTTGTAGACGAGGCTTCTTGAGATGCTGCCATAGTTGTTTTTCCGTGAAAGTACTATCTATATATCATAGCGACAACAAATATGGTCCTTTTAGTTCTGTTTTCAGAGCTGAAAGACATCTAAGTAACATAAGCAGAATGTATTTTCTGTTTTGTAAAGTCTCAGTAGAGAGCATACCTTTGTTCGAGTAAGAACCAGAGCGTAGCAGAAAAATGTCGTAGTAAAAGATGTCGCTACATTATCACATGCACCGATACTTATTTAGTTTAGTAGGATGAGATTTGCAAAACGTAATGAAACGATATTATGAGAGTTTTAATACATTGTAAGAACAAGAGTATAATCATTTCTCAAAAGTAAGCCATCAAAGCTCCTTCTATCCATCTCTGGATAGTAGTCCATCGCTTGGACTGTAAGCCAAAGGTTCAATAAACCATCAAAGTATAATGAAAAGATACCACTACTATCCATCACTGATAGTAGATAAGAATTTTTAGAGGATGAAGCAATCTGTCCATCACTGAACATCGCTGGACTTCCCACTCATATTTCTCATAAAAGTTTACTTAAAACAGAGAGAGAAGGCATATTGTCCATCGCTTGGACAGATGTGTAGAGTTAGCCACAAATCCGCTATGGATAGGGCTACTCCAGCGCTTCATTTCAAAAGTAACATACTATATGTATAGCGATACCAATGGCTAATCAACCATCGCTGCCATCAGAATGTTCTTTAAGACATTTTCACAAGAGGGAAGCCTCCATCACTGCCTTCTGGGCAAGATGTGCTTCTATTTCAACAAAGAAAGCCAATAATATGTCCATCGCTAGACAACTACCATTATAAACATTGAAACTATGTAGAAAAGGCATCATTCGATGAGTAGTCTACATGGCATTGAGAGTAAACTTAAAAGCATCCTGTCTAATGCTATAATCAAGCAAGAGGAGAGCAACCATAGTAAAGAGTTGAGAGGAAGAGAGCATACGAAATAGATCTTCTTGTCAAGTATCAAACTGGTAGGGCGCACTTTTCGTAGGTGAAAGATAAAAAAACCTTTCACAGTGTTGTAAGGAGCAAATGTCAAAAGCTGTAGGTTTATATAGAGTCATGTACCAAAGTTTTTCGAAAGGTGACATACATTCAAAAAAGAGTGGAAAATTACGTTTCTCTCCATTATAGTTATAGTTTAAAAAATTTTATTTGTAGAGTCCTCTACTTTTTAAAAAAAAAAATTGGGTACTTTCTTCACTTCTTAAAGAAACTTTTTTATTTTAAGTGTAGAAGGTTGGGTAAGTTAGAAACCTTGTGTCTTTGAAGAGGCTGTACGTATCTAGTAGTCCGTTAGTTTGATAGCAAGACAGGGTAAATAGAAACGAGGAAGAATCCATGAGAGAGAGAGAGAGAGAGAGAGAGAGAGAGAGAGAGAGAGAGAGAGAGAGAGAGAGAGAGAGAGACAGAGAATGCACGCTGTGATGGACAAAATACGAATCCGACAATCTGATTGGTGAAAATGTGAAGGGTTTTTTACCTGTGTTGACCGTTTGACCAGCAGTGACCCTCACCATGCCTACCAGAGATAGACACGTTCCACAAAGTGCAAATCGTAGGTGCATGTGTCCACACCTACTGCTCTATCAAGAGCGTTGCATGCAAAGAGTTGATCTGTTGGTCGTGACACAAGAACGTGGCTGATCTGTTGGTCGTGATAGAATATTGTGGCTGATCTGTTTGGCTGTGGACAGAAGAACGTGCAAGCTAGGAAGATCCGTTCCAGAGAATCTTCTGTAGCGGAAGGGGGGCAACGCCAAAGGGTTGTTTTTGCAAGTGTGATTTTGGGTTTTTTTTGTGTGTGTGTACAAAAACTCTAGAGAATGTCAGTTGAGAGAGAGAGAGAGAGAGAGAGAGAGAGAGAGAGAGAGAGAGAGAGAGAGAGAGAGAGAGAGAGAGAGAGAGAGAGAGAGAGAGAGATTGAACAATGTAGAACCACCTTTTGTTTTTCAATTCATCAACAAGTGAGAGAGATACAAAATGAGAAAGGTTCATCCTATTTATAGAGTCTTGTAAGCCACATTTGGAGCCTTCTAGATTAAGTTTCCATTTGGCCACATGCTAATCTTAGCCATCTACTTACATCAATACTCTAGTTTCAACCACTCAACAATTAACCAATAGAATTGGATTCTATGTTGGATTTCTATCCTCTCCATCCCTATCTCTCTCTCTCTACTAATCTAGATCTATTCATAATGTTGTTGTAAATATTCCTATAGTCGCATACCCTGCAAAAATACAAGGAAAGTCGATGACAGTCTACATAAATACAAGGAAAGTAATGAATGTAACCTATGTTTCAAACATATGAAAATTACAATCCATTCGATATGAATCATAATCATTGCAATTCGAACGTTATACCAAAATTTGAACATTATATTACATAATGTTGTGAGAGTTTCCATCTCATGTACAATACATCACGATGATATACATAATATCCAAAAACAAAAAAAATAAAAACTACACTATATTACACTACTACTCCTCGTCAGAGGCATTGTCGTCATCACTATGACTCGTAGATAATGACGACAATGAGGCACTATTTGACGAGCAATGTAATGATAATATTAACTCACAATTAAAATGTTATTACAAAGACTGCTTGCACCAGTATCACAAAGATTGTATGCACACTATTGGCATGACCTCAAGTTTCAACTTCGAGTATTCAAGTATGTAATGTGGACCTAAGTTGCACCCCCTTTTGGAACACTACATTTCGGAACGGATTCGGATTCCGGAAAGCTGCATTCCAGAACATAAGGGTCATGCATTCTAGAACACTATTGGATTCTGGAACCCGGTTAGTTGGATTGTGTTCAAAGTTTACTGGATGTTAGTTGATGGGTTGCCCATAAAGTTGTTTTCTAGACAGATAAGAGGAATAGCACATAAAATATTTTTCATGGCTTTGCCAGTATTAAGCAATTATTTACAGGGATTACCGAAATCCTAATTGCGAAATACATTTCCCGATCACACTTACTACCTCTGATGTCCACTTTTCTAAAATCTATTTTAGCAAAGGTACCAAGAAGACGTAACGACATTAGTAAATGTTTAAAATTGATTACTGTAGGAAAAAAAGTCTGAAACAATTTCATTTCTGTCCTATCCCTGGGCTGAATATCAAATATTTCAAAAATCTTCTACTAGTATGTGAAACAGTACTAGTTTGACCTTTTGAATATAATTCACCATAGGATTTAACTAGCGTACTTTTCAAACCAGAGTTTGTACTCCAGAGCAGAGATTAACGATTGAATATAGGTTTATCTCTGAGTACTTGTTTGATATGAAAGTCAGACTAAGGATAATGATTTTCTCGGTTAATATTGAAAGTTAAAAGAATTGTAATTCTTTCCCGTTTAAAGAGCTTCTAAGATAGAAGCAGTTTAAGGAGGAAAGAATGTTATGTCCATGGCCAGTAAGTAGGATTCAGTATATTCCTAGTCTTGGATACACGGTACTCTAGTAAATCAAGCTGTTAGTTATGCCACGTCATATTGGATGTGACCCAAAAGTAGCTAATATCCTTGTGAGGCCCAGAACACACTAAATGGAGTTTATACAAGGTATGAGACAATGTATGGATGTGTAGAGTTATCAATAGTAGTTGGTCCATGCTTAGGACTCTATTCTAGGTGAATCTATGTATAGGGAACTTAGGGCTAATCATGGCTATGTGCCCAAATTGCTTTTGGCTTTATATATTGAGGCCAAACTCGCCTTACTCCTCATTGTCATCATTGATTCATTGCCAGGGTTTCACTCTACCTTCATGCTTCTTATTCCTTGGCTTGGGGGTGAAGCTTTTAGAGTTGATTAGTTGCTTCTACTTGGTTGGGTGGTTGCTCCATAGTGTGTTTTCCATTGTGTGTTATCTTGTAAGCAGGTTCTTAGGGAGCTTCCCTTACACCAACACTCAACAACCACATTGCATACTTAATGTAAAATGTACAACTAAACCCTAAAACCTGATTGAGAGAAAAAACCTATGAGTAAACTAATAGACTAGCATCAACATGTGGAGTGGGTTTAGGATAGAAATGGTCCTCTAAAAAAAAAAACTATGCCGACAACAAGGTAGTATGCATGTTCGTTGCATCTCTCTGAAAGCTAGGATTCTTAGGAACTTTGTCTAGGTTCGTATCATTCTTGTTTGTGGTCTGCAGTCCGGTTTTGTTTTCATCAGCCATAGTTGACATTCAATCATTGTAGCTGTCACCTGGGGAGTTCGGATTGTGAAAGCGCAAGTTTGAATGATCCTTCAAAAGCATGTCATTGAAGTCTTTAGCTGTCTGGTTCTTCATTCCATTATCTAGCGATGGCAGGGACATGAGTTCACTACCATGTGGCGACCGAGAGCTTTCCGCGATTTCTCCATTAGAGAGACTGGCTGCGGCAGCAACCTTTTCCACTTGTTCAACCGTCGGCTCTCTATTAACATGCGAGATACTGGCTGCGCTTTTATTGCTTGGGGAAGAAATAATTTTAGTGGAAGGGTTGTCCGAGTCGTAAGAAAGAGCTTTGTCGCGAGGAAGAGCATCACAAGGACCAGGCCTACAAAAGTCGCTGATGAAGCTATTCAATCGAGAACAATTTTCTTTGTGGGAGCTTTTAGTTTAGCTAGTGCTGCGAGATTTACCAAGAAGAGGGAGGCCATAACCAGAGGGGGATTTAAGCAAAGAAAGGGGAGAAGCACGGAAGGATTTATTTTTGTAAACAACATCTTGAAAACCAGAGACAGGGAAAGTGCAAGAAGTTTTCGTACACGAGCAAGAGGATAGACTTTTGAGATGAAGATTAGAACTCACAAATAACAAGCGAGAAAGTGTGGCCCATAAAAATATATAATGTGAACATAGTTTTATCCTCGTAGCTTCGTGCTCCAAGCTTGCTTGGCCTTGTATATATAATGTGCATAAAATCAAGTGCAAAGTAACTATGAAAGCCAAAAAAAAAAAAAATCCTTTGCAAAATTGCCATAAGAAATAAAAATGATTTGAAAATTAATCCTTCAATTGAATGACCAAACAATATGTAGAACATTAAGTTGAATGTAATGAAAAGATAGTACACTTCATTTGGAAAGTAAGGTGTGCAATGCAATCTTGCTCATGGCACACACAATATTGATAACATGATACATTCCTTTTTGGTTATTGAGTAGGTTAGGCTTATATGACCAAATACCAACAAGTACTAAAGTTTGGCCCTAAAAGTTCCTTCATTTTGCACACAAATAGTCAAGATTGAAGCTCAGATCTCTATCACCACACAATTGCATAGTAACTAATTAAGTTCCCTTTAGTTTGCATGCAACGAGATGAGATTGAAGCTTGGGTCTTCATTACCACATGATTATAAGCATTCAACAAGGCCACACATTAACCATTTAGAATTGGACCATTGTTGGGAGGGGTATTGATGTCGAGGTTCCCTCTTGATCAAGGTTACCTTATTCTTAATCCTTGTAACCAGTAAGCTTAATACAATCATCATCACCTTATACTCAAGCTAATGACTATTTAAAATTGGACCATTGTTGGGAAGGTATTGATGTCAGGTCCATTCTTCATCAAAGTATCACCTCCTTCTCAGTCCTTATAGCTGTTTGGTATGAAATAATTATAACACTTGGAACTGTCGAGTATGAGACCTTGTATACCCCAATATTGATTTTGGCTATTATTTTATGATTGTTTTATTACTTTTATGAGCTTAGGTGACAAATTTTGTGGGGCATACTAACATTGTCAGATCATTCCATGCTTATTCCCCACCCTAAGTTGGGCCTCTTTCTCTGCATCCACACAAGATTCTAGTTCAAGCATAGGTCTCCATCACACCATGTGGCGACATTGGACAGATGTCATATTCTTGTCTCTCCCTTATCTCAAAGTACCATTGACACGGATTCCTCTTTAGACTTGGATTGCTCCTTCTATGATTGTACCTTGCAAACTCTTTTCATTAACACGCGCCTCCCCCCCCCCCCCCCCCTTGTCTTTCATTCTCTATGTCTAGGGCATTATGGGGCATAATGCACTCCAATTGGCAAAATCAAGATTGCATGATGCCCATAATTGCCAGGCATGTGACCCAAGCAAAGCATTACACTCATAACAACCTGAGCAACAAAAAAAGGCGACCCCAAAATATCCATGCTTTACTCCATGTAGAGCAGTGAGGCAAAGTAGTGCTTGAAAAAATTGGCTAACTATAGGAATGGAACTGGCAAGTTTTCTCAAAAATTGGCATCATCAAATGTTTGACGATTTTTTATACAAGCACATATACCTTTTTATAAGTAAAAGTCTTAAAAAAACTGAATTCTATAAAACGCAAGTTTTTTGAGGATAACTAAAAAAGAGGTTTCCGAGCATTCAGGCAAAGGGCTTCATAGCCTCAACCCCCCCCTTTTTTTGGCCCTACCCCTCATTTAAGTTCAGAGTTCAAACATAAAGAGGGTACTTTCTTCCTCTCCCATTCAAATTCCTTGATTCTATCCCGTTTTGAAGATTGATTGTGCAGGCATTCAGCTGAATTACTATATAAGCTACACCTACAGGCTACTACTATAACACTCAATGCTCATTACAGCCTCAGCACCTATTCTTGTAGCTTCTAGTGTCTACATTTTACAGCTTCAAATCCACTTCTCTCTGTGCATGGTTCATAGCTAACAGTGGACTGGTATGACAGTGGATTGCAATTTGCAAAGCTATTAGCTTTTCTATATAAATCCATTGGACAGCAGCTTGCATGAAGTACAGATCTACTCCTGTTCTGTTTTTTTCCCCTCTGAGTTGCTAAAGCAGAATTTCATCTTCAAGGATCCTACGATCCTACCCAGTGCCCACCTCTGATTTGTGGCTTTGTAGCAAGAAAAGGATCTCTCGGATACTTCATTTTTACTACTTTCCCGCTCGCAGCTTCTGAAGCAGAACTGATCCTGCCCTCGTGTGTGATTTCTAGCTTGGTCGCAAGAAAGGGAACGCCCTCAGATACTTTTTTTTGTCTGTTTTCCCGGTCTGATTTCTCAAGCAGAACTCGTATCTTCAAACTGATACTGCCCACCTGCATGATATGCATGTAGTAAGAAACAGATCCCTCAAAAAGATTTCCTTATCTTGGTTTTTGAGTAGACATATTGCTGTAACGGGTATATTTTGATAAAAAGCAACTGATTTGTTGTAGAGCTCGTTGAGTTCACTATGAGGCTTAGTAATCAGCTCACGGGGATCATAAATTTCATCACTTTGGTGCTCTCCATTCCCATCATCGGTGTGGGTATATGGCTTGCTTCTAAGCACAATACAGACTGCGTTAGGTTTCTGCAGTGGCCTGTGATTATAATAGGCATCTTCATTTTTGCAGTCTCCCTGGCTGGGTTTTTGGGCTCTTGCTTCAGAGTGGCATGGCTTCTCTGGCTCTACCTCCTCGTGATGTTTCTGCTCATCGTCTTGCTCCTTGGTTTTACAGTGTTTGCATTTGTTGTCACGAACCGTGGAGCTGGGCATGCTCTTGCTGGAAAAGGCTACAAGGAGTACAGGCTGGGGGATTATTCCACTTGGCTGCAGAAGAGGGTACAGAATAGCAACAATTGGGGTAAAATTCAGAGCTGCCTTAGTGATGGAGAAGTCTGCAGCAGCCTTAGCAAGTACACTTCTTTGTATTCATTTAATTCTGCGAATCTGTCACCAGTTCAGGTTTGACTGGCCACTTTCAATTTACCTTCTTTTACTGCCAAAGAGCTGACAATAATGTTGATATCATCTCTTTCTTCTCAAAAAATAAAAGATGTGGGGGACCCTTTTATATGCATTCAAGTTAATTCATACAGTTTGATCCACGAGCTGTGCTTCGACTTCATACCTGAATCTGCAACTTGGACACTCTATTCTGTAGATGTTACATACATTAGTCGATTCTATGTGTTCTGTCTCCTCTTGTATGCTGGTAAAAGCCTAGATGGGGTAGGGTAGATGCGCCCACAGTCGTGTAAAAGATGATGTGCTCATTAGTTCTTTAATAGGCCGAAGCTCCTCCTTAGAGTTGTAATTGTAACCTCTTTGGTTTCAGCTATTGCTTCTCAGTTCACATGAAAACCAGAGAGCATTTTATTATTTTGTGTACGGTAAAGGCATGGGTGGAGGGTGTTATGGGATTTTGGACACCAATCGGGCTATGTGGAGGGCGTTGTGGGTTTTTTTGGAACTGTGCAAGGCACAGTCTTTTGTTAACTTGAAAAACAACAGAAATCTCAATTTGTATTAACATGCTTTGGAAAGCCCAGCTGTAATTCGTTTTATACTGAAATATGGGCTTTCCCTGGTATGGCCGTTCAGTCAATGAGCTTTATGGCATAATTTTGCTTATACCGTGAAGTTAAAAGTAGTAGGTAATGGCCATAGGGAAACCGTTCTTGAAAATAATCTGCTGGTCACTTGGCGAGCAGCGGTACGTGCTTTATGGCTGAGTTTTTTTTATACCATAAAGATAAAAAAGTAGTAGGTAATCGCCATGAGGACTGCTCCTGAAATTAATTTGCTGGTCTTGGCTTGCGGCAGTACAGGTCCAACCCTTTTTCCGATTCCCCATTATGTGACGTAATGGATTGCTGTCAACTGCCGTGACCCAAGAATGGCGGATTATATTTTGGAAGGGTCTAACCCATTGCCATCACCTGACGTAATTGATTGCTGTCAATCAAACTTCCATTATTTCTGAAATTCTAAAATGGCAGAAGAATGGAATAAATTTTTTGAAAAATTATGTGGGCACTGATATGGGAATTATTATAGATCCATAATCTGCCACAAAAATTGATAACAATCCATTACGTAGGACAACTATGGCAGTCAATGCCTAGGAAATGAACTGAAAGAATCGTCAGGTCTTTACAATGCAAAAGATTCAGTATTGGCTCTAGATTGCTTATGTTTGTCTTTTTTCACATATCTCCAGTTAGCCAAAATTCAGGTGAAATCTCAGGTCAGTGATACCCATTCCAAGCTCTTATACCTACGAAACACACTAAGAATGAAAAAGTGTAATTTTTGTAATCCGTAAAACAGAGCCTCTCCGACGGAACGTGGAATCTTTCTTACAGCCCCCGAACTATGTACCAAATTAGCTTGCATACTTGTATCAGATGCACCTTAATACCTATTATGCTGTAACTGATTTAAGTTTCAATTTTCCTTACATGATTACAGAGTGACTCGCCTAGAATAACAATGGGCAATCAAGAATTGACTACCCGCGTTGGGATTGTCCTTTGACAGGCATGTTTGCATACTAGCATAAAACTTCATTTGTTTGCAGTTACCTGCTTAGGTCGATTCTTCCTGACACTATTGCCTGAAGGCAATGTATTTGGATATTTTGGCCTGAATCAGACAATCTTGTTTTTTCCAATGGTGGAAAAGAATCATAGACTAAGTCACAAGTGCAGAATCATATTCTTTTGTGCAGAGATACTACTGCAGTTGTAGAGGTTGTGTGTTATTCCGAGTTAATGGGTAACTGTTATGTGGAATGTTGCATGCAGTCTGGTTGTTGCAAGCCACCAACAGCATGTGGATATGTATTCCAGAATGCAACAATATGGGTATCTCCTGTAAGTCCATATGCTGATTCTGACTGCAGACTGTGGAGCAATGATCAAACCCAGCTCTGTTTCAGCTGCAATTCGTGCAAGGCAGGTGTGCTCTACAACATAAAGCACGATTGGCGAATAGTGGCAGCTGTGAACATCGTTGTTTTTGTCCTCCTTATTGTGATCTATTCAATTGGCTGTGCTGCATTCCGCAATGCGCGACGAGAAGGTTATTATGGTACAGATTATGACAAAGGTTATGATCCTCGAACCTACTAGTTTGTCGATGGCATTCAAAACATACAACTACGAAGGGAATCTATTGTCAATCCTGCCTTGAATACAAACTACCAAAACATTGTTATAGTAGGTCAACAGCTTTATTGCGTTAAATTGGTTACTTAGAATGCGTATATTATTGTATACCTTTGTACATTGCTGGGTACGGAGAAACTCAATAGCTTTATTGTATGGAATTAGTAAATTTAGAATGCATGCATTACAATTTACCATCACTTTTTACATATCAATAGGTCTATTGCATTCAATTGGTTGCCTTAGAATGCATGTAATATTGGCTTTCCTTTGTACAGTGTTGGGTAGTGAGAAAAGCTCAGTACAATGGCATATTTATGCACTAGTAAGCCCTTCCTAATGTGATATAAATAATTTGCAGCCATAGCAGCTGTTTATAAAATATGTGCTGGGTTCTAGAATTAGATCTTGTAATTAAAATGTAAAGTACACGGTCTCTTCAAATTTGTTCTACAAGTTATTTTAGGTCCCACGGATGTGATACTGTTAACTACACAGTGCAACTTTTATGTATCAACCATGGATATTCACTCCGGGAAAGAATCGCCCCTACGCTTTGTTTCATATGCATGGAGCAAAACCTGTAACCCTAAACGGCATGCTTTGAACAAGACTTACTCCATATGTGCAGAAAGTTTTGAAAAACATAAATCTGATCGTTGTGATTTTTGAACAAAAAAGAACAAAGAAACCTAGTAGGATTACTGCTATTGCCAGCTCTCCTGTCATATTTACTCAAAGTTACTTCTTTCAAGTTTATAGCCTTGCTTTTGATGTGAGGCTTTTAGAGTTAAGTTTCATTTAAGTTGCAATAAATCTTGATTCATTTGCCACTCCTTACATTTTCATTTATATGCTATGAAATAGTGAAGCCTACCTAATATAGCCTATGAGGCCACCGAGTGACGTTTTCCTTTTCAAAGGCTCATTGATGTGATTCAACACATAATGAATGCAGTAAACCTCTCTTCCATCTTGTGATGCTAACACATCTACAAACGTGCATGCTCTTACTTCGTAAATTTCATAGATGTATGTGAATATATATGCAATTATGATCGCCAAACACTCTAGTTAACATGTTTATATAATGAAGTCAATTTTTAAGTAGGAATGTTTAGTGTTTATCGCCTTTCTAGTGAGGATGTCATTGAAATAACAGTACTTACGATCTTACAAGCTTCATTGTTATCCAGACTCTTCTTATTATGTTCTGTGGAAATTGCAATTTTTATCAAGTTCCTAAGAGCTCTAACTTTATTGCAACTACTTAATAAATCACTCTGAAGTTCTTTCAAGTAGTCAATTGCTTTCAGGCCATATTTAAGGATGATGTAGAGGATGTAGGTGTTCTTTTGAAGTATAGTGGGAATTTTTTTCTATGATTGAACAAGAATTGTTCTGGATGATTTGCCACGAAATACTAAATCTTGATAGTCTTAAGAACATGTTGATAGAGGCCTAATACAAATCCTTGAACGTGGAACATTGTTTTGCACTTCGATTATTAAAGGTTCACAAACAAAAATTCAAGATGAAAAAAGAAAAGATTGTTGAAATCTGACATTTATTTTTGGCTTTACATTCTTTTAGAAAATTTGCATATTTTTCCAGGTTTGTTTTATTCCAACAAAAGATTTGGTGCTCTCATATGTACAAAATGGTCAATTCATCTTGCAAACTTACCTTTTTTGTTATGATTGATTATATGCCAAGATTGATTTCTTTGGTGCTTTTTCTATAGTACTCCATATGCTATGTGATGCAAGAAGATTTGTTGATGACTTCTATGTTCATGATCTATTTTAATTACTAGCTTTTGGTAGCAAAGTTTCATTGTTGTCGGTGGCAGAATCTATCATTGAAACTTGTGTGAATTCAATTGTATCATATAATCCAATCAGAGGCTGGATAAATGGTCAATCAAGTTATAATCATATCTTGAATGTAATACATCTTCATACTCTATGCTAACAACCATACATCATTACATTACATCAATGCATGATCAAATTGCATCCAATGCACACACAATGGGCTATCTACTCTCAACATTTTGTACTTATTGATGGTTGTGACACATAATATTTCATAATGTTATTCCAATAATTGATTGTGACAATTTCTCAATACATAGTACACGTGTTCTATCTCATAATTTGATACATTGATTTCCCTACCTTATCATATTTGCCATTACTATCACTATTCCTTTCTAAGATCACCATGATGTCTAATGACATTGCGATCCAAGCTCTTCAAGTCTAATTCATCCAAAATGTTCATGAGCTCTGTGTTTGGGGCAAGTGTCTTTTGTATGCATGGTGTTCTCCTTGCCTTTGCAAGCCTATCTATCATATATGTATTGTGAACTCTTTCTTGCTTCAAGTTAGCTTCAAGTAATTTGTAATGTGATATGTATTATCTCGCTCCCTCTTTGATTATTTTATCTTGAGTACATTGTATGTGGCAATTGTGGAGTCCCTCCTATTTCTTACTAACATTGGTACTCAAAATATTTGAATTTGGGTGACATATGTCAATGCTCCTATTGAAAAGCTATGACCTCAAAACTTTGAAATAATTTCAGTTCCATTCTCATTCATTAATGTGCATGTTTATGCACATATGTCAATAGCATTTCCATGGAATGTCTTGGTCCACAATTATGTTGGTCTTTTGGCATATCTTGTAGGGTCCCTCCCAATGTGCATTCAATCCAACCTTTGTGCATCATGTATGCATTAAAACCAACTGATTGACCTGAGCCTGTGCCCTTGAGGTTAACATAATAATTACTCTTTTGCTCTTACATATTCTAAAGATTGTCTGTCTTGTGTGTCATTGACATTCTTCCTCGATCAAAGTTGCACCTTGCCCTTTTTATCCGATTTTTGGTGTGAGTGAAATATCTTTACAATCACCCCAAATATCCTTTCTATGGTGACCGTTGGTTTCCGTCATCATACTACAATGAAAGGTATATTTGAAGCCTTTTGCATGCTTTGATAATAGCCAAAGAAACACTTCAAAAGATAGTTGTTCCACTCCTTATGATGTGAATTCTTATTCATCTACACCCTATGAGCATTTTTATTTGATCCCTTGACAATGACGGTGCATTGAGGCCATCTTGCACTTGTGTGTTCATGTTTTATGCCTAGCCCAAAGTTCAAGCTTACATATGCTATCACTTGTCAATTAGGCACTTTGATCGAGCATACATTAGGGGAAATATGAGCCCTTTAAGCAAGTTTGCCTTCAGAGAGAGATAACATGGAGAGAGAAGACTATCCGGCAACATTTTGTATTTCTGGTGCTGCCCACCATTTAACCTATATTGGTTAACTATATTGCCATTCACCATCATGATTAGCTATAACTTTCGGTCAGTACATCAAAATGTGAAACTATCTACACCATAAGAAAGAGGACGTCAAGAGCTTTCCAACGCATATCATATTGTCATAGTTTTGCCCAGAAATAAAAAAGTTATAGCTGTTAGAAAAATGGGATATCTAATCAGCGCGCCAGAGTACATTTGCAACTTTGCAAATCTACTCGGGCGCGCTGAATAGATATCTCATTCCTGATTAGCTATAACTTTTGATCAGTGCATTGAAATGTGAAACTGAGTACACCATAAGAAAGAGGACGTCAAGAGCTTTTCATCGCATACCATATTGTCATGCCCAGAAACAAGAAAGTTATAGTTGTTAAGCTTCAGTGGTCGTTTTGGTCATTTTGAAAGTTGTCTCGCTCTAATGGACTTGCCATTATATTAAACATGATCCTTATCATTGATAAAGTTCACTAAATCATTCAATAAACCAGTTTATTGCAATAAATATTTTTGCAATGTAGCTCTAATCAAAACATAGAATTGTAATATTTAAGTATGCGAGTTTAGATATAATGACCTTTGAATGTTCCTTCTTCAACAAATAAAATAAAGGCTCATACAAAATGATCTAGCCTAGAAGTTTATAATCCTAGCCTGTGTCCTCATCCTCAAATATCTTGCATTAGCCTTTACTTCTTGCATTTGCCTTCTTTATTTATCCAACTATGTGGAGCTTTCCTCTTTTCATTCCTTGTGTGCTCTCCTGTCATGATAAACCCTTGATCTTTCATAACTTTAGTTCAAAACATTACAATAGCTCATCCTTGTCCAAGACAAAGATTTTTACTTTGAAGGAGCTACTAGTTTTCATCAAAGTGGTGAGGAGTTGATTTCACCACCCCATTTCACCGTGGAGGACATTTACAGACTAAAAATTTAATTTTTTTATATTGAATCCACCAAAAAATCCCTTCTTTGAAGTATAGATCATGATAATGACCCCTAGCTCCCATTCTTAGAGTTTCATCTTTCTCATACAAGCAGATCTTTTTTTTTCTTAGATGTGGTTGCAACATTTTCTGATGCTCTTAACAATCAATGGTAACAAGATGACTCTTCCTAACTTGCAAGAGATAGTTTCAAGAGTATTTGAAAAATTCTTGACAATAGATTGAAATTCTTCTTATACATGAAGCTACCTAATGGGAACTTTGAAGTGACTGTCCCTTATGCCTACTCCTAGATTTGTGCTATTTGGAGACTAACATGCATATATTGCTGATAAAACAATGGTTCAAAATATGTATAAGCTGTTGAAAAAAAAAAAAGAGAGGATTCTCTCGCCTAGAGATTGAATGAAGGGAAGGCACGTTGAAGTTGAAGTTGGATTCTAAGTTTTACAGACCTGGCTGGCATTGCCTCTCAATAGCATTTTGAACTGTAAAATAAAGTGGGAATCTATGCATGCTTGTCAAAAGAAAGGCTTGTTTCAAGGAAAGTTGGAGAGAGGAAATGGAAAGTACCCTTCAGGTGAAGCTCCATTCTATGTGGACGTGTCAGTTTGAAAGTCAAGGCTGCGAGGAACAAATCAAGTATGTGATCTTCCATATCTTTGTGACAAGATCCGTGCTTTCTTTTCATCCACCAGATGGGCAGTCAGTCCGGCTGTGGGTTCTGTTTGATCACCTCTGCCATCTCCATTGGTTTCTTTTCATCCACCAGATGGGCAGTCAGTCCGGCTGTGGGTTCTGTTTGATCACCTCTGCCATCTCCATTGGTTTCTGTAGCTCACACAAGCTAACACTCTACTCTCTCAGAATTGCACAATCTACGAGTGTACTCTCTCAGAATTGCAGCTTTTGCAAGAGAAGCACCAAAGGAGTGCAGCTTTTCAAAGGAAAAAGCTAAACAAATGCACTTTCTGAAACTTGGAAGGTGTAAGACAGCTCTGTGTTTATTGCAAGGTGATATTAATTGTGGTGCAAGCGGAAGAAACCACCAGTGCCCGGTTCTCTGTTTTGTCAACTCTGCCGTCCATTAACTGATGCAGCTCACAAGCTAGCTTTTGAAGGATAAACACGAGCTTTTTCGCAGTTTTTCAAAGATAAACTAATGTTTTGCAGCCTTTGAAGGTTGAAGGATGTGAGAGATTGCAAGGTGATGTTGATTGGGAACCAGTAGTTGGTGCAGAGATCTCGATTGTGGGTACTTTTATCACCTCCTTTTCTGCATTGGCTTCTGCAGTCCACAAGCTACCACCCCACTTACCCAAAAATTCAAAATAGCAGCTTTTGCAAGAAAAAGGCACAAATTGCACCTTAGGCAATAGAAGAACAAAAAGTTAATTGCAGTTTTTGCCGGAGAAGAACAGGGAAGTACAAAAATTGCACTATTGCAAGATTACTAATGGTTGTGGACCATGGTGCGAAAGAGATTTTGATAGGAAGAGGAGGAAGTTCATCATGGTTTCGATAACCAGCATCCAATCAAAGATTTGCACAGTTCTTAAGGTAGACGGGTCAAATTACTTGGCCCGAAAAATGAAAACTTCCTCATCTTGAGAGGAGATGGTTTATGGCCCTGGGTAGACGGGACTGAATAAATGCCTGCCAGCACAGGCAAAGAACTTCATGAATGGAAGGAGAAGAATGACAAAGCAGTAGTTGTCATATCATCTTCAATAGAAGATAGCATCACTCTTGACCTCTCATCTATCTCTAATGCAAGAGATATGTGGAATGCACTGCAAGCAAGGTTTGAAACCAAGTCACGTAATCAGATAATGCACTTGGAAGACCAGCTTACCTATCTATGATGGGATGGCAAGGATCTCACAACGTTCATCAGAAAGATGAAGAATTTGTTCCTCTCCTTACACAATGCTAGAACAGAACATGTTGTTTCACAAGAGAAGCAGCTCACATACCTCCTACGTGCTCTACCAAGATCATTCCAGACCACCCGCCGCCTGTGGTATTTACTATGTATTACAAAATATATGCATCTATGCATTGCCCCAAGTATTATCTGAACCTGAATCTAAATCTGCATCGTGAGAACCCACATCCCTCGACTGCGGTTCTCCGGAAGACTGGCTCTCAGAACCCGACTGTAAAGATTTTACAACATTGAGATAATACTTAGTCTGCCCGATGTTTTCCGGAGTGTCGACACATATAAGTTTGCGACCCTTGACATTTAATAGTGGCGCCACACAATAAGATAACCTGAACAAGCAAACCGAGCATTGAGGAGCAGAGAAAGACTCAACAATGGAGTTGATGCCTTCTCAATGTTTTGCTCTATTTTTAGCTGTCGGACTACAAGTCACAAAATTTTTAGGCACATTCCCTTTGTCGCCAAAACACAGACTCAAAAACTTGAGTTTACTATGCACATAAGCGCTCAGATCACTTGGTGCATCCGCATTGTATAGGACATAGAGAACATGTTGCAAATTTTGCATTCGCACCTCGCCTTATTTTAAAGGGGTAGCAAGCTCGTAATAATCCTCGAAAGTTTTATGTCCTACACTGATTTTAAGCTTCCCTTGACTCCCTCTTTAATACTTTGTTCCAAAAATAGCACAATAACACACAATTTGTGTTCTGCCATGAGGGTCGCTAGACAGTGCCACACCAATGTAGTGATGTAACTTGAACTAATCGACTCAATATTATAAAAAATGTACAATGTCGGACTCTCCCAAGCAGATAAAGAAACGACCATGAAGTTCAATTCGTCAACCCCACAACAAATCGCTTCCTTCCTTTGGAGGTCTTCACTTTGCAGAAAAATCTCCAGGAAGTGTCGGCGCTGCTCCCACCATGACCCTGTCTCTGATTGAGTTGTTCTTTTATTTTTTCAACAAATTGTGTTAAAGAGGGTGGTATATTAGTTTGCAGCTTCGATGATATGCTTCTGTTGCTGCTTGTAGCCGATCCAATCATAAGCAAATTTTTTGTTGATAGATGAGGATAGGCGCTTTAATGCCTCTTTTTCATATTGCACATCCGCTGGCAGATCATTGTCCAAAAAAATCAAAAATTTTACAGTGTGCAAAGCTGTCGTTTCCTTGACGATTGTCGCCACATCATCTTCAATGTATTTTTCTCTTTTTTTTTTTGCCAAAATATAATTGGCCCTCCAAGAGTTTTTTGCATACCCTGTTACAAATTGGGTCCGGCAAGTACCGCAACGATCTGAAAAATTTGATAGTGAGTGGAATGGTCTTTTGACGTTGAGGTGCGAACTCTGGCTCATCGTATGGAAGAGATCTGGCCACATAATGCTTCATAGCTTCCAACAAATTATTAAACGCGTCATCCAAATGCAACAAGATTATGGTATACTCCTCAGATGTTTGATACAAACTCTTCAAGGGCAACCTTCCCTTCAACGTTCCAACGAGCTGACTGCCAAGAATGTCTGACAGTCCCTGATAAAATTGGGCCATTTTTTTGCTCGTCTCTTGATCCAGCTTGACCCCTTTGATGTATCATGGCTTGTCCAACGAGATCTAGAGCTCTCGCGCATGTTCCATTATTTCTGCCAGGCTGTTCCTCTTATGTTTGCCCTTAGGTTCATAATTCAACCTATTGGACTCCAATATGTGCGGGGCGTGCTTTTATATATACAAATATACACATGCACATATGCAAATAGCCTATCGTATATTTGGCTATGAAGTTTACTGCCACTCACTACGGTCAACGCTATTTCATTACATGCACAACAAAAATGCTGACCATCAATAGGTTCAAAAGTACAATGAGATAAGAACCTATTTTTACATATCCCATCCAATCATTAGAGGAGTTTTGAACACCAAAAGGGCCTTTTGTCAAGATTTTGTTTTTGACTTTTCAACTATTCGACGTACACTTGGCCCAGTTATATATTTACACTTGTGAAAGACCGTAACGTTGTTGCCGGTCGATTTCTTTTTTGGAACTTTCCGGTCATATTTTTATACAATTCAAGACTCCCGCCGAGCAGGGTCCTGACTTGTGATTGGATCATAATTGTTGCCCGTGAGTTTCCTAAGTGCCCGGGACCTAACACTTGTGGTTAAAAAGTCTATTTTGATCTAACCATAGTTAGACTAACATATATGATTTACGAAATACCGCCAACATTTATTACAAATTTTGTTATTTATTTTCATACTGATTCAACTATATTTTGTTTCAGACTCTGTTGTTCAACTTCTTTTAGCTTTGCAATGGCTTCCGGAAGCCATAGACCACGAAGCAATGTTGTCTCAGTTTTTGTTTGTAATAAAAAAGACTCTGATGGCTCTTGGATACCACGTATCTATAGAAAATTTCACTAGGTTCTCATGCATCCCTCCTCAAGAGGTGTTTTTGGTAAAAAGAGAAAATCAAATATGAATTATAGAAATTTTTGGAAAGGTGGAATTTTAGACTTCAAAGTTTCACCCAGTGGTTGATCTATTTCAAAGGTCTTGATTCAACATGTCTACATGCATAAGGAAACTAGAGTGGAAGGCGTAAGTTCAAATGACAGACTCAAATGCAATTGTAAGTTTTGGAGACTTTTTTTATTTGAGCTTTGCATTAATCATTTAGACGTGTATCTGAGTATTTAAATGACATATAGTTTTATGGATTTGTGTAGATTTGTATCCATCAAGCATAATCGAATGGCAACCTATACAATCCCTTGTCGGCATCATGGACGTTATTCATTCTGATATTGGTCTTCTGCAATACAAGAACCGCTCCACGAGATCACTTTTGGATTCTTGTATTTTCTTCTATGATTCATTTTACACACCATCCAGTTTAGGTGGAAAATTAGAGGCGATATCATTACCCTCTTTCTCAAGCAAATGGATTCCTCCAGATTCCACCATAGCAAAGAGCTTCCAATCAAGGTTTTTTATTGACATTCAAAATTGTATGAAATGTAGCACAGGTTCAAAAAACAATAGATTGCACTGGTTTTTTGCCTATTGCAATTTTTGTTGATTTTTTTGTTGACTGTAATATTCGTAAAATAGTGACAATGTTTATTTGTAGTGATTTAACAAACAATATGTTATCAAGCCTCATTGATGATTATTGGGATAAAAAGAGTAATGGCAATATCGAGTGCATAGTTAATAGATCGTCAATGAAATTTAGATATTTTATAGAAAAACAAGTGCTTTCTTTAACATTTTATTATAGAAGATGGTCCAAAGTTGGCAACGGATGGAAAGCATTGGATCAGGATTTTACAGTGAATCATCAAGATCAAATAGAAATTCAAGTGAGGAAAAATAATTCTACTCTTACAACAATTGAGGTGGAAGAAGATTGGACACTCGATCACATTCGATTAGAGCTTACATTGCTGCAATATGATATTATGTTTTCGAGTCAACGAGAGATTGGTAGGTGTCTGTGTATTTATTCCAGTACACATTTAAAATGACTTTCAATGATTTTATTTAAACATGTTTCAGTGTTTTCGGTATTGCAATATTTCATTTGACATAATCTCAATGTTGATATTGTTTAACAAGTTTCTTTGATGTACAGGTAAGACCAAGACAAGAAAGTCGCATAGAGTTCAAGGACTTAAATAGAAGCGTAGAAATTGTTGAAACCGCATAAACATTGGGATGATAGACGAGCAACATCAATGTACTTTTTCAAAAAAAAAAGGAATACAAAGAAGTCTCAAATGACTTCAAGATTTCATCAAGCAATTTGTATTTAGTATTTTGAAAAATGTACATTGTTTTTTAAATCGATATAATATATTTGTGGCATTCAGTAATAGCCCACTTTCTATTTGCTTATCTATTGTTCTATGGATCACCATGTGATGATATATTTCTATGTGTCTGTCAGAACTATATTTACATTTCATTCAAAGGTTCCTGAGGCATATCCTCGAGCACTGTAACCTCATCCACGGATCCCCTGGCAGGTTCATTCGAGGCACCTTCATGCTTGTAGGGCCTTGCACATGATAGTAAAATTTCCAACATTTCATGCCGATACTGATGAATCGCATTTGTTGATACGTCAGGACATTGGAACTGCAAAAAAAAATATATCGAGTGTATGTATGTATTAGCCAATGTTTTAAAATATATAAACTCACAAAGTTAACAATATATCATCAGGATACTGGAACATTGAAAAAAATACCTCACGGATACTAGCATCTGGAGGTTGCACCATATACCAATCCAAGAATGATTTAACGTTCCAGATTGAATACCATCCGAACCTGAAAGCATCGTCTTGTTGCGAAGACTAAGAAATCACAACAAAAAATTCTTAAAGTATAATTCAATATAATTCTAAACTACATGCCATCATGCAAATAAAATACGTAAAAAGATTCCTTTTACCTTTGCATCAACAACCTCTATGTTGGTATTTACAACCAACCCATCCGGCCTGGGCAATAGCTCCACCATCTGTTGAATAAAGAGAGGAAAGGCAGAAGGCTCTTCAGGCACACCAGCAAAGAGGCATCAATGTTCATCATCCCATACTGTTCAAAGTAAGATAGTTTCTTCTTGTAATATCTATTTTCTGTAAGATTTTTCTTTTGGAAACTCTTATAGATTCTAGTAATTCATTGCTTGTCTCTTTCTGGCTGCAAACATTGGAGTGTGCACGTCATATCCATGAAAGTGGATTCGATTGGAAGTTGCACACCTGTGTGCATGACAATGAATTCTTTGCATGCCACTCATTCCATGATTAAATCCATGTACTAAAGATGCCCAAAAAATGGAGATACAACAAAAATTTCCTTCGTGACTGTATATGTATATTTATGTAGATAGTATGCACAAGCAAATTCAACTACTGTGTCTGAGATATATGAGGTCTTCTCTTTTAGCTCCCTACAATGCGGGTCTTTGATATGCATTGCAAAATTAATATCGTCTATACAAAACATAAACTCCCCTCTGAGATCATCTATTTTCTTGGCTATATACAGGTCAAAATCAATGTACCTCTCAGAATCAAAAAATGTGTCTTTAGATTCATTCGGAAGTCTGATGTGCAACTCTTTATCAGTTGCATCAACATCATAAACAATCATGTCTACCACTGTATTTAGGTCATCCTCATGTATAGAAGGAGAATCGTGCATTTGAAGATCAGGGGTTACGGGAGGACTCTCAACCAGGGGAATTGCAGACGTACTAGCCAGATCTTGGGCTTGGGTTGCGAACGCTTGGGCTGTGCTTGCTTCCTCTTTTTGCGGGGTGGGATAGGCCCCCTTTCATTTAAATTTCTTTGGATTGTCGAAGAAAACCTCGGGTTCATCTCCTTTTTGAAAGAAATTGGCCTCACTGTGACATTGATGGAAGTAGGTGCAGGCCCGTTTATCATGCAAAAAAATTGATACAACTGTTTAACAAAGGAGAAATCAAGGGCACATTGGTTTGTATAAAGGGAGGCTCAACGAATACTTAATTCGATACGTATGTTTGCCCCACACGTAACCAACATCATCAGAGTAAGCATCAATTAGATTGACATTTGTTTCCTCCTCAAACTCACCCAAAGAATCATTATTATCAGAGGATGATATAATATCTTCTATGTCTCCAGATCTCATTTTAGTCAGATCAACCCTTGGCTCCATTGAACGTTTTCCAGCTTGTCCAACTAGCCTGACCAACAAAAATTTTGTCTTGATCAGGGTGGCGTCATTTCGATGCAGCTTTTTGTCGTGCTTGTTTTCTGCCTCTAGATAGAGTTGGAGCTGAGGATGGTGTCGGTTGTGTCTCAAAATATAATACCAATTCTGTTCCTGCCAGCTTCTAACTATAGCCGTGACAATTTCAGCTGTCTCCATCATTGTTTCTTCACGTTCCCGCATCATTTCATGCAAGTTATGTAGTGCAATCATCTCATTGAGTAAATTCCCATGATATCTATGTAATGCACCAGTTGAGTCACGAAATTCGGCTGCCTCAGTATAATAAATTGTATCCGCGCAAGATACAACAATATGGCGTTCTTCACCATTAGAACCTTGGGTCATAAATTCAACCTTTTTAATCAGCATCGTTTCCGGCATTATAATTGCCCAGACCACACCTATAGTTTCAACATCTTCCATCGAGAAACCAGGATCACCAACAGATACTTTGGAGACAACAACGAAGACTTTCATGTACTGCCCACTGGAACTAGGCTTCTGAACAATTTTCCATGCCTTTGTAAAGAAAATTAATTCGCATCACCAACGGGCATGAGGATTGTTTCTTTTGCTGCATAAAATGCCTGCACACGTTCATTAATAAACATTATTAGTATGAGAAAATGACAATATCAAGTTTTAAATATATGATAGTATATATATGAAATTATATATATGAATTTATGATATTTTGACTTAAGAAAGAAGAGGAGAGAGCCCACCCACCGTGGCGGGTGGGCTCTCTCTTTCTTTCTTTTTTGGCATATATATATATATATATATATATATATATATATATATATATATACTCAAAAAATAAATTTGCGGAGCCCACCCACTGTAGTGGGTGGGCTCCTCTTCTTCTTTTTAATTAAAATATATATATATATATGTGTGTGTGTGTGTGTGTGAATTTTTCAAAGGATCAAATTTTTGCAAAAAGGATCGATTTTTTGCAAAGACCCGAAATTTTACAAAGGATCAAGTTTGCAAAGACTCAAAATTTTGCATTGGATCGAATTTTTGCAAAGATTCAAATTTTTCCAAAGGATCGAATTTTTGCAAAGACTCAAAATTTTTCAAAGGATCGAATTTTTGAAGAGATTCGAATTTTTGCAAAGACTCTAAGTTTTGCAAAGACTTGAATTTTTGCAAAGGATCGAATTTTTCAACCGTTGTATATTTTCGACCCTTTGTATATATATATTTTTAACTCAAAGGACAAATCTAAGGAGCCCACCCGCCACGACGGGTGGGCGCCTCTTCTTTTTCACTTAGCTAAATATATATATATATATATATATATATAACAAATCTACTCTTCTTCTTTTTTTAAATTACATAATTAAGATTATATATATATATATATATATTCTCTCTCTCTCTCTCTCTCTCTCTCTCTCTCTCTCTCTCTCTCTCTCTCTCTCTCTCTCTCTCTCTCTCTTCTTTTCCACATGAGCTAAAAAAGTTTTAAAAAACTTACCATTTGTAGAAAACCTGAAAATCAAGGAGGTTGGAAGATTTTTGAAATCTAAAAAATTCAAAGCAAAGTGAATTTTTTTGGTAGGTGAGAGGGTTATCATATAGAGATGGGTTGTGTTAAAAGCCCACAGAAGTGGGAAATGAGATTATGTTAAAAATCCACATGTCGCCGTTACATATCAACATATTTATTCTATGCATATATGGTTTTTGGCTTTTTTGGTGGCCCCCCACTAATTCCATTTTTGTCGTAGGCTAAGTTAGTTGAGAAAGATTGAGAGACAAATACTACTGTAACAATTTAAAACGTGAACAGAGCAAAATAAACAGCGTATATATAGAGACTTGCCATGTCATCAATCCAAGATAGATGCATAAACTGAATCGAAGTTTGAAAACGAATTAATGACATGGAAGAGACAAAATACAAAAAGACAACAAATTGAAAAGTTGTATCACGAGGTATAAACACAGATTGATGAGAGGTATCACGAGGTATAAACACGGATTGCTGAGTTGTAACACTAAGGAGTCAAAACAAAATGTTTTCACATGGATTGATGACTTGGACAAAGGCCATCGAAACTCTATAAAAAGAGGTTCACCTCGAGGTTTGTTTCTTAGAATAAAATTTTAAAACCACCCTCTGGAAGCTCAGGAAGCTCATGCAAGTCATTTTTAAAATTTATACAAGTGAGCGCTTAAAGGTAACCTCTTCAGTACACTTGTTAGTATGTTTTTAATTTAAGTAAGTATTTTTTAAGCTCTTAAGTACAGTATATATATGTAGATATAACATACACTTAATATAATGATATAACATATTTATATAGATATAACATACACTTAATATATTGATATAACATATTTATATAGGTATAACATATAGATATAACTTATTTACTAAATAAAAATAAAGAAGAGAGAGTCCAGCCGTCGCGGCGGATGGGCTCTCTCTTCCTTATTTTCTTTAATATATATATATATATATATATATATATATATATATATATATATTTCACTATAACTTTTTCTTTAGGAGAGAGCCCACCCGCCGCGATGGGTGCGCGGCGGGTGGGTTCTCTCCTTATTTTCTTTAATATATATATATATATATATATATATATATATATGTTGGAATTCGATGCTCAGCCTCAAATCCATTTGTTAATGAGCATTATGAAAACTTTATAAAATCCAGAAAACAGAAGGCTCGAGTTTTTCGAAAGATCGAAAAATCCAATATCGGATTTTTCTGACCCAATGTCAAGCCTACCTAACAAACAGAGATTTTCCGACCCTAGGTCGGGTCTGATTGGTCCAGATTTTTCCGACCCTTCACTAAATTATACGGACGTGTTTGACCCTAGATCGGGTCGGATCGGCGGGTCTAATTTTTTCGACCCCGAAAAATTTGACAAAATGAGTCTGACATACAAGATTTTTTGTTGGCTTTGGATGCGGATTTAGATGAAGATTTGCTAATACACACTAACGAAGATGGACCTCACTTCATCAGCTAAAAAAGAGAGCATGGAAAATATAGCAAGTACTGAGCTGAGAGGAGTTGGTGAAAACTCCTCAAAATATGCAATATAAGAGAAAAATAACTACAAGCAATTTTGCAATTAATATTTTAATGAGATTCATATTCACGATCAATGTGAAATGTGCAAAATTAGAAAAAATTTCTTCCAAAAATACAATTTGACCTATTAAAAATTCATGAGATATCTTTGCATGTTGTTCAAACTTTTAACTCCTACTTTTATGTGGTTATTGAAATTTTTGTATGGTGCAAGGCCTTGACCGAGGCCCCGACCTGCAAGGAAGTCCTGAGAGAACGTACATTTTGTAGAGAGAGAGAACATACATTCTGTAGAGAGAAAATGCACATTGTAGAGAGAGAATGATAGATTCCGGAGGAGAGAGAAAGGTAGATGGATATTGTGCTCATGGAAGTGCTTTTAAAATACAAAGCAAACTTGAGCACCTGGCCTTACAGTTGTTAAAAATTACATGATTGTTTTATTTTTTATGACTAATAATTGTTTCTAGGCTTGAAAGTTTTAGTCTAAGAATCATAGAATAATGTTACTTGTTCTTAGGGAGAAATACCTCTTTCCAAAGAGAGCTTGTTGAAATTCAAGCACCAGTCGGATTTAGGTCTTGCAGTAATGTATTAGAGTATTATGTATCTGCAAAAGGTGGTTAATCGAATGATACTCTCATTTCTTCCATGTTGTATTGAATTTTGTTGTAGATACAAGAGAGTCAAACTAAGATTGTGTAAGCTAATGAAGGTGGGTTTGAGTAAGGAAGTGATGGTCAAGGTTTACTGGTATGTGTGTGTGTGTGCCTGTGTCTGGCAAAGTTCAGTGTGTCTGGCAAAGCTCAGAAATGGAACCAACATTATTTTTCAAAAACCAGTATTGTAAAAGTTTTGACAGTTCTTATATAGGCATTTAAAGCCTTTTATGAGTAACGAAGAAGCTTTCCAATGTGCAGGTTTTCTTGAGGATAACTGTGTGACACACACACACATATAATATACATATAAATTTGTACTTGCGGTGTTCAATTGAGTTGCAGAAAATTTCAAAAATTGATAATCGCCTATATTAATGTATTGGTACGTAGCAGCCAGTGTCAGGAGATATGGGCCGCTACCTCGAGCACTGTTAATGCGTGTTTGCGCACTTGAAGGGGGTGGGGGGCGTGGCGGACGATGAAGTTGGGAGCAGCGTGATGGATCATGGATTAAAGGTGCATGGATGCTTGGGATTCGTGACCTGGATGGAGCTACATGCTAGTTATTATTTGCAAGCCGTCGGTGAATACATGCTAGCCGTCGGTGAATGCCATTGACTCCAACTCTCAGGGCAACTGCAGACCTCCAAGTCATGTTGACATGATGTAGACCGGCAAAACACAAGGATCATGATTCATGACTTATCCGGGTCTTATCCCATATGGGGGTTGGAGGGTTGGAGCCCTGGAACTTGATTGAGGTCTGTATGCAGGAGCGTGTATGACAACCAGGTTACATTGTACTGAGATTACAGTGAGCACTGAGCAGGAATCCGGATTTGGGTGTGGCCGATCTATCCTTGTGAAGATGACAAAGCCTTCTGTGATGGTCTACTCTGAAGCATGGACCATCTTTGTGAAATTGTGAAGTTACCAAAGCCTGAAGTGACAGTTATCTCCGAAACAACCGGGCAATGTGCGTGTGTACAAAACTCAATGCCTCAATCCAACATACTGAATATTTTGCAACTCCAGAGTCCAGAGGTTGAGAATCATGACTTCCTTGATATTAAAGGTTAATAGGCTTCATTGGCACAAGTGTTTGTTTCTAATGAGCTCATGTAAATCTCAGAATCCTGTTCAATGAGAGGACAGGTGGCCTCCACATTCCGCTGCAACACATTACATAATATTGGACAGCAACATTTTTTTCCGGCACTAGTATAATTTCTAGCAATCTGAGCTCTCAGGAAGCTAAATACTACAGTACTACTATACATCTTTGCCATAAAACATTGTGAGCTTCTAGCATTTGAGTTAAAGAGCAGTGTACATCCTACTGCAAAAGAAGATGAATTTGCTGCCAGAGTTGATGGTGAAAGTATTCTCCTATCTCAGGGCAGTAACCAGTCCCAGCTTGTATCTCAAAGGAGAAGTAGGAGATGGCAGAGAGAAAGCGCTTCTCGAGTACGTGCTTCAGCACGCAGCGGAATGCAATCCTGAATCTGTGCTACAGGCCATTGATAAATACGCTCAGCGTACGTGGCTAATGAACGTGGGGGCTGAAAAGGGACAGATCCTGGATACCACAATTCTGAACAGAAAGCCCAGAGTTGTGCTGGAACTAGGAGCTTACTGTGGATATTCCGCTATCAGGATTGCCTCCCAGCTGCAGGATCCTGAAAGTACGTTGATCAGTTTGGAGATGAACCCACAAAACGCAGCCATTGCCAGAACAATGATCGACTTCGCAGGTAAACGTACATTTATCTCTTCAGGAAATCAGTTTTAATTGTTTTCTTTATCATGTCGTTGGGGCCCATCTACTTCATTCAAAGCTTTGGTTTTGTGCAGGGTTATCGTCAAAGGTTCAAGTGATAGAAGGAATACTCAGCACGCGCATGGAGGAGCTTAGGACAATACTGCAAGAGATGAATGCTCGGTATTTTGATGTGGTGTTCATTGATCACGATAAAGGAGCTTATCTAAGCGACATGCTACTTCTCAA
>CM055111.1:2284420-2484328 GCA_029204225.1 Diphasiastrum complanatum | reverse complement strand
ATTACTGTGTTCATAGTCTTCATTGTTTTCTTACTGTTGGTAGAGACATTGTTTACATCGTAATCGCCTCTCGTGTTTTGCTTCCATCACGGCTCCGTTGCAATCGCAATCAATAGTAGACCAAGCAGACCACCATCATACACCAACAGAAGTGGTATCAGAGCACTGTTCAGTGGATTACTAGAGGTCCATAATCTTTTTTCCAAAAGCTATTCTAAATTGTTTGTGTATAATTTCGATCACTATGGAAGGCACCTCAGAGATTTGCTTGATCAATAAATTCAACGGATATGACTTCCACATGTGGAAGTTCAAAATGAGCATGATCTTGATTGAAAAGGAGTTATGAGAATATGTCAACGATTCTATAGCCAGACCGGCAGAACCCGAACAACTCCCAGCTTGGGAAGCCAAGGATGGCAAGGCTCTTGCCATTGTATCTCTATATCTTAAAGACACTCAAATTGCTCATGTGTCCAACTGCACTACTTCCAAAGAAGCATGGGACACACTCACTAGCATCCACGAGACCTCAGATGTCTCAACTCGTCTCTTCTTGAGAAAGAAGGTACTGACACTCAAAATGAGTGAAAGCACCTCAGTCAGCTGACCATCTGAACGAGTTCAAACAATTGCTGAACCAACTGGCTACAATAGGTCCCCCTATCTCAGAAGAAGACTCTACCATGTCTCTTCTTGCCAGTCTTCCATCCTCCTACGATAATTAGTGTTGCTTCTGAGCAATACCCCTGTGCTGTCTCTCCAAAAATTGACAGCAAGTTTGTTGCAGAAAAAAGTTAGGAGGAAAATCTTGTCCACATCTACGACTACCAAATCCATGGCACTCTATTCAAACAAGCAGCAATCCAAGAAGAAGAAAGGCTTCAAGGATAAGAAGACAAAGGCAGAATAGCCAACAGCATCACAACCACAACAACAATAGTATTGTCACTCATCGTCCAAGACCAAGCTTTGATTACCTATTCTGATTTAGACTAGGCAGGAGACGTAAATACCAGAAAATCCACCTTTGGCTACATTTGCTTTCTTGCAGGAGGACCCAGTTCATGGAATAGCAGGAAGCAGAAATACATTTCATTATCCTCTACAGAATCAGAATATGTCGCAGCTACGTCAGCAGTGAAGGAGATTTTATGGCTTAGAAGACTACTACAGGATCTGAGATTCTCACAATTTGGTCCAACTATACTCCAGTGCGACAATCAGAGTTGTATAGCTCTATCGTTGAACCGATGAACTCACACAAGGACCAAACATATTGAGGTTCAACTTCATTTTCTCAAAGAGAAGGTTCAGAACGAAGACGTTGCACTAAGTTAATGTCACACAGATAATATGTTGGCTGACATTTTGACAAAACCATTGTTAAGGGACAAACATTCTACTCTAGTAGAATGGTTAAATCTCAATTTGAGTCCAGATTCATAGCAGTAAGCTTAAGGGGAAGTGTTGGAGTTTAATTTTCTCCTACTCATCCCTTCGCCCTCCTTCTACTCTCAAGAATTCTCTCTCTCTCTATTAGTCTACAGTATACACACAAAGTCGAATCAGACAGAACCGCAAATCCATCGCCAGCTGACCGAAGGGAACTGTTAAATCAACGTTTACGGAGAAGCACGACTCAAACCGCAAACCACAAGAAACCGCAAACCATAGAGAGTCGTTAAAACCCGTAGGTTACTATCTACGAGCACTTGCGGAATCTTCAATGGCAACGGAGCGTAAAATTTTGTCGATCTCCTCAAGTGACCTTCTTACGATTTCCTACGATGGAAGCTATGACCAGAGTCAACTCTCCTCAACCGTCTGAAAACATAAGAAACCTACTTACGGTTATCAACGAAGTCAACCAGCGACAACAATTTGCGAGTTCCTATGAAGTCAACTAACAACTGTGGACCCATTTCGTCATTTAGCTCCGTAAGTTATCACTTATGGTTATCAACGAATGAAGCAAATGATCACTTACAAGCAAACAATCAATAGCTGAACAAACAACCAACAAATGATTGCGAACAGACTACCGGCCATCACGGCCTACATCCTTCCACTATGACGCATACGGAGGATACGTTACTCTGTACTTCTCCTCTTTCATGACGCTCCAATAACGGATCTACGGATCTTGTTTAAACGGTTGTTAATCATCTTGTAAACTGTAATTACAATAAATCAAAAGACTATGACAACTATATATATATGTATTTGAGCGAAGAGAAGGTGTGATAGGTGTTGTTGAGAAAAACAATTTGTACATGCACAGAGCGATCAAACGACCAAAAGGTCTTAAGTAGCTAGCTCCTTAGAGTTAGTAATTCACAGAGAGAGAGAGAGAGAGAGAGAGAGAGAGAGAGAGAGAGAGAGAGAGAGAGAGAGAGAGAGAGAGAGAGAGAGAGAGAGAGAGAGAGAGAGAGAGAGAGAGAGAGAGAGAGAGAGAGAGAGAGAGAGAGAGAGAGAGAGAGAGAGAGAGAAAGAAAGAAAGAAAACTTTATTAATGTCATTTCCATGCCAAAAGGCATATAAGACTGCAGAGGTAGTACAACTGAGTAAATGGAACTCGGACGAGGTAGTGCCGTCAACCATAAAACTTAGACTAAAACTATAACGTAAAACATAAATCGATATGTAAATAAAGCTCATCTCTCACACATGAGAGGAAATAAATGGTCATAGCTCAAAACATCTCTCACGTAGGAGAGGGAGAAGAATCTGAAATTTTAAGTTCTGCAATTTTAACCAAGACTGGGTGTCCGTCTCGAAAGAGAGTGCGAAAACCATTGGCCTTGGCATCTGCGATAATTTTCTTTCTCTCAGTCCATTGAATGGGCATCAAGTCTTCATCCATAAAAATAGTAGACCCCTTCAGGCAGCCTCTTTTATGCAAAACCTTTTGACGAAGCAAAGCATCCTTGAATCGCAGAAACATTGTTGTGGGTTGGAGCTTATCCACCCGAGCAGCAGATATGGCATCCTCTTTGAGACCAAAGGTGGAATGAATGAAAGCATTTGCCTCAGCCATGAGGTCCTTACCCGCAAAAGAAGAAGCTCCCCTAACCCTGACATTGAGGGCTTTGAGATCTTGTTTTTTATGTTCTCAAATAGATTCAGAAATAACCTGCTTAGAACCCTTGAGCACGTCGGCCCAAGAACTCTTCGATTGCTGAAGTTGCCGCTCCAAGGAGTGAACCCGTTCTTGTAGCTGCTTTGTTTTGTCTTTTAAATTTGCATTGCTGCTTCCTTCTTCTTCTTCTTCTTCATCTGATTCCAATTCATTCTTGTGGTAAGTAATATCAACCTCAAGAATACCAACTTTGCTCTATAGGGCTAAGACCGTGTTCTCCAGAGTGGAGATTTGGAATGCTTGTTTCTTGATGATCGCAAGCAAGGATGCATTGTCCTCATGAAGAGAATCAATGATACGAGGGAAACCAGATAAAAATTCAGCTGAAAGAGACGGAGACAATGGGGGGGGATGAAGATGAAGGGGTGAAAGAGAGAGAGGAGGAAGAAAGAGTAGAGGGGGTAGTGGCAGTAGGAGAAGAGGTAGAGGTAGAGGTTGCAGGAGTGGAGGGTAGGAGCAAAGGAGAGGAAGCAGGAGAGGGAGGGGGGCAACGTAAAGGGGTTTGGAGTCGTAGTAGGGATGGCTGAGAAAACAAAGAGAGAAGGGGGAGGGGTTTTCTTCTTTGCCAATTAGCCATAATGGCAAGAAGAGAGAGAGAGTGTGTGATTGGAGGAACAACGATTGGAGAGACAACGATGAGGAGGAAGAGGGACAAGCAAAAAGGGCAGGAGCGAGACATGAGAGGGGATGGAGCGGGACAGGAGAGGGGATGGAGCGGGACAAGTCAGGAGTGGGGCAGGGCAGAACCTTGAGGATAGGCGGGACAGGAGAGGGGATGGAACGGGACAGGTCCAGGAGTGGGGCAGGGCAGAACCTTGAAGACAGACGGGACATGAGAGGGGATGGAGCGAGACAGGTCAGGAGCAGAACAAGAGAGGCAGCGGATCACAGGGGAGGCAATGGTTTCAAGGCAGTGGATCGTAGGGGAGGCAGCAGATCACATGGGAGGAAGTGGATTCAAGGTAGCGGATTACAAGGGAGGCAACGGATTCAAGGGCAAGGGGAGGTAGCGGATTGTACGGGTGGCAGCGGATCAAGGGAGATGGAGTCAGCGAATCGAGAGAGATGGAGGCAGTGGATAGAGGGAGATTCAGGTAGCGAATCAAGGGAGATGGGGGTAGCGGATAGAGGGAGATGGAGCCATCGCTGCAGGGCGCCATGGAGCGAGAGAGAGAGAGAGAGAGAGAGAGAGAGAGAGAGAGAGAGAGAGAGAGAGAGAGAGAGAGAGAGAGAGAGAGAGAGAGAGAGAGAGAGAGAGAGAGAGAGAGAGAGAGAGAGAGAGAGAGAGAGAGAGAGAGAGAGAGAGAGAGAGAGAGAGAGAGAGAGAGAGAGAGTATAGAGAGGAGCACGTGCTTATCAACGCTATTGTATTGTGTTCCGATTTTATATATATATATATATATATATATATATATATATATATATATAGATATATATATATATACAGATTCGATACTGTTCAATCTTTACGTTCTTGTTGAATGCCTTTGTCTCTCACTCTCTTACACACAAACACGGTTATCAGAAGCAGAGGATCGCATGTTGTCCAAGATGCTTAATGTTTTGCAATCCTTCTGTTATGGCAGTTTAAAACTCCTTTTCTGATAACCTAAAAGAACAAGCTCTTAACTCTGTTCTCCAAGCAATCTACGTTCCTGAAATCGTAGTTATTATTGTATTCATAGTCTTTATTGTTTTCTTACTGTTGGTAGAGACATCGTTTACATCGTAATCACCTCTCGTGTTCTGCTTCTGTCACGGCTCCGCTGCAGTCGCAATCAATCGTAGACCAAGCAGACCACCATCATACACCAACAGAGTCTACACCTATATGCATAAATGGTAGCCATGTCTGGGCTAATGGTAACTTATGCATCTGGGAAACTATTGTCAAAACCTCCAAAATGTCCACAAGGGTAGCTTCACATCCTTTTGTTTTGATCTAAAATAAACCAAGTCTCCATATATGTTATCAGATACCTTAGGAGTAATTAGAAGGAAAAAAAAAAAGCTTCTTCAATGTCCTTGGTAGATAGCACATAACAACTGTCAATACCTTTGCTGAAATATCATCTTTTCCAGCTACATTTAACAGCTTCACACTCTGCATCATGGAGCATATATAGCACAAATTAGCATTCTCTCTAACAACTATTTAATATCTCACCATACTCTTCAATAGCAATTGAGACAAAAATATGAAAGCCACCAGTTGTTGACATGCAAAAAAGCATGCAACAATGAGAAGATGTGTTGTGCCTTGACTAAGGTTATGTAGCAGCTACCTTATGTCATTGTTTCACTAGCACTACAAGTGGATCAATGTCATCACTTTGCTCTTTGCTATTGCTCTTTCCCATCTGTACAAGTTTCTCTCATCATCCATGTTTTGTTGTTATTTCTTGCACTTGAATGACTTGGATCAACGGCTTGCATCCTTGAGCAAGATCAAAATGGCCAAATGGAGGGGACAATGAAAATCCCCAAAGAAAAAAAAAAACCCATACCCTCCTCCTCCCTCTCTCTGTACACGTCTGAAAGAGGACAACGTCCACCCACACCCATCCCCATGCCAATCCCCAAATTTGCAGTTCAGCTTGCTATTACTCTTGACATGATTGCTTTTGTGTGCCTCCATTTTTTTTCTCTCTTGATGAAAGAGCCTATGGCCCCTACGATCATTGTGTGAGATGGCTTAATTTTTTCAGTTAAAAATGATGTCTACAAAAGTTATCTATTGTCCTATATGTTAGATATTCGAGATGCGAGATGTGCGAGATCGGCCGCCATCCAAATCATTGGCCGCCATATAGATCGACCGTCATCGCCCGTCAACGACGGGCACACGTTACTAGTATATATATATATATATATATATATATATATATATATATATATGTATATATATATATAATACAACTAATAGAGAACGATTATGTTCCGTACCTCGTTTTATAGGGGTTCTGTGAAAAAATTTTACGGAACCCTACGGAACGGATTTTTTTTAAATACAAAATGTTCTCCCTTCAGAGTTGATACTCTCTATATAGCTCAAAATTGCAAAAAAGTTTGTTTAGGGCCCCAAAAAACAAGCCCTAATCTCAAAAAAGACGATATGGAACGGTTCCGTACCATGAAAACCCAAGGAAATGGTTTTGTGGGATCAAAGGTATATATTTTGGTATATATATACATTTTGGTAATTAAAAAAAAAATTCCTTAGCTAGTAGATATGTATACTAGCATAGTATGCCTGTCGATGGCGGATGGCCAATGGTGTATGTGTATGTGTGTGTATACACATATGTATGTGTATGTGTATTTGTATGTAGATATATATGTATATGTATATGTGTATATATGGATGTGTGTGTGTTTGTTTGTGTATGTCTATGTCTATGTGTATGTGTGTATGTGTATATGTATGTGTATGCTTATGTATAGGTATGTGTATGTGTGTGTATGCGTATGCGTATGCGTATGCGTATGCGTATGCGTATGCGTATGCGTATGCGTATGTGTATGTGTATGTGTGTAGTGTGTTTATGTATGTGTATTTATGTATATGTATGTGTATGTTCATATGTTTATGTATGTGTGTATGTTCATATATATGTGTATGTTCATATGTGTATTTATGTTTATGTATGTGTGTTTATGTATATGTATGTGTGTATGTGTACGTGTACGTGTACATGTGTGCATGTGTGTATGTTTATGTGTGTGTGTATGTGTGGTCAAAAATAGGCTTATATGTGTGTGCATATGTATTGTATGTATGAATAGGCAAAGAGTCGGGTCTAAGTGTGACATAGGGAGAGTAGGGCGGGTTAACAACACCCTTACATTCTCTCTCTAAAATATCTGTAATATATATGATCTGTGTTGCCCGAATGAATCGCGAACGTAAATTTTTTTTGTTTTTGTGATTTCAATAAAGAAAAAACAGTGATTCAGAACGCGATTCATTGTCTTTTTTATCACAATTCTAGAATCGCGATTCGAACGAACACACACACACACACACACACACACACACACACACGAAAAATAATGCATGTTCATGGTCTAGAATCATCGTGTGACTAAATGGTAACCCAAATTGGCCTCACTTTCTTATGGAGTTGTTGTAATTCACCGTGAGGCCCAACCCCATATTTCTACGTGATATATTGTAGTTAGAAATTTTAAAGAATTGCCAAATGATATCTTTCTCCATAACTATCTTGTGGAAAAAAAGAAGTCTTACGAGATACTTCACGCATGACACACTCAAGCTATCAAGTCTCAAATATGCCAATCCTTGAATGATCTTTCTTTCCCTTAAAAGGCAATAAAAAACGTACATAACAACCATACAACCATGTCACAAGTGCTAAAACATAACAAGACTACCTACCATCACCCGCCAAACTCTTTGATCATCCAATCACATCATCATTTCATATACTGACATCATCAACACCTACAGTATCACAAACATAAACGTATGCCAACCTTTAGATTCGAGCATACTTACCAGCATAACTTTTGTGAGTTAAATGGCAAACTCAAGAATGATGAAGGCAAACATTCAAGAGCAAAGCCAATAAAATAGAATCTCTATCCTTTCATACATATGTAAGGCAAATCACATATGATTTCTTCTACATGATCAAAAGTACATCTAGAAAAGTTACATTATGCTCATCTTCGCATACACAAGCCATATGTAGCAATAAGTGGTTCATAACAGTAGCCATATTGTAAGTACAGAAGGCACATTCACATCATATCCAATACATAGATGAACATGCTTGAGATAGTTGTACATCAATGTTTTGACTAATTTATGATAATTTTTTTAAAAGCTTTTTTCACAATGAAACTGCTGCTCAAGTTCCCATAGTCTTGAGCAATTTTAAGTGCGCGACAACAATTTGCTAATTGATAGGAATCATAGGATACATGGTGTGCTAGACACTTCGAATTCGTTCACAGGTGGACAAGGAAATCTCGTAATCTAAACCTGGAAAAGATTAAATCTTGCAATTTCTTACGTAGGCATGTCAAAGCACACCTTTACCTTGGGGAAAACTCATGCAAAATAAGTTTGATCACTCATTCACAACCTAGTTAGCGTTTGTAACAAATCAAATGCTTGTGCCATTGTGCTGATTTGTGACCGGTAATTGACAAAGACACACAAGTTTCACTTGAGACTAGCATGCTTACACCACACACGGGCATGGCAAACCAAACTTAATATCATAAAACAGCACCATGCTCCTTAGACACAGAATTCCAGACAGGTGAAATCTTCAAAACATCATGAGGTTTGGAGTTCAATAGTTGATGTGGAGAATGCAAACAATGACAAAGACACTGCCTTGATAAGTTGATTGGGTGGTGTAGCTCATTTGAGTATTTCACCGGGTTCAAACTGCAGCCACTTACCATGAAAATGTAACAGGCTGTTACAGGCATTTATCCTGAACAATTAGCAGGTCACTGTACGCTTCCCCATTTTACACTACAGTGTATACTCTCCTTCCGTATGTGTCCACAGCCCATACCTTAGTTGCCCGTTCCGGAACGCGTTCCGTTCGGAACGGGACTCCCAAAAATAAATAAATAAAATACGTTTTTTTACAAAGATACATAGCGTTGTCCTATTTAGATACAAAGATATCCTATTTTCTTATCAGCATCAAAATCTTTGCTAGAAAGCCTGAGCTTGGATCACAAATATCCTACCATGAATGTCCAAAAAAGTGCACACACTACAACTGAAAGCAGCAAACGTAATAGCAAATGGCAAAAACAACATTTTTGTAAGCAACGTAGTCACCTTTTTTGAAGGCAGTTTCTTGATTTAAATTTGCGTCGTGGCGAAAGCCACTCAAGATCAAACGTGTTAAGTCTTTGGAATGTACACCAGTGGTTGGCAGCCTGTTTCCTCTGATGACTGTATTCAATGTATCAAGATACAGCGATTCTAGCTCGGATATATGTCTTGTCTCGAACCTATGTCTTGAACAATAATTTCAAATCGATTTCTGATCTGTAGCATCCCTCAGTGCATTATAAGCGTTCTCAGTGCATTATAAGCATCCCTCAGTGCGAAGAAGGAAGATCACGGCTAGCAGGTGGCACTTTGATGCCTTGTTTCTTTTTTACATGAACTCGTTCCGACCCAGTACGTTCCGGGAATGGATGGAACGGAACGTTCCGACCCATTTTGCTCGGAACGGGCTTCTAAGGCCCATACATGCATGGCATTCCGCAACGTAGAGTTCCGATCACGTTCCGGAACGATTGTTCCGGAACGTTTTGGAAATTTCGAAACGTCCTGTTTTGTAAAAAAATTTAGTTGTCTTCAAAAATAAAAAAGGCCATAAAAAGGAATCTAAATACACAGTTAAATACTTTGTATCAGGTATCATATTCTAAGCAATTATCTTCTGAATGTTTAGAATTTTATATTATTCACTGATAGAAGGTATTTAGATTCCAGAACATTCTAGGTTTATCATATCATGTTTTATTCTAGAAAATTTGAATTGAGACAGTTTAGAACATTTTAGAAAATACCTAGGAAAGGTTCTTCAGGAATCTGACCGTTCCTTAGCTGTGGCATTCGAACCATTCCTTAGCTGTTGCAAATGCCAGAACGATCTGCCAGAACTGGTTGCAAGAACAGGTTGCTAGAATGGGTTGCCAAAACGACTTCAAATGTCAGAACGGGTCTCGTGCCAAAACAATCATCCAGAATGGGTTGCTAAAATGATTTAGTTCAACGATTAACGGATTTCGGATGCCAATCATTGCTAATGCATTCAGTTTTGATCAACGGGATCTATGGATTTCAGATGCAACGGAACACCGAAACTGTAAGTAATCTTCACAGCAACGGATCCCCCATCAGAGAAAGAAATTTAGAACGGCTCCTAAAACCGTTCCTTAGGAACAGAACGGCCATTCCTAAGGAACGGTAAGGCTCCCGTTCCTAAGGGAACGGGTATCAATGATTCCAAGAGCTTTGAAATGTCATTCTTTGTGACTATGCTCAAGCATCCATCTCTTCTAGGATAAACTAGTGAATGACGACGCTGTCAACATATTTAGACATATTTAGAACCTATGGTCTATATTTTAATGAGTAAATTTATTCTTATATGGAGTCATATATGGACATAGTTCACAAAGCAGCAACATAGTTGTAAGAGGGAACCAAGCATAAATTTTTTTTTTTTGGGTTCCGGAACGCCGTCCCGGTCCAACTTAGGTCAACACTAGCATACAGCGGCACATATGTACTGGTGTCCATAAGCATATGGACGCATCAATGCCTAGCAGTTAAGTGCCAGTGTTCGGCTTCAAATACAGAAATCACATATCTTAGTATTGGCCCAGTAGCATGTCGCCTGAACTATAGGTCTCAGCTGAATAGTTTCCAAACAACTCTTAGCATGTCAGATTCAATAACACGGTCTATAAACCGTATGTTCTTTCAAATTATGGTCTATCAATCTGATTTTATGACTTGTGCATATGCTTCCTTGCTAGATTTATTGCACCTCGAAGCCTTACTGCTACCTTAGTACAGGGTTCCAGACAGTGATAATCATCAAATGTAGCACAAAAACTATTCTCAGATATAGAGTAAAGGCTGAGCACATTCAAGGCAAGCGCATGGTGACACCGCAGACACTGGATATAAGGAGTTTTATTATCCTTCCTAAAGAGCAAATATTGTTTCTATATAGCACAAACACAAAAAAAGTATGTAGATCGAAGGTCTTAGAAACTACACGAACATTATACGCTAATTTGAAACAAAATGAATACCCCGTCAACTCGCTATGGATAGATAGTCTTCTTAGGGCTTATTGAACATTATAGGCTCAAGACCCATTTCACTTGATGGGGTCAAGAGTTATTATTAAATTTATTCATAAGAACATTGCGCATCTAGTAGAAGGGGACACTATTTACGATAGGAAAATTTGCTCTTATTTTTTCGTATTAAGGATTCAGGCCCTTACTCAATAGAGTATAAATAGGAAGCAGAGACATTTCAATTACTCACAGACTGAGACTCGTAATACGATCAATAATCCTAAGCTGTTAATCAATGAAAACGCAGACAAGCAAATTACAGAACCAAAAAATGCCAGTGAGAATAATAAAACCTTCTCAATTACTCAATAAAAACGCACACAGGAGAATTACAGAAATAAAAAATATGAATGATCATATAACCCTCACAGTTACATGCAAGATCATCCAGCCACCTTAGATCATAATGTTCTTTTTCCCTCCTACCAAGTCGAGCACTACCCAAAAAAATAGCAGCTGCCATCATGTAGCAAACGCAAAACTGTCTGAAGACATTTACTGCCCCAACAGGAACCCTAATTTTGGAATACATCGCCCGCTCTCACTTCTTCATTGTTTTTGAAGCTTTTTGCTGGGCTGCAACCTTGGCCTTCAACAACCTGCTATTGGAGGCTTCCGCGACTTTGGCATCAAGCCACACCAGAGGGCGGCGATTGTAGAAAGGCCAATCCGGAACAGTGATGAGAAGGGTGAGCAGCGCCCCAGAGGCATAGATGAGAAACATGAGCTTGACGGAACTGAAGCCAAAGCCGGTGGAGAAGGAAATCAATGCAGATGCAAGCAAAAGATACTGCATCAGCTCCTCAACCAGCTTCTGCCCCTCCCAATTCATGATGATCCTTGCTTGATTTCTCTCCTTTCTTCTTCTTTCTTGAGCTTTCTTTCTTTCTTTTGAGTTTCCGATCCAAAAGAGAAGAGAAGAGAAGAGAAGATAGGAAGGATGAAGAGGGGTTGGGTATTTTGTCTTTTGTACTGCAGGCTTTAGCCCTAAATGCCAAGTGTCTAGTCAATGTACACGTGGTTGTGTCTAATTGGCCCGTGGGTGAAGAAATGGAACAACCCTAGGGTTTGTAGCCCAACTTAACCAGCAATAGAAATACGTGCCTTGAGCTCTAAATGCCTATTTGTCAAGGTGCACATGGTTGTGTCTAATTGGCCCATGGGTGAAGAAATGGAATAAGCCTAGGGTCTGTAGCAAAATAAACCTTGATTGTAGTTTATCATTCAATGTTTGATCTTAAAGAACTTTTTTTTATTTTTTCTAACTTAGGGCATGCACTGCTCACAAGTACTAATAGCATTTTTGTTGCAGAACCTTACAATGTACAATCAAACCTAAAACTTGAGCTGGAGCTAAGAACATGACGACAAATTTAGTAACAAAGTAACTCGAATTTCTCTCTTAGACTCTTACCCAACTCACTACAATAGCTTCCAAGAACTTTTTTGTAGCCCAAAGTTTCCATGCACACATTATATACACCTACCTCCAAGGGGTCGCTATTTGTGATATAACCAGTTTTGGGTGGGTATTGATATTTAAAATACCAGCTGGGTCTTGGTATAAAAATTTTGATACTAGTCGGGTATCAGTATCATCATGTTTGTAAATTGGTGGCTAGTATCAAACGACCTAGGTATTGTAGTGGTGATACCAATCGAATACAAACCTGGGTATAAGTATATATATATATATATATATATATATATTAAATTAACCTTTTTATAAAGGGTAGTATGCATTTAATGAAAAGCATGACCTTTTTAAATGTAAAATGCATACGATTTTCAAGGCCGATAATTTGTTGGTGCCCACCAATGTCTTTGGGACACCATAAATAATATTTATCACATATATCAAATTTGGAAACTAACTGAAAATGGATACTATATTGACACCATGTTAAATTCAAATTTTTGCCCCTAATCCGGGTATCGATATGTGCATTGATGGTCTAAAACTAGCTCGGGTCGGGTATCGTCGACCGAGTATCACAAAATCATATACCGAGCGGGTATGTTTTACGATACCACTGTTGATACCACCCGGGCACCTATATACCCGCCCAACACTAGGATAAACTCCAATTTTCTTGTGCCACATGGCACATACTATTTGCAACTATATTTCCATATGTTACACTTACATGCTTTTCATTAATGACAAATCCTAATATCTTTGTGCCATATGTGGCATTAACGAATTGCAAATAAATAATTACAAGTTTTTGCGATTTGTTTTTGGCCAAATTTGTATATAGCCATGATCAAACATAAAATTGCACGATTCTTTGACAAAATAACAAAAACTTGTCTACATTTGGCTTTTCAATATCACAAATCTTTCAAATATGCAACATAATAGGTGACAGAGCCAATGTCATGTAACAAATAACATGTTGAAACCATATTGGAAAAAAATTTGTATTCTCTGAGTGACTTGTTGTTGGTAGATGACAACTGGCATAAAAAAGAATTTATTATGACACACCTACATGGCAATGCAAAAATGTGAAATGATTTTTGCAAACTGAGCATCGGTTGGTGATGAACATATTTTCATTCATGTCCAATCCTTTAACTTGTAAAAAAACAAGTACATAAGTTTGCAAGTAGGTACTTTTTGACGGTCATAATCCTCAAGAAATTAGAGCACGTGCACAATTGCTCAATGTCAAAGGTTACATGGTAAGTCATGTTTGTACTAGTGATATCAAAACTCTCAACGGAAGGATGGATGAAATTGTTAATATGCCACATTAGAAGAGAAGTCGAAGTAGTTTTTGTGAAATATAATATGATTCCAATAAATATTACTTATTCAAGTAGTGTCCTCTCTTTTCAAATAGCTCTAGGACTATAGTTGTACATGGCAATCTCATTATCAGTATGATATTTTACATATTGGTTGTTGTATTGCAACATGGAGAGGACACTTATTAAGAGTTTTGAAGAATTAATTCCTTGCATATTTTTTCACTCAGAGATTCCCATATCTGCAGGAATGGATTTTAGAGTTTGAGTGGTGGTCACAACTTCTTCTTCTTTTGAAATACCTTGAGTTGGTTGGTCTTTTATTTTTAAAAATTTTCATTTATCAAAAATCTTATTTACAAGGGCCCAAACTTGAACAAAAGAAAATAAAGAAAACAAAATGATTAGAATTGTGTTACAATCAATTTAATCACTAAAATTTATAAAATATAAATCCTATGTTGAGCATAGCAAAGTAATTACCTGGCCAATACGGAAAGCAAGTTGATAAAAATTAGCATATTTCGTAAGGCTTTGCGTCAGATTTTTTATATCGCGTGGCAGGCTTGTCTCTTGTGTACAAAGTCTTATGCTTTAAACACGATGACATTTGTTTTGGGACTTTGACCTAAAAAAGAGTAATCTTTTTTGGTGTTTTTTAATGGTCCTAGTTTTAGGCCAAAATCATGGATTTTCTTAATAAATCTCTAAATTTTATTTTTTATAGAAGCCAAAAATGCATATTTTGAAAAAAGAACTACAAGTTTTTTTGTTGCAAACTTCATAAAACCATCATAATTACAAATGAAATAATAATTCAAGAGGACAAATGATTTTTGAAACTCGAAATCTCATTGAATTACAAAATGACTTAGATTATATTCGCACATTCTCTTTTTTTAAGTACATTTTCTAAGGAATTATCATTGATGCCTCTCAATTCAGAACTTGACATATTCTCAACACTCGTTTTTAGTTGATGAAGTGGAAGACATGTCTTCTTCATCAGAGTCAGCTGGCATATCTTCCTAGATGTTTGAATGCTAAGATTGGCACATGACAAAAATAGGATGAGCAGCAAATAATATTCTATACCTTTCGAATCTCAGATTTTGTAATCAACTGTTTTTTATGATTCATTAAAACAAGTGAAGGTCTCAAGTCTCTCTTGTATTTTTCTTTTTTCTTTTTGGAGTCTAATCTGTAAATTAAACTTGTGACACTAGTAGGTGCTTATTTGTGAATTGAACTTGTGACACTAGTAGGTGCTTGAACTGGTTGAAAAGGTGTTGGAGTTTCATGACTCGAAATTCTGGCTCCAACCTCGAGATGTTTTGGACCCTTAGAATGCTCTAAATTCTTAGTAAATATAGCCCTTTTAGATTTAACACGACGAACATCACTTTGAGAAGGTCTCCTACGAACATGTGAAAAGCTTGAACATCACAGAGCAATAGACTTACGTGGATCTATTGATTTACTAGAATCAATGACCGAGTAAATTGAAGCTTTTGAATCATCACTCAGTGATTCAACTTGCTCAAAAGAACAATGTTCTAATTGTGCAGAGCTTGTATCTGAAGAGGAGGATGAGGTCAAAAGATTTGACACAAGTTGAGTTATAGACGTCATTTAAAGTACTTGCATGAAAAATTTCAGAAGATGAACGGTTAAATGATGATGATGCCACATCATTTAAAGAAACATACTAAGAATCAGGAGTGGTTTTATAAAAAAAAAACTTTCATTGAAAACATCAGCCGAAAATGATGCACTTGTTGCTACGCAATGAGTTACAACTGTTGGAAGATCAGGTCGTAGATGTACCAACTGACAGACGGGCACATCATTATTGTGTTACCATTGTACTGCAAATCAGAGAAGTTAGAAGTAGGTAGACCTTATGTCGGCTGTAGGCTGATAGGAAACAGTGGCCTACTGAACCAGCAAACATTGGCGCCGCTGCTCCTGATAATCTTCTTCCATCTGATAAAGATTTTATTTTCATAGTTTATATTACCATTCTAGCAGTTTCTGTTTGCCTGCATGCATTTTTGCATTTAGGGAATTCACTACCAGCATGCATTGCATCTAAAAATGTCATTTGATCTATACCCAGCCCCACACGATTGAAACCCACCACCCTCCACCCTCCACCCTCCACCCACCACCCTCCACCTATCTGGCATTTTTTTTTTAGGGGAGGGAGACCTATTGGCTGAACCATCGCTTGCACCTGCCGCTGTTAAATTTTAAAGAAATTGTGATGTGAACCCGACAACAAACAAAAAAATTGTGTCTGACATGTGACGTGCATCCGACGACCTCCAAAAAACATTTCTGTTCGAAGTGCATCCGATGACTTGTTAGTACCAATTGCATCCACTGTTGCATCCGCCAGTTTGCATTCGCAGTTGCATCTGCCAGTTTGTGATTTCCATCCGATACTGTTCCATCCGACATTGTCACTCAATTGCATCCGACACAATGCTTTTAATCCCTATCCGACATTGAATCCATACTATCAGTATTGTTTTGCATCTGCCAGTCTCAGTACCATTGCATCCGACATACCATTTTTATAGAATTTTTATTGAACATCTAATTCTATCCTAAGGTATTGCCAATTTGCATGTAAAAAAAAAAAAACCCAAATCACAAAAGAGTGAATCAAATTCACTCAGTTCTCATGGCCAATCTATCCGAAGAACTTATGGATGAATTCACATCGCCCAATCATCCAAATGATAATAACAAACCCTATCTCCTTAGGTCTCAGGTAAATCAAGACCCTGGACCATCCAGATGGACACCTAACCCTGATGATCACCTTGTCCACCATGCTCACCATACCGCCTGATCCGATAAACGAACACCCAAATTGGAATTACCAAAGTTTGATGGTAATGTGGACCCTCATCGATTTTTACAAGTCTTTGAGAATGCATGTGAAGTGTATGGAGAATATACTGACAATGCAAAAGTCCAACTTTTCTCAATGACCATGGTAGATAAAGCATGAGAGTGGTTTTTTAACCTCGATCATGATGATCGACAAGATTGGTCAGAACTGAAAGAGTTTTTTATTAAATGCTTCCAACCTTTCAAACTCACAGAAAGCCCCTTTGTACGTCTTAGTAATATAAAAAACAAAAAAGATGAACGCGTACATGACTATATTGAGCGCTTTAAGCGTCTCAGAAGTCAAGTCCAGGAACAAGCAACTGATAAGATGTTAATCATATGGTCTATCGTTGGTCTTCCCATATGCATATGGAAAGAGCTTAAACCTAGCGTTCAAGAGTATTTTACTCCTAAATCTGCTATGTCCAATGCCATTTGTGAAGAAGATGAAGGGTCTGATGATGCGGACCAGAAAGAGAAAAGAGCTCACCGTGTATTCCCTGATAATCATCCAAGTGAGCCCCGAGATTCAGACCAAGTCTAGAAATCACAACTTGAGTTGATGAATCAACAACATCAGCAACAGATGGAGAAACTCAACAAAGAGTTTCAGGAAGCCTTAAAATCTTTCCAAAGTTAGTTGCCAAGGCGATTGCCATTTTGGTAATGCTATCCATAGGCAAGAAGACACCTGGTGCCCACAATGTCGTGGCACACAAAGTGTCCCTTACACCGCCCTTACTAACCGCAACATTGTATACTATGTGATATGACCGCTCATACCACATCCAGCTGTAGGTACAACCCACGCAACATGCAATACTCTAGACCACAGCAATATGCCCCATGAGGACAACCACAAGCGCCATGTAACCCACGTTATATGTCTCCAGTCCAGGTCCAGGAATTGCCTAGAAAACAACTATTTCCACAACAACAACGCTTGGCACTTCCAGGTTCAAGAGGATCTGTTCCACCCAACAGGCCAAACCAACAAAATCGACCACAAGTTCAGGCCAATGTCATGCAGAATACCTCCTATGACACCCCAGCCTATGAGTCTACTTATGATGACGGCAATCCTAACTCATACGTAGATGAGGCCTCTGCCTCCTATTCTAATGAGCAATATTATCTTGAGGAACAACCTATTCAAGTTGACCAAAATGGTTATGCCATCTTCCCTTTAGCACTTTAGAAGCGATATTTTTTATGCGGAGAAGCCACTCACTTTCAAAGTGAATGTCGACTTCGATATGACTTTGTAGCTGAATGTGTTGATTGTATCATAAGGCATTGCTATAAAGATTGCCCTAACCAAACCAAAAAGACTGTTCCAGCACATAGGGTATCACAAGAGTCGTTGCATGCTATCACACGAGCGCAACATCGGGCCTCAGAGTAGAACAAGGACCCAACACAACCACACCCTCCTGTTAATACTTCCATGATTACACAATCTTACCCTGACCCTGTAGAAGTTCAAAGGCAATACAGCTGAAGCTAGGATTTCTACTCTGCCATCCGCCTAGTTACCTACGCAGGGGCAACCACCACAAGAAATAGAGGTCCTTTCTGATCTCCTACAAGCTCAAATCACCATGTCCTTCTACACGACCGTGAAGTTTTCCAAACCCCTGCGGGATGCAATACTACACAGCTCCCAGCAGCCTAATGTACCAGATGAGTTGATACGACAGGAAAACACTGAAGTGGTTCATAATGTTGACATGAGATTACTTCATATAGGTGTTTCTAAAGGTAACAACATCACTTTAACCGTGCACTACAAATATTATCCATCTGTACAAGCCATTCTCGATAGTGGGTCTGGCATGAATATTATCGCCATGTCCTTAGCAAAGGCATGGGGAATATCCACATTGAAAAAGCCTAAGTACAAGTTATGTATGGCTGACCAATGAATGACGACACCTACCAGTCACATAGCCAAGGAGAACATCAAGGGAAAGACAAGTACCTTCAAGGCTCACATATGATGAAAAGGGTAAGCAAGTAGTTTCCAGAAACTATGTTGCTTTCCTAACCTCCTTTGATGAACCTGAAAGTGTAGATGAAGCAAGGAAAGAAGAGGAGTGGATCCAAGCAATGGATCTTGAGTATTTAGCTCTTATGAAGAATGAAATATCTTTTGGTGAATCTTCTTGCCAGTGTAGATGATGCTATGCAAGTAGATGAATGTTTTCATGTTTTTACAGCAATTAATGGATCTGGAAAACAAAGTTTGTTCAAAAAAATGACTTTGATGGTCAAGTTGATGAAAGAGGTTGATCTCAAAGGGCTTCAACTAGTCAAAAGGGAAGTTGGCAATTTGGAGCTAGTCAAGAGCATCAAAGGAGAGGTAATTGGAAAAGATGTTATGGGTCTATTTTTGCAGCTTATTGAAGATTCAAGTAAGGTCAAAGGACCATCAAGGAAGTGTTGCTCAAGTTTAATTTACTTGTTCTATCTCATGTTTGAGCATTTTCATGTGGATTTGTGCAAATGGTCACGATATGGTATTTTGGTAAGCTACATTGGTAAGCATCATTTTGATGTTGGATTTGTACTAGAATTCTTGGTTGGTTTTGTTGATGGAAATGAATTTATTGGAGGCTCATTATATCACTCATCCATGGCTAAGTTCTCAAGTTTTGAGGTACTTAGTGCCAATGTTTGGAGATTGTCAATTTTTGGTGAATTCATGGTTATTTTCTTGTGTCAAGATGATCTTGAAGATGGACTAGTAAAACTTGCTTGGTTTATGGAGTCATGTGGTGCTGCTTTAGTATCATGGATGAACTCACTTACTCATGGATTTCCAAGGCTTGATGGTTCTTGTGGCAAGATGGAGATGGAGGCTCATTCATGGAGTGTCATGGTGGATAGATGACAACAAAGGACAAAGAAGGAGGAGACATGCAAGCAAATGTTGATCACTCACATTTATTGTTTGTTTGTTGTATTTTTCAGAAATTTCATAGTTGATAGCATGGAGGAATCATCTCATTTACATTCTATGTGATTCTTCATGTCATATTGAAATGATATTGCAACATTTTGTGAGGGAGCAAGTCATTGCAAAGGTGGTGGAGCTTCAACATGTGTCCTCAAGGGAATGTGTAGCTGATATCTTCACCAAAGCATTTGTTCATGAAGCATATGACATCACTTGGAGTGTTATCAAAGTCTATGCTAAAACTCGTTGAAGAGGGAGTGTGAAAAATTCAACTATTTTGATCATATTTGCTATATTTCCATATTTGGCAAATTGAGGCCACCTTTGTTTTAGACTTAGACTTAGACTTTTCAAAGTTCATTAGTCTAAATTTCATTTGAATAAACACTTTTTGAAAGTGTGGGAAAGTTAGAAGTCGAGTTTGAGTAGATTCAAATTTGAATGTTGGGTACTTGGAATCTAGATTTGAAAATAGTAGGGTTAGCATTTTGGTGGAAAAGCCAAGTGGCCAAATAGGGTTTTGACCTGTTGTAAAAGGATGTAACTCGTGGAGAGATATAATCTTCTCTCTTCTCTATCTCATTTCATGCTTATACATGGTTCTCTCGGGTTCTACTATCCATTGGTGCACTATACTTGTGATTGCATGCAATTCTATGTGTAGAATGATCTATATTTGCTATTTTTGGATCCACATGTGTGACATATAGTAGCTTGCTGGTTTTGTATGGACAGCAATAGTACTTTATCATTTGATTCAATTTTGATCAAGTTCTATTAGAGTTTGCATCTCATTTTGTGTGTAGATGCTAATTTTTCTACATTGGTGACATTGGTAGAGTAACTTCTTTTGTAACCCAAGATCTTTTTGTGGATTGGATCATCAATGATCTGAAATCCCTCACATTGTATTTAATAAGTAGCATGTACAAATCAGATGAATTATGAGCACAAAACAATAGCAGATGCAACAACGTAATCAAAACAACTCTAAATACTAATCGTCTCTGTCTGATACACTTCCACTAATAAATAGTGAAATTTTGCGAACAATACTCTATCATAAATTGAGTTTTTGAATCAATTGACTTGATTGATTGATTTAACTTGAGAAAAAGATTGGCTATTTATACTATTTAGGAATGACGTTTGGGCTTATTCAATTGATGGTTTATGGAGTCGTTTAGCCAGGCTGCAATTAGCACTTAGCCATATTGAGTTGTAAATCACAATTGTCACTTAGTCATATTGCACTATCACTTATCCAGTTAGACTTCATGGCAGTTACTCGCTAACAATAGTTTGAGCAAGTCATTAGCTTCAAAACAATTGGTATATAATGTTTTGACAACTCGAGTCCACAAATATTTGTCGTTGACCCTTTGATAGTCGCTCGATAATTATTTGTCATTGTCAAATTCATAAAGAATCCGTAAGCAAACATAAAGATCCGTAAATGATCGTAGAACGTAAGCTTGTTAGAAAACGTAAGAATCCATAAATAGACGCTAAAGTCCATGAGCTCGTAAGAGGCCATAAGTGATCATAAGCTTGCTTTGTGATTTCCGTGTAATTCTACAATCTGTGCAATAATGGGAGTAAATCTATAGCAACTGGATAAATGAATGGATGTCAATTAAAAATCAGATTAGAGTGATAAGGATAACAATCCAACACCTCCTTAATCTGAATCCATGAATGCATTGATCTTCAAACTTAGCTTTTCACATATCGTGTTGTGTGCATTCAAGCTTAGCACCTTTGTAAATATATCTATCGTCATGTCTTGCATTCGACAACACTCCAAGCTTACCTCTTTGTTGAGAACTTTGATTCTGACATCATGATATTTAATATTTATGTGGAATGAAATCTAGGATTGGATGATAGAGCAATAGCACTTTGATTATCACAAAAGACAATTGTCAACTCATATTGTTTCAGACAAATGTCTGATACTAAATTACTCAACCACATTGCTTCCTTTGTCACTTGTGAGGTAGTGATATACTCTAATTCTATAGACGATAGAGTTATTGAAGTTTGTTTGTGACCGTTCCATGAGATTGCATTGTTGTTAAGAAAGAAATCTAGATGTGAATTTACAAGCATCTACATCTCCTACTCAACTTGCATAAAAAAAACCACTTAGAATGTTGAGCTTGTTGTTGTCAACTCTTCCATAACATATGCATTTGATCCATAGTAGCTTGAATATATCTCATAACTTTGATAAGAGCATTCCAATGTATAATACTCGAATTAGCCATGTATTGGCTTAAGGAACTGACTATACAAAAGCTATGTCTAGTCTGGTGCAGATCATTGTGTACATGAGAGAACCTATTATAAAATGATATGGGTAGTCTAACATTTGCTCCTATTCGTTTGTTAATTGAGAACACTAGTCCTTCGATAATATGAGTCTTGGGTCCATTGGTGAGTGAGCTAACTTGCAATTCATTAGATTACATCTGATTAGCATAATATAAATGCACTTCTATTGAGTGATAGAAATCAGTCTTTGCTCTCCATCTTTGTGAAGTTGAATATCGAGAAAGTAATGAGCTTTGCCTAGATTTGTCATGTCGAATTCTAAGGACAACATTTCCTTTGCATCTTTTATGAGTTTGACATTGTCGCCAAATAGCGATGTGTCATCCATGTACAATGTAATAACAATAAAATAAATTTGTACTGACTTGAAGTAGACATTCAAATCTGAAGTGTTTGGGTTATAATCAGATTCGATACGAAAAGTGTTGATCTTTTCGAACCAAGCTCTAGCAGATTGCTTCAAACCGTAAAGTACTTTATGGAGTTTGCAAACATTATTTTCTTTGTCATTGAGTACATAACCTTCAATTTGGATCATGTAGATATCTTCTTCAATAACTTCACTAAGATACGTTGTCTTCACATCCATCTATTGCATTTCTAGATTAACTACAGCAATATATGATAGAAGTGTCCTGACTGAAGAATGCTTGACTTTCCTTCTATCAGTACTCGCATTTACTTTGTATTTGATTTTGAGTATCCATTCAATCAACCACATTTTTGCTAGCAAGAAATTTGACAATAGTCCATGTCTAGTTCTTGATTAGAGAAGAATAATCTTTATCCATTGCTTCTCTCCAGAGATCGGAGTCTGACTGACTGAGTGCTTCTTTGATAGTCGTTGGCTCTCGAATGAGATTATAACAAGCATATTCATCAATGTACCTTATAGGTGGTTTGTGATCTCATGTTGATCTTATGGGAGATGGCTGAGACTAATTATCCAGATCTATGAAGGCGGCTTCAATTCTTTCAAACGAAACCCTTGAAGCCTGTTTCCGATCATAAATGGCTTTGGTCAACTTATATACCTTGTCCTCGTCTTGCTATCCTATCTGATCCATCAAACACCTTACAAATATCAAATTTTTTGCTAAGTTTGGTAGGTGCAATACTTCTTGAATCATCATCTCTTTCTCTCTTCCCAACCATACCACAATTGATCTGATGCCTACTACATCCCCTTGTTGCCCACCATGATTCATCTTCTTCTAGTTACCAATTCATAAGTGATGAAGGCACTTTTGTCAAATGTCATGTGGGAAGTTGTCCCCGAAATCCACATAACATGTGTCAATAGCTTGTTCTTCTCATTTCTTTTCTGCACTCAGTTTCACCATGCTTACTCGCTTGATTCATTTACTCATGGCCATCAATCCATGAACCAAGGCACTTTATTTTCTTTCTCGACTAGTTTTGCTTGTGACATCTTTGTATATTTGGCATTTTCCTTTTCTTTTTTGACAATCAGGGATGAACTGTCCTACTTGATCACAATAATAGCACCTTTTCTCAATCTTCTTTACAATAATCCATGCTTGATTCCCTGCTTGTTTTCTAGTGAGATGCTTGCCATATTTGAAGTACATCTTGAATTTTGTCAATAAAACCATCTCATCCAAATGTGGATTTACCTTCTGTCGGATCTCTTCTTACAACAAACTTCTAGTTACGAACTTAATATCCATTTTTTCTTCAAAGCCATCGCGTGTCATGACCAAGGGACCATAGTTGCCAAGCAAACTAGGTATTAGTGCGTACACCAATTCTCTATCATCCAAGATCGTGCCTACAATCTACATCTCCATATGTATTTGATCTTGTCGATGTGGGTGGTCATCGAGTCTCCTTCCACCATCTTGATGGTGCTTACTAATCGGTGCAATGCCAGAATGCTCAAAAATATTGAGGCTTCAAATGCCCTTTTTAGCATCATGTAGACCTTAAACTCCTTGTTCTCCACCTGCATTGCACTCTTCAAACATCCTTCCTCATCCAGTTCCATCATCTCATGCTCTCCCCCCCCCCCAATCCTTTTTCCATGAGGATAATCTTGGGCTTCTAGCTTTGAGAGGAGTAATTGGAGCCATCAAGGCACTCGATTATTTTGAAATCCCATCCCATATCTAATGCCATCATCAACCAATCTGTCTCGAACCTCCTACATTTGCATTTTCCCTTTTCCTTTTGTGGCGGCACATTGAACCTTTGTGATCCCCCATAGTGGAATCAAACATTCTAATCGAAGTATTTAACTTGCGCACTTCTTCATAGAAGATCAGCTGATCTTCTATGCAAGTGGGCTCCCATAACATTTGTGTAATCCAATCAAATGAAGCAAGCATCCACGCGTATAATCACAAGCCAAAAACAACAATTGCAAAAAGGACGTACAAGACATACTAGGAGAATGATCTTGGTTGAGTGCATTCTATATCAAAAGACAAGCAACACATAATATGGTTCGCGTAAGCTAAACATCAATAAGTCACAAAATGGGCTTTCTTGTTCAAATGACAAAAAAGGTAGTTAACTAACTAAGTGGCAGTTGACATGGTGTCTCATGTCCTAACATGATGTAACATGAATTGTCTTATATTTACATGAACTATTTCCAAAAGGGGAAGCGTGATTGAGCGACATTATTGCCCTTAATTAGCTTCTCAATTAACGCTCGTCTTGTCTTTAAGCAAAGAACACAAAGTTATTGTTATGAGTTATATCTGCCATTCATCCAGGAATGGAAGAAGTTTTTTTTTATTATACTAGGAAAGGTAGGATCTTGGGCTTTTAAAAGGAATGCAAATCAGTTTCCATCTTTTGTTCCTGTCATGCAAACCATGAAAGTACAACTCTCAATGTCAATACCTTTTTAGAATACTTTTGTTTAGAGCATTTTGCTACTGTGGAACACATCAATTCACTACTTTTCCAGAAGTAAAACAATCCGAAAGGACTATCAAAGAAACCTGCCTTGCAATCCAAATTATGTCTATATTTTTTAGTTACAACATATTGTCGAGACTACGGCTATCTCTTGATTTGCAATCGGCAACAGAAAAATAACAATACATATATGTCCCATGCGTGATATGCTGTAAATCACATACTCTATTACAGTTGCTATAGAAGGATATGCTTAGCCAAACTTGAGATATTGTTCGGCAGATGCTACACAATGCTGAGCAACACAGAACCGTTGAGGATTGCTCCAATTGCTCCAATCATGAATGCAAACAATACAGATCTGGAGCTGATAGAGGTCGCAGAATTGGATGGACCTGAGGCTGGAGCCTTAACAGGACTATGGAAAATTCCTCCAGGAGTTGGACCGCCGGATAATGGAGATGAAAGAGGAGTCTCGCTCTCTCCTGCCAAAACCATGATAGATAGCTTTTGGCCAATGCCGCAATGTCCAGGAGTTCCGCAAATGTAATATTTGGAACCTGCACTAGTGAGGGAGATGATCGATTTTCCGTCTTTGAAAGTCGTAACAGGATTGGAGCTGGAGCAAGCTGTGTAATCAGATCCAGTCACCGAGAGGACGTTGTGAATGTCCGAGCGGTAATTGAACACTGCATAGGAATTCACATACAAGCGTTAAGACTGATAAAACAATAATAAATTGTCATATGTCAAGATAACAAAGAGAGAGAAAAGATGGACTGCTGATTCTGGTATTTCTTAAGACTTATCGACGTCTTATATATGACTTCCTGTATATTGTGCACACTCTCATGGTGATCAGAGCAAGAAAGCGGAGTTGGCTCTTAAGTTTTGTAACTTTAAGCTCACGAGATCGGTACTACGAGGCTTAGAGGTGAAATATTGCTAGGAAATTAGACTTTTATGTCAACGACAGAGCCTCAGCTAAGCATGAGATCACGGCATAATACAACCAGCTTCCGTGATAAGAGACCAAGATTAAGATATCAGATAACAAGTTATGGGAACGCCGTTAACGGAGGTAGCAGCACATGCTACAGAATATATTGTACAAAAGCAGCATATCCTTACTTACGACGTCGATATTTTGATTCTCAGAATACATGCAGGCTAGAGCCACATATTTAACCTATGAAAAGGGGAAATGTTGCAAAACAGAGTGTCAGTCATTCCTAAAGCAAATCGTACATTGTGCGTGACTACCGAAATACTTTTCTTGAAGTAACAACAGCAACATTAATGTAGATCCTAAGAGGTCAGAAAGTCACTCGATAATAGCATTCATTAGGTGCTGGCATGGGATAATTGAAGCCATTTTGTCAAGTAGATAGTCTCAAAAATTTATGCCTACTGCCGCTGTAAAGAATACGATCGCGTTCAGATTATGCCAAATAGACCGTAGGCAAGCTGGAAAAGGTCAGCCGTATAAATTCTTCAGAATAACCTTGACAAATCGTACTTCTCGTAGTTGACATAGGAGATTTGATAGCGTCGACTATCGGATAATGTATTGCTGGCTCCTCATATTTATGACGAAGTTAGGAAACGTACACAAAGAGTCACCGACACGGAAGGTATATTTGGAAGCCCAGGCAGTGTAGTTCACAGACAGACTCCATCCCGCTGAGTCGCCAACGACGAATTGTGTTGCAGAAGAGCATTGTATAACAGAAAACAAGAGTACTGTCATCATGAGACTAGCAATGCATCCGCCCGTGCTTCCCCGCAGTACAGCCATCTTCTTGTCCTGCACAATTAACTACCAGCAACCAAACTCGTTACGGAGTTACGATAATCAACAGATTCAATCCTGGGATTCAGATATAGCACACAGGACAAGCTGCAAGGCAGATCAGACTCATCAGAGCTTCCCAAGCAATGTCAGTTGTTACGATCAGTATAAACAATCATTTTACAGTTCTGCCTGCAGATCTGATAACAGAAAAACACATTTCAGAATGCAGAAAGATGTCATAGCTACCTGCAGCAGTCAGTACTCCCAGTAATCTGATCGCCTCTACCAATTCAGCATGCTTCATTCATAATCCGAGAGCGTTAAAGAACAGATGCTCCATCGCTAGAAAAACAAAGGGAACGCGAAGAACAGAGATCTCTGACAGAAAAACAGAGAAGGGGATGATGGAGAGCCCACCACCGTTGGATTCAGCTATCCAGCGTTGATATGCTGCCACGTTTCTTGTAATAGCCATTGAAAAATCTCCACGTGGCATTACGCCACTTGCCAGCAATCCAAGGGGTCCGGCGTAGCCCGTCCACGCGCCCGTCACACGAAGCACGCAACCATGCACCGGCGGCGACGGGACGTCATGGCGAGACATTTTCCTGACCACTTGGATCTCCGCCACGTGTCATACCGGAGCTTTTTCTATCGTTCGATCGATTAAACGTGGCAAAATATCAACGTCTATAAGAAGATCCAACGGTGCTGGGCTTTAAATCATTAACATTTCAAAATTTACCACGTTCTTAAAGCAAACCATCGATCCTCATCCACGTGGCATACCTGCCACGTGGCTAGCATCCAAGCTTGAAAGCAGACCATTCCGTCGCGGCCCTCACTGCTCTTGCGAGGTCGAGCTCCAGCTCAAGCCTATTTAGATCACCGAGCCTCGAGGTTCGACCACCGAAGCTCGACCGGCTGGTGCCAGTCTCAGACACGTATACAAATCTCATGCCGTGCCTGGTGCCGGACCTACTCCGAACCTAGAGTTAACTGACAGTTTACTGTTTAGCAACTGTGTGCCTTGTTGCAGTGTAATATACTGCGCGGTGATTGGCTGGAGCCTTTGGCCATGTGCCCTACTACTTTTTGCTACCTACCAATTTGACAGGCAGGTACGACGGAAGGTTTGTTTACTGAAATTGTACGTGCAACTTTTTGAATAGTGCCGGTTTTTCTGACGTGTAGCAGTAGAAAGTGCCTTTTGTTTTGCACATGAGCCAAACTTCACGCTTCACCAACCCTTTTTGAAGTTTACATTTTGTCGCCCCTGAGTAATCATATCACAAAACGGTGTGTGTCGCACCACACTCTCGATACATTTACTGTCAAATTGTACATCAAGAAACAGGCAATAATGCCTTACGTAATGCCATGTACTCAGGTTTACTTTGTATTTTGGGACCACCTCCACTTTTCTCTCTCCTCCGGAATCAGTCATTCTCTCTACGGAATGTGCGTTCTATCTCTACGGAATGTGCGTTCTATCTCTACGGAATGTGCGTTCTCTCATATCTCTTTATGGTGGAATGTGCATGTGCTATGTGGTAGCCCATCATTGGCTGTCCACATGCACATTCCATCACAAATGTAAAAAAATTTGCATTATAAATGCGAAAAAAAAAACTAGTCCACGCGTGCAGTCGTACGGCCTGGGGGAAAAAAAAAAAAAACCGGTGTCGCACAATGGCACTCAGACGGGGCCTTCCCCCCCACAAAAGTTGCATGCCAAGAAGCGGCCATTTACATGTCATGTGAACATAGTGCCATACCCTCTTATCCATAACTAGCAGTAACATCCTTACTAAGTGTCAAGTGTCACCATGTGAAATGCAACCATGGATAAACAAACCCTCTCTCACTTCAGAGTCCACCATTACAATTTATTCATATTATCCTTGATTTCTCCTCAAACTATCTGTCCTCTCAAAAATGACAATCTATGCTTAACTAATACTTTTACTTATAATATCAACAAACATACACGTGGTTGAAAACTTTCAGATTAAGCCTCTTTTGCTGGACTAAATCTCTGACAAAGTGATATTGGATTCCCATATATTTGTTTTTCTTTTAAAAACCTACATTCTTGCTCAAAATAGCCTTGATTATCCGTGTAAGGAATCATCTCTAAATATCAATTTCAAGCTCTCCCGACATAGTTTTCATCCATAAAAATTCATTTGTCGTATGGCATACTCCCATATACTTAGCCTCTGTTGAAGACAAAGTTGTGGAATGTTGCTTCTTACAGCTCCATTTATCTCTTGTCATCATCAAATGAATTGTTTCAAACTCTGGAGATTTTATAGCCTTCTGTTTTCCTACTATCACCTTCTTCTCACTTGAATTCTCTTCGTAGATTGAAAACACTCCTTTTTTGAAGGGCATGTGTGTTGTGGCCCCTGAATCCAGGTACCAGTTTTCATAATTGCTTCTCTCATCTAATTCGGATATCTCAATCATTGCAGGTTGTTTTTCTCTCCACCATTTGAAAGTCACTTTTGTCATGATTCTTGTTATGTTGTCTCCAAGTGCCATAAGTGTTATGTCCTCCTCAACCTACTCTGTCTTAGCTACATTTACCTCCATTGATCCTCTCCTCTTCATGTCATCATTCTTCTTCATACACTCTTTGGCAATGTGTCCAAGGTTATGGCAATAATAGCATATTATTTTCTTCCTTCTCTCCATTTGTTGTTTTCTTTGGTATGTTTCTGCATTCTAACTTGTTTCTGTATACAAGCCTTGTTTACTCCCTATTGTTGTCAAGAAGAAGAGGGTTTCATCCACCTTCTCCTAAGTCGTGTGTCGTACGGGGAGTAGGGCTCGATCCTAGGAGCCTTGGAGATGCTTTACACAACAAAAAGAGCTTGTTGGAATCTGCATGAGATGAGACGTTTTTCTGCCTCACTATTGGAATGTGATCAACCCGCTCTGACTCCACTGTTGGAGATCTGAGGAGATGAGGGATGATTGAGGCACTCTGTAGCTTGCTAGGTCTGATAATGTGCTCTCTGCTTTGATTCCTATGATTAAGCTAGATAGAGTCGAACTCTCAGCCACAGGCTACTGCTGCTAGTTGAGATCTATCCTCTTCCAAGCCCTAGATGGACACTGCCTATCCAGTCCTAATTTTATGATCATTCAACCAACGAGCCTATGTGCTGAAAAACTTAATGACAACTGAATAAACATGAACAATGAACAAGCATAAAGACATTCAAGATTATACACAAGGGGCAAGATGTACAAATAGCATATGTATTCTCAAATGATCTTTGTTAGCGTTGCTTGGCATACCGCACAGCGCGTTGACGCAAAAGAATCTCTGTCTCTTACGAATTCTAACTCATCAACTGGTCTCGCTTACTAGCGGACTCTGACATCAATCCATTGGTCTCGCTTACTAGCGAACGCTTACATGAACCACCTCATCAACCAATGCTTTTCAACTCAACCTTCTCTCTGTCGTTCATCTTGTTTATATAGGAACAAAGAAAAATGGTTTAAGCTAATCATTAGTGATTACAAGAACTGGTTCTTCCAGTTTGTTGTCTCCTTCATCCGTGGAGTTCGTTCTGAATCTGGTACTTTGCTTGATCTTCCCTGTACTTGGGTTGTGAAGATCCGCCATTTTGCAGCCGTCTTGGTGTCCGTCTGTGATCGCAATCGTTTGTCTACGGTGCCTTTCAATCATGAGCGGTCCTTTTTGGTTTGTGAGGAAAGAATCGTTGTGAACCGTACTGGTTGACTTTGCGGTGGCCTTCGGTCAGCCTTCTTGTGGATTGCCTTCGGTTTGCTTCGTAGGTGACTGTAAGTTTCATCTTGCGGTGTCTTGGCGGCTTCTCGTTGTGAGCCGTCATCTTCGCTTCTTGATCGTAAGTATTGACCTTCGGTTTTCCAAAGTTTCGTAATGGACCGTAGGTTGGAGTGTTGCGGTTTGCGGTGCACGTTGCATTGCGGTTGTGGTTGACTCCTTCCATTGGTCTTTGTATCTGAGTCCTCGCGGGACTTGTTGCGGTGCAGTTGCGGTGGCTTTCGTTGCCTTCACTGCTTTGCTTTGGTCTTTGCTTATAACCATAACATTGAACCTCGGTGCATTGCGGTTGCAGTAGTGCCTTTGTTGAATTGTTTGCAGGACTTGGCGGTTGCCTTCATTGAAACCGTTTGCAGGACTTGGCGATTGCCTGCGGTGGCCTTTGTTGAAAATGTTTGCAGTGCAGTTGCAGTTGTTTACAGTTTATGTCTGTGGGCAGTTTTCGTGTATTTGTGCAGGTTTTGGTTCATAAGATAACAATGCTTTGTGGGTAGAAACGTCATGTTTCTTCAGCTCCCTCTTATGATTCCTAAGTTGGCTCTTTGTCTTTCAAACAATCCCTTATCTAAGGGTTTTGTGAATATATTAGCAACCATCTATTTGGTCGGAATGAACCTAGTTCTCAACCATGTCTCTAATCAAGTGATAATTGATTGCAATGTGCTTCGTTCGTGAATGAATTACAGGGTCCTTTGTAAGGTGTATGGAAGAGTTGTTGTCCATGTAGAGGATCAACAGCTCATTGGTGATTTCTCCTAGTCCATCTAGGAACTGTTTGATCCATGTCAGTTTGTTGGCCATCTTCATGGCAGCGACATATTCAGCTTCACAAGATGATTGTGTGGTGATCGTCTGCTTCTTGCTTACCCATTGAACAGCGGCATTTGCTGCTATGTGCACCTTCCATATTTTTCAGCGGCAGCGACATATTTAGCTTCACATGATAATTGTGTGGCGATTATTTGTTTCTTGCTTACCCATAGAACAGCAGCAGTTGCTGCTATGGTGCATCCTCCTATAACACTCTTACAATTGTCCTTTAATGATGCCCAGCTAGCATCACTATACTACTTGACTTGAAGTCCTGATTCACATGAATAGTAGAGTCCGTAATCCTTCGTTTGTTGTAGGTATTGCAAGACTCTTTTGGCAATCTTCCAGTGTGTTGGTCCTGAATTGATGTTGAACTGACTCAATCTGAATATTGCATATGCAATATCTGGTCTAGTGTAGTATAACAAATACATAAAAGAATCTATCAACCTTGAACTATAGGGCTTGTTGAGCATTGCTTCGCTCTCTTCGTCGTGCTTCAGACAATCTGCATTTTTTTGTATTGTGCTTGCAACCATCAAGAAGGTGTTGACTCCTTTGCATTCATTCATCTAAAAGTCATCAATGATTCTTTGAGTATCAATCTATCGTTTTCAAAGTTTCGATTGATTTCCAATCCTAGGTAGCATCGTGCTTCACCCAAGTCCACCCAGGTCTGATATCTCAAAGTGTTTGGAGATATCATGCTTTACTTGTGCAATTAGGTCATCGTTTCTTGATAGGATTAGCGTGTCGTCTACGTAGACATTGATTATGATGATCTCTCCATGCACAACCTTCACATAGACATTATAGTCTGCTATCAAAGGTTGGAACCCCGAGGATCTTAAAGCATGATCCTTTTTCTTATACCATTGTCTGGTGGACTGTTTCAGTCTGTTGGGGGTATTCCCAACACAACGTGAGTAAAGGAATAAATTTGATAATAAATGTGTTGCGAGGGCATGGCTTCCTGCGCGTATAAGTCCATGGCCCAATGAGCACGCGAGCTAATTGTAAATAGAAATAATAGACTTGGGCCCTATGTAATTAAAATAAAACTTGAGGCCCAAAGTCATTTTAAACTTAGAAGTTTACTTTTTTAGAGTTGGGTCCAACTTTGGACTCACATGAATCTTGTGAATACTAATGTACTTTTTATGGACCCTTGGATCAAGTTGGGTCCAAGATGAATGAATAGGATCATTGTGAATATTAGCCAATAGGATTTTGGGGCAAGGGCCCCTTTCCCATTATAAAAAAGCACCATTTGTACTCTATTTGGATGCTTAATGAGAAGGAAGAAACTCTACCATTTTTGGAAGAGAAGCATCCTCATTTGCTATTCAATGCTTACTATTGCTCTTGTTGTTTTTCATCTGCTTTCAAGTTCATGCTTTTTGGTTTCAATAGTTTAAGTTTCTCCCTTAGCAAGTACAATGAGCATTTGAGCTAACCTCCACCCTCACTCTCTCTTCTCTCTCTATTTCTCTATCCCTCTATCTTCTATGCTCCTTCTATCCATCTAACTCTCTCTCTCTCTCCCTCTCTTTCACTACAAATCATGTGGAATGCTAGTTTAAAAGAGTAGAGTTAGTGGGGTAGTATTAAAGGTGGTAGTGTTAGTGTAAGAAGTAGAGAACCATCTAAAAGTAGCATCTTTACATAGTTAGGTACCTATCCAGTGTTCTAACCCTTGTTGACAGGCGGGAGGGCTATGCGAGATCTTCAACCCTACAGTGGCGTCATTGCCGATGATAGGTTTTCACTAACTAGTATAGGTGCATTTTAGCTATTTCTTGCTTTTTAGAGTAGTTTTAGGTGGATTTTGGGATAGGAAGAGTTAGTTTTCTGTATTTTCTTGTGTTTGGACTATTTCCAGCTAGCGGAAGAGGTGTGAGAGGGTAGAGGAGGCCCTGAACAGCCTCTAAGCTTGACATCCAAACCAAAACCTGAGAAAACCCAAAAAAAACACACCAATCTGCATTTTGGAGGGAAAATGAGCCAAATTTCCCATCAAATTTTGTTTTCTCCAAAACTAGTGAGAGATAACCCTCACATGACTGGCAGCAACTCCAGGGTACTGTCCCAAACTTGCATAGAAGCCTGCGAGAGTTAGTTCCTAGCATATTGCAAAAATCAGAGAAAAAACCATAAAAATTTAAAAATCTTTGTAAAAAATCAAATAAATTCAAATCTTCATAAGAACTCTCGCAGAGCCCCTGAAGTTCCATCTCATTGAGACTAGGGCACAGAGAAGCTTGCGAGAGTTAGTTCATTGTTTAAGTGTCTGTGCGAGAGTTCCCAATGGGAAAAAGACGGAAAAATACCAAAGAACCCTCGCAAACACTAAAATTTTCAATTCTAGTGGTCAAGAACCCTTGTAGAGAATTCTGAAGTTCCATCTCAGTGAGACTAGGACACAGAAGAGTCTGCAAGAGTTAGGTTGATTCCAGTGAGTAGAATATTGGGTTTAAGTGCTAAAAAATCGCTAAAAATCACTAAAAAGTGAAGATCTTGCAAATCCTTCCAAAAATAACTCTCGTAGAGCACTCCAATCGATCCAAAATGTCAATTTTCATTAGTGATGAAGCCTGCAAGAGTTAGTACTGATTATTGGTGAAGATCAGCCAAATTAGTGGTTTTGAACCCTCACAAACAGTGAAATTTTCACTTAATGTGAGAGTTAACCCTTGTAGAGATTTTCAGAGTCAGATCTACCTTAGACAAAGCTCATGTGAACCTTGCGAGAGTTAAGTCCCAGTAATCAAAGAGATATCAAGGTTTTTTGACTGAAAAATAGTTAAAGAACCCTCGCACTAGAGAACCCTCGCAGACTAGATCAGTGAAAAGATTTGCACCAGATCCACAGCTACTATCAAATCTCAGGTCAATCAGTGCAAGGAGTAAAAAGTTATCAAAGAAAAACCACCGTTAGGGGCGTGAATTTCAACTTTCAGCCAATTAGATTGATCCGATCCTTAAGATCCAGATTGCATCCAACTGCATCAGCAAGATCCAATCACCGTAGCAACAACGCCCAATCTACCGGAATAAAACCAGCTACAATATCTCCATCACGAAAATGTATGGTGTTCAATATGCACACAAAACCATACAGTGAATGAGTGTCTAGTCCTAAAGCAAAATCTGAGACTAACACAGAGATTTTGCCATTTGTGCAACGCAACATCGCACGATACGACCTTTTGCCCATTTAACCCCCAGATTGTCCTACAGAAGAGGAGTCCTTATCAGACTTCTTATCCATATCATCAAGGGGCACCAAATGCGGCACCGAGGTATGGCACACCGAAATAATCAACAATGCATGGCCTTACCTGCACCACCAGGGCCAGCCAATCAACAAGTGGCTACATAAATGAATCAAAACTATAGCTCTGCAGAAATGAACTAAAACAGCCACAGGCGACACTGTCGGGTTTTTCGCGAAAAAACTCAAAAAACGTGAAAAAGAAGAAGGTGCCCTTAAATCTCATTTAGGTTTGTCCCACACTTTGCTAGTGTCATTTCTTTAACATTTTAGGCTCTTTGGAAAAAGCAAAAAATGCGACATTGTGATTTTACACGAGATTTCTGTCAGGCAAAAAATGCGACACTATCTTAAACTCCGTGTATTTCTGCATACTATGTAAACACACGAAAAAAATCGCAGAACTGGATTAACAATGGATGAAGAAGAAAACCGATTAGTCGATTGGTAAGAAAGAGAATAATCCAACACTCCTCCTTAATCTAAATCCTTGAATGCCTTGACCTTCAAACTTAGTTCTACACAAAATCTTCTGTGTGACTCCAAACTTCATGCTTTAGTAAAAACATCTGCTGTCATATCTTGCGTTCTACAATACTGCAATCTGACCTCTTCGTTGAGAACTTTGCTTCTAACAAAATGATACTTCAGTTCAATGTGCTTACTTCTGGAATGAAATCTAGGGTCGGCTGATAAAGCGATGGCACTTTGATTATCACAAAATAATATCGTGGAAGCATATTGGTTCATGCCAATATCTGAGAGTAAGTTTCTCAACCAAATTGCTTCCTTTGTAGCTTGAGAGGCTGCGATATACTCTGATTCAGTGGAAGATAGAGCTATCAAAAATTGCTTGCGACTGTTCTAGGAAACTGGACCATTGTTGAGGAAGAATGTAAATCCAGAAGTGGATTTTTGAGTATCTACATCTTCTGCCCAATTCGTATTTGTGTAACCACTAAGTAAATTGAGATTGTCGTTGCCGACTGCTCCATAACAAATGCAAAAGTCCATAGTAGCTTGAAGATATCTCATGACTCTGATAAGAGCCTGCCAATGTGTTATACCAGGATTAGTCATATACTGACTGAGAGAGCTGACTGCAAAAGCTATGTATGGCCTGGTACATATCATGGCGTACATGAGAGATCCTATAATAGAATGGTAAGGATACTCATGCATCTGCTGCTTCTCATGAATTGTTTGGGGACATTGGTCCTTCGACAATTTGAGTCCTGGTTCCATTGGTGAGAGAGCTAACTTGCTATTCATCAGATTATATCTGACTAACATGTTGTAGATGTATCTCTGTTGTGTAATGTAGACCAACTTCTATTTTCTATCTCTATGGATTTGTATACCAAGGCAGAAATGAGCTTCGCCCAAATCGGTCATGTCGAATTCGGAAGATAGCATTGTCTTGGCTTCTTCTATCAAATCGGTATTGTTGCTGAAAAGCAATGTATCATCCACGTACAAAGTGATAATGATAAAAGATTGTTGCACTTCTTTGAAGTAAACATTTGAATCTGAAGAGCTAGGTGTATAGCCGTGATCAATAAGAAAAGTATTGATCCTTTGAAACCATGCTCGAGCAGATTGCTTCAAGCCACAAAGTGCCCTATAGAGTTTACACACATGATTGTGTTTACCCTCGATAATATAACTTTCGGGTTGCACCATGTAGATGTCTTCTTCCATAACTCCATTGAGATATGTTGTCTGTACATCCATTTGAAGTATTTTCAAATCTGCTATAGCGACAAGTGATAGCAAGAGTTGACTAGAAGAATGCTTTACTACTGGACTAAAAGTCTCAATGTAATCGATGTTGTATACCTGAGAAAATCCTCTGTCTACAAGTCGTGCCTTTCTCCTGTTGATGCTTCCATCTACATTGTACTTGACTTTGAAAATCCATTTGCAATCAACTACATTTCTGTTGGCTGGTAATTCGACAATTGTCCACGTCTGGTTCTTGATAAGAGATGAATACTCTTTATCCATAGCTTCTTTTCAGAGATCTGAATCAGGCTCACTGAGTGCCTCTTGGATAGACATTGGTTCCTGAACAAGATAAGCTGCAAACTCGTTGTTTGCTAGTCCTTGAAGATCTTTTGGGTAATACAGGAAGTTGATTATTTCCATTATATTGTAGGTGCTGATTTGCAACATTATCATGTTCCGATCCATCGTGGATTTGTTGTTCGTCAAGAGTAGAGGAGCTTCGAACTTCAATAGGAATAGTCGACCGAGGAACTGGAAAGTTCAAAGCATCAAGAGAATCTGGTAGGTCGGCTACATGGGAACTGCCCTTTCCTTTGAGGTCTTGAAATTGATCTTCGATGAAGATGACATCCCGGCTACTGAATATCTTTAACTTGATGGGATTGAACAACTTGTAGGCTTGATCTGAAGTAGTGTAGCTGATGAAAACACACTTGATATTCTGGAAGTCGAGCTTCTTCCTGAGATCACGAGGTATCTGTGCAAAAGCAGTACATCCAAAAACTCGTAGGTTTGATAAAGAAGACTTGGTACTTGTCCAAACTTCAAATGGTGTTTTGTCTGGGAGGTCTTTAGTAGAACATTTGTTCTGAATATAGGTTGTTGTTGAAATAGCTTCAGCCCAGAAGCACTTCATAAGTGTCGCATGTGATAACATGCACTTTGCCGATTCAACTAAGGTTCTATTCTTTCCCTCAACAAGACCATTTGACTGAGGCAAATAGGAGGTAATATATTGCTGCTCAATGCCGTTGTTAAGGCAATAGTCCTTGAATTCGTTGGAGATGTACTCCCCCCATTATCTAACCTCAGTGCTTTGATTCATTTTCCAGTTTGATTCTCAACATGCTCTTTGAATTGTCTAAATTTTATGAAAGCCTCTGATTTTTGTTTAATAAAATAAACAACTGTTCTTCTAGAGAATTCGTCAATAAAGAAAATGAAATACTTTGCATCTAGCAATGAGGGAGTTGCATAGGTCCACATATATTTGTATAAACAACATCTAACAGATCTTTTGCTGCATGCATATGGTTTGATCTAAAGGGAATCCTAGCATGTTTTTTAAAGATACAGCTATGACAAACAGGGAGGTTGACTTTATCAGAAGGATAATCGAGATCAAGAACCATGGATTTTCTAGACATGTTTATAACATATGCATGATTCAAGTGTCCTAAGTGATGATGCCATAGTAATGCTTTATTGACTAGAACAGAGGTTTGCAAGGCTTGACTAGACTCAGAATAGCAATGTACCAATCTATATAAGTAACCCTGCCTCTTGCCGAGTGCAAGGATCTTATTACTCCTATCAACAATTTTGCATTGATCAAATTCAAATTCTACCTTATGACCTAAATCCGTAATTCTACTCACTAATAACATATTTGTAGAGAGTTTAGGAACATATAAAACTTTTAATAGTAAATTGAATTGATCATGCTGGAACCGCAGTCTTACAGGACCTTCATCTTCAATAGTCTGAGTGCTATTGTCACCAAGATGGACAAATTTCTTCGTGCTGTATGGAGTGTAGGAGTTGAAGATCTCATGTTGATTGGTCATATGTTGAGTTGCTCCAGAATCCAGAAACCATAAATCATCAAAAAATGCGTTTTGATCTTTGACCATGAATGCGCCTTCGTCCACTTTGACCTGGGGAGATGATGAAACTGCGTTTGCTTGTTAATCAGGTTGCTTGGCTGCATTCTTTGCTTGGAGAATTTGGCAATCCTTGATCTCATGATTATTGCGCTTGCAATATCTGCAAAACATCTTCTTCTTTGATTGTGGATTCGATGATTGTTCTTGACCTTGAGTTGGCTTCTGATTCATTGCAGCCTTCTTGGAGCTTTTCTGCTTCTGTCGCTTTGAGCCTTTGTTGACATATAGAGCTTGAGAATTTTGAAAGCAAATCTGCTATGACAGAGTTAAAAAAATGTGTCCTCCTGTCACTGATAAGTTCTAGGGGGCAACCAAAACGAACGATAACCTATTCATAGAGAAGTTTTGCAGTAGAGCGAGCGTCAACATTGCGAACAGCTCTAGCTTCAGCCCATTTGGTACAATAGTCTGTGGCTACTATGATATATCTTGATTGAGTGTGTCTAGCAACGGGACTAATCTATCCAAGATAATCTATTTCCCATTTTTGAAAAGCTTGATCAATTGTGATAGGGTGTAAAGGCATGTAGTCGGACTTTTGAAATCATTTGTTTGTTGACAAACATCAAGGCCTTTGTGTAGTTGTGCGTATTATTAAAAAGGGTTGGCCACCAAAATCCTGCCAAGAGGATTTTTTTGGAAATCATTTTGGAAGAGAAATAACCTGCTACAATACCTTCATGAGTTAGAGAGATAACAGAGGATATTTTGCCTTCAGTAAGACAACATCGGATAATTCAATCTAACTCTTGCTTGTAAAGTTGTCTTGCAATTAACGTATAAGGTTTGGTTTTGAGGACTAACGCACGTTGTTCAGGTTTAGATAAGGATGGATCCATCTACCCTGAGGTTAAATATTCTGTAATATCCTTGGCCCAAAGGGGTGTAGAGTCAACTTGAAAAAAAATGGCATCGGGTAAATCATCATTGACGCCTTGCTCTGGAGTGGGTAAGTTAGGGATTCGGGATAAATGATCTACTAAAAAATGTTGAACCCCCTTTCAAACCACGATCCTAAACTCAACTTCTCGCAGTAATAGGATCCATCGAGTAATATGACCGATTGTGCAAGTCTTGTTGATAAGATATAGGAGTGCTTGATGATCAGTGAAGAAAGCAAAACCTTTTCCCAAGAGATAATGATGAAATTTATGAACCGCATACACCATTACCAAAGCTTCACGCTCGGTAGTGGTATAATGAACTTCAGCAAGTATCAATTGTCTACTGAGAAATCGGATTGGATAATCCTTACTGAATTCTCCCAGTTGGGTGAGCACTACTCCAATGGCATACTTGGATGCATCGATATGCACATGAAATTCTTTGGAAAAATCAGGGTCCCGGAGGATAGGTGTGTTGGATTATTATTCTTCTTACTAATTGACTAATTGGTTTTAATCTTCATCCAATTGTTTATCCAGTTCTGTGAATTTTTTCGTGTCTTTATACAGTCTGCAGAGATACACGGAGTTTGACAATAGTGTCACATTTTCTCTCTCTAGAAACCCGACAGTGATGCCTGTCAGGAATCTTGTGTAAAAATGTAGTGTCCTCTTTTTCTATTTTTTGCATGTCAGGAATTATGAGTAAAATTACAGTGTCGTCTTTTTCACCTTTTTGCAACACTGTCGCTTGTCAGAAATTAAGAGTAAAACTGCAGAGTTGTGTTTTTTCGCATTTTTCGAAGTGCCGCAAACGTTATGAAAATGACTTTGGCGAAATGTGGGACTACCCCAATATTAAGGACATGAGATTTTGTGACACTGTCGCATTTTTCCAAAAGCCGACACTGTCATTTTTTTTTTGCGACATTGTCGCCTGTGGCAATTTTAGTTCATTTATGCAGAGTGACAGTTTTAGTTCATTTATGCAGAAAACTATTTACGGCAATTGTCACCGCTTATCAGCAATTATTTATGAGAAGGAACTGGATGAATGCCAGCGGACTCTAGCCAACTGGCAGTCGCATTTGAAGACCTAAACACTTAGTATAAATCAATTGTTCATACATCTCTTTTCAAGTCCTGAATCAATGTTGTGAATTGTGAAGGAGTTGAGTGTTATTACACAACGCTTCCTACGCTCTTATCAAGCAGATCGTTCATAATCAGAAAGTATTGTTATTAGCTCTCTATCAAGCTTTCAAGCTTGAACTCTCTTGAGCATTCTAGTTCAGTCTTTTAGAAATTTATTTTAGAGTTGCGCTACTGCTTATCAGCAGAGCTTCTTATTATCAGACTTATTCTAAGTTACTCAGAGATAGCTTAGAGTGAGCCATTAAGTATAAATTCCACAAGTTCTACCTCCTTAATGGTCTCATCAATGCATGCTAGCTCATCATTAAATGCTTTCACTCTCAACACAAAAGCATGAGCACTATTTTTCTTCTTTTGCATAGATTGAAAGATTTGCCTTCTAGGAGTAAGTACTCTTGATGTAGACTTGGATTCATAAAGCGTTTTCAAAGCTTTCCAAGCCTCATTAGATGAAGTGCACTTACGAACTTCTTTGAGAAGCTCATTGGTAACATTCATCTTTATGATGTGTAGAGCTCTTTTAGCTCTCTTTCATACCTCATTTGATCTTGTTGTGCCAAGGGCCATTCCTCCACTCTTACAACAATGTCCATCAACTCATTCATCTCAAGGAGAAACTCCATTTTCACCTTCCATGTCGATTAATTTGATGAAGTAAGCCTATCATTGCTTTCCAACATTAAGCCTCCATTTGTAGCCATGTCGCAATGACCTGATCCTCTAGATCTCTTTCAACATGTTCCAATGCACAAAGCACTCTCTTGAATGTCAACAAATGCACTCAAGAAGAAATCACAAAGTTATGGAACCTCTCAAATCTCTTTCTTGCACCAAACCTAGCAAACCAACACATAGAATGGAAGATACTTGATCAACCAACCTACAATCTCATGAACTTTTGGACTTCATAAACTTGAAACACACTCTTGAAAAGTCCAGCAACCTCAAAAACAAGAGATCCAAACAAATTTAGGGTTATGACAAAAGTACCAAAAATTGAATCATCCAAATTCTATATGCAAATGCTACAAATGATATAGAATCTTGTAGTCTTCAATGAGACATTTCTAATGCGATTAAAGTCGCCCAAATCCAATAAGTCGTGTGAAATTGGCCTAATTCAAGCTCATAAAAAAATCAATTCTACACATGAAAATTGCTTGATTTTTTAGTAGAAAACAATCTAGCATGCTCTAGAATTGGTAGCTCCTCCAAATCCTTGCTAAAGAAGGTTGATCCTTCAATAACCTCCAACAACTAAGATCCAATATGTCCCTTTAATCTTTGGTTATGAATAACAGCACATCTAGCACCATTGACAATGTAGAAATCTAACATCAACTACACATAGAAGAAGCAAACTCAACTTGTATAGTAGTCAAAAGATTGGCTAAATTCTTGACATTCGATCTATTTTATGATCTACAATGCAAGCAAGGGATAATCCATGAGATAGTTTATCACAAAATACATCTTTGAATTGTTGTTGTTTCAACTTGTTTAAAAACTGCTTTTCATCCATGATAATTCAAACGGAATTACATTTTATACTATTACAAATTATATTCTCACCAAAACTTAAAACAAATCTTACAATCAGCAAAAGAAATTTTTAGCATCAAATCAGTCACCAAAAGAATTGGCTCAATACATGAACTATTTACTTTGAAAATTGAAACTACTTCATCATCAACTAATAAAACTCATCTATTGGTCTTTATTATCTATTTTAAATCCATCGGATCATTTAGAAAACCACTCGGCCAAAATAACATCAATTCTATTCAAATTCATGACATGCAAATCAACTTTCTCTTTCAAGCCTTGCAGCAGATCCAACTCCATGGACAAAACTCCACCATTCCACACCTTAATACCGTTGTTAGGTGCACTTCATACATGTGATCATTCTTCACCGTCAAAAATTTAAGTCTCTGCGCAATAAACGAGTTCATCAAGTTGTGAATGGAAGCAAAATTAAACAGCACATTCATTTCCTACGCTGGAAGAAATAATCTTTAGTTTCCAAAGAATTCGCACTAACAAAACATCAACTCAAAGAGCCATTAATCAAACTATTTTTCAGATTCTAAAATTTACCGTACCGACCATAATGTTAAGAACTAATTTTTTCTACCACGAATAATCTCTATAAAGATGGCCCTGATTTTTTACAATTAAAGCAAAGTCTATCCTTAACGTCTTTGAACCGTGCTTTGCTCAACTTCAAAAAGAAATTATCTTTTATTTTACCCTTGGCCTTTTTTGCAAAATTGTACACCACTGCATCTATAACTCTTCTAAAGATTGTCTGAACCTTTTTTCTCTTTTCTCTTTTTTGACTTAATGAACTACACCCTCAAAAATTTTCTTAAGGCCGCAAAGCACAACTTCATCTGTAACTCTTCGAAAATTTACCTGATCCTTTTTTGTTTCTACTTAGGACAACTACTCCTTAGAGATTTTTTTGTGGCCGCAATATATTTGTCGTATATATCCACCATTCTCAAGATTTTGTAACATATTCCGCATGCACTCATTTTGACAATCTACAGATAAACAACGAATAAGATGTCATTGTGACAATGTCGGATTGAACAAGGGTGTACGTTGTTTAATAAGTCAATAAATTGGTAAATGTTATTATCAAAGCTCTTGTTTCTCAACATACAATCCACATGTCAATTGTACATAAGCAAGTTGTCTACCAACATAAAGGTCTTCAAGAATAAAGTCTTAAATTTGTCCCAAGTTGCCAAAACCTCTCTCCACCACAAAACTGCTTTACCTTGAATGTAATACATTATACTTTTGATCTTTGTTTCTGCTAGGACACGAACGACAGTAAAGTAACCATCTCAGCACCCAATTTTCAACCACTTTCAACTTATGGTCCTTATGGTCACTTATAAAAAATTTGAGCTAATATGACAATTGATAAGCTATCAACTTTTGAATTCCTCATTGAAGTCGATTTGCTCATCCCCCATCATTCATTTCAGATAAAACCTTGCTAACATGATGCAAAATCAAATCCAGTTTGTGACATTGTTCAAATCAGTCACAAAGCTTCAGCTACATAAAAATCAAAATTTTCAATTAATTACTAGCAATGTGAGCCCACAAGTCTCTGGGCAGGCATGCATTTTGGGTGGGCAGGCAGGGTTTTGGCCGGGTGAGCAAAGGGAAGGGTTAAAAATTTGAAAAATGGGGAATTTTTTTTGTGGGCAGGTTCAGGCTGCCCACGGGGTAGCTGCCCAAAAAAAACATGAAGGAAAAAATCAAAAAAAGGGTCCCGGGCAGCACTAATGCTCCCAATCCCAGCATGAGCATTGCCCGTTGCCCGGTAACGCTAAAATTTTAATTATAATACATTTTCAATGATTTGATTACCATTTGTACATCACTTTTGACACATAAAATGGAGACATAAAATATTAACTGAATCCCTCTACAAGTTTTAAATATCAGCTGCAAAACATTTTTTTAGAAGTTACAAAAATCACATGAATGCAAAAACCGAGTTGCAGATCCTTAAATAGTTGCATTATAATTTGATTATTCCATAACAATAGAAGGTGCTAATCTTCTCATGAAATTAAGTTTGCTGTGTGCCAAAGATTCTCTTCTTAAAAACCACAACGAAAAGTTCATTTTACCCAACATGTAAACTCAAGAGCTTAATGTCTAGTCTAATCAAATATACTACATTTGTAAATCCATACACCATTCAAATTTCAAACTGAATGAATCAAAGGCAATTTTCTTTTCCTAGAAGTGACAACCGTACATAGTCAGACTTGATTGATAGATGTAAGTTCTGATTGAAGCTGAAAATAGTGTCTTGTGCGATGAACAAAAACTAATGCCTAACAAAACAAAACAAACATGCATCATAAAACAGCTTGAGTGTGTTTCAAGGACAAAAATGGATGTCATAACCAAAACTTCAAAATACCCAGCTTGAGTGTCCCGCAGAATTATTTACACAGGCTGCTAGCCGTTGCAAGTCTATTTTCTAATAATTACGTTTGTGTTGAATCATTTCTTAGATGACTAAAATCTAATGTTTCTTCTCTAATCTCAACAAATATTTGATGTGCTCAGTTTACAAGTATGTTTCTTGATAATAGAGTCTGTTTTGTCACTCTACATGAAAGACTTTAAACATCTATTGTTACTTTTCTCATTTAACATAAAATACTTGTTCTCCATTTGGAAAATCAACAACTCAAAAACATAGAATTAATCTTTGTTAAAGGGAACAAATCAGTTTCAAACTTTTATGTTTTGTAATAACTTGCTCTGGAGTGGCAAATTTGGATGCTTGGTGATGGTAACGGTTGAACAAAATACTTTTGTTTTAACAAGATGCATCTAGAAACTATTAATAAAATATATAAAATGCACTTCTTAAGATCAACGACTTCTGACAGAATTTACCCATCAAATATTAATCTGGGATGCTCACGGCTTTGAAACTCACTTTCTCCCAATCTTGAAAACTATTGACAAGTATCAAAATGGAAATCAAATGCCTGAGAATACTGTTCCATGAATGTTTTATCATTCTATTAAGAAAAGAGTTATTCTATGGTATTTTGTTTTCTTGTTGAACTTGACATATACATGTACTTGAAATCATTTCTACATCTTTCCCTTGTCAAGATGTTGAATCTCACTATAATTCACAATGCTAAACTTGTAGCTCTAGGTTTGAGCCACTGATATTTGGAAATAATAGACGACAAATTGATTGTTTGCAGTCTTACAAGCAGAAACTTGTCTACACATGCACATGAACAAAACAAGGAACATAGTTTAATTCCATTTCCGCACTGGAAAATATTAAAAGCAAAATAAGATGGATGAAGACAAGCCCTGCTTGACTTAATGCCAAGTCTAGGATAATATTTCTGCCAAGAAAGACCACACTTTGAAGTGGAAGTTAGGGTAGGTGTACATGTGCTATAGGTATACTAGAATGAAATGACAACCAGTGAACTCCAGATAGTGCGGTGAAGCAATGGCTAGAACAACCAAACACTAATAATTGGTTTTGATATTGTAAATTGTAATGATCAATGAGTCAACCATGTTCTCTTCTTACAACTACTGCACATTTAATTAGGCGTGAAAACAGAACCAGAAATAGACATGAAACCAAAAAGAAGACAATTTGAAGAAAGCATAGACATATCAAGCTCAAAAAACGTCTAAGTGCTCCAATCCATTATCAGAACCATGGTACCCCAGAATAGTGTGGGGAAAGTTAGATTTGCGGTTGCCAGCATCAGTATGCAACAACCATGAGGTCTGCAATCCCATGGAGCATCTCTTCTTAGGATCAAACTTACCTAAAACTCCAAAATTTGTCACACAGCTTTACAAGCACGCTATCAAAAAGCAGCGTCGGCAAGACACAAAGCTTCACGCAATCGGCAATCAAGTAAAGAGCATTAATCACTTTCATAAAAAAAATTGGCAGGCTAACAATCAGTACATCTGATACGTATTGCCTATTGCACTAGGTAGCTCTGTATGAAAACCTCGCATGCAGACATCTCCAGAACATCTTATATATTTGCCCTGCCGTAGGCGCTACCTTGCTCCTTTATATGAAAATAGTACCTTATCGACTGGATTTCAGGTTATCGAGCAGGAAATAAGCTAACAAAATTTAGGCCTTCGTAAGAAGAAGCCAAACAAGAATACTACTAATGAAATATGCTTCGGAACAGGCAAAGACAAGACCAGAAGAGTGGACGGGAGATGGAGAGTCAAGCGGTGCTTGCTGAGAAGGCCCATCCGCAAAAGTTGAGCTTCCAGCTCTGTGAATACTTCCTTTTCCAGAAGATGCAACATAACGTGGAGGAGGAGCACTTTTAAGTGCTTGATACGGGTACACGTGAACAGAGAACTTTTGTCCAAGAATGCAGTGGCTGTAAACACCAGAGATAAACCAATAACCACCCTCCCGCAGAAGGTAGACCATAGAATTCCCATCCGTATATCTTGACACAGGATCAGAAGTTTGACATAGCTGGTAATCGTGAAAGTTTACCTCGAGAACACTGTCCGCACTCTCCTCGTAACGAAAATCTGCAGAGCAAGTCTTTGTTACATTGAATCTACAAGTATAAACATCATTCAAGAAAGTAGACTTAGCGCGGTCTTGCGGCACAAGTCTACAGAATACTGGGTTTTAAGAATTCTGAATTGATAAAAAGCTCGAAAAACAGCAGAGCGAGTAAGCATACGAAGAGTATCTTCAACGTGGAACGTGTATTTGGCAGCCCATGCTGTGTAGTTGATTTTTGAAACAGTGGGAATTTTCCATTCAGCCTTGTCTCCCACATTGTACTGCATCAGAAGGCATCCCTGAAGGTTCGCATCCATTACTAGAGCCATAATTGCCAGCCAGAAGCTACACTTTCGTAAACCATACCGTATCCCCATTGCCATTCCACAAACTTTGGCTTTGATTTTACCAGCAGCATTCCACTAACATGGCATTGGGCAACAGAAACTCTTTGAGACCGTAAGCTTCCAAGTAAGACAGTTGTCGAGCGAATTCGCAATACAGTTCTGCATGTGACTCCGTGACATGATAATTATGCAAGATCAAGAAGTCGACTGTGATTTTACAGTCGGAGCACTTGGAATAATTTCATTGAAGGTACATTGCTAAGAACCCAAAGCCATCTCAGAGCTTGGAAACGAGTGGCAGATCACGAGAACAAAATAGTCTATAATAATTATCTACCACGGAATTAGCAGAAAATGCGACGATCCCAGGCTAACCATGTGCTCTTGTCTATACACAGGACAGAAAAAACCGCCAACGAGATAGTTGATTTTTTTTTAAATCTGCAGCTGCCAGCCTGTTCTAACTTCCAACGAGCATTATGATATATCGCGATTGCAACCCTCTTACTTTCTTGCTAATTCTTAACTCCTGCAACGTACGGCCAGTCGCAAAATGCTCACGAGTCACTAAACAGTATCTTTCAGTTCATCACAGTTATGAAATGCATCGCTGCAGGTCACAGCAGCAGCGCGGCAGGAGCTCAACCTCTGGAGTCTGGTCGGACCGAAAGCAGCTTGCCACCTGCCTGCACAGCCCACACTCCGGATACTCAGCCTCTCACAAGTCACCACTACAATCTGCAAATCACAACAACACATAACTACAAATACTTACCCACAGACCAGATCAACAGAAGCAAACTTCACACAGAGTACATGATCAACAAAAAGCGTTGTCTTCACCTCATTGCTCACCTTTTTTTTTCCTTGCTCCTTTTTCTGCCGTATACAATCACATCTTCCTTCTGCTCAATACCCAATTCCTCAAGGCTCAAGCTCTGCCACCCACGACCTGGACAGATCTGATCAGTGCACCACTCTGATCATCTCTCAGAGAACTGGAGAGGGACGTTCGAGAAAGGAGGGAGAAAGAGGTAAAGGAGCCTGAGAGGCGAGGACAGGGAGGGGTTACACCCGGCGGGTAACGCAATGGACTGCAGGTCTGAGTCAGGCTCCAGCGTGCGAAAGGGGCAGGAAATACTGGGGCCGTTTTTCATAATACAAAATTGGGAGTTGGACCACTGGACCGTGGGCGTCACTGTCAAGACCGGTACAGAGTTGACGGCGGAGGAATTGAGAATTGACCCTTAACATGAGTGGAGGGCCCAACTCTTGGCACTGCCCAGTTTTAAACTTTTACATGGCCATAATAATCATAGCTGGTCAAATCTCTAGTACACCCTTGAGTCTTATTAGCATGTGACCACGTCTTGCCACTAGTGAGCAACTAGCCTCTAGTGTGTATGCACGAGACAATTAGGGTTTCTTTGGATGGTGACGTTTTTTAACAGCACGGGTTGGATGTGACCCGTTCACTCAGTGAGCAACTAGACTCCAGAGTATGAACGAGACAATTAGGGTTTCTTTGAATGCGACCCGTTCACTCAAACATGGTGGCGTTTTTTTACAGCACAGGTTGTTGAGTGGGTGAAGGGGTTTGTAAATTTCGTTAAAATCAGGTGCTGGAGAGAAGGGGTGACCCGTTGAGCTGCGTGAAAGCATGGCGTAGCGCCTGATGAATCGGCCACATTTAGGTTTTAGGAGTTGAGTGCTTTGTCTAGAAATCAAGTGCCCGCAATAGTTGAGTCTACAGGGCACTACACTCCATATTTGGATCCGCGACTCAATCAACCTTTGCCATGCTACAACTCAAGCGGTGGATGTTGATTGGCACAAAATTCACACATTCGTAGCTCTGCAAAATTATATGTTTAGCATTTCAATTTTTGGCTCGTGCCCTCACAATGGAGGTAAAATGCTTTGAAAGACTTTCGTAACTTTGCATACACCTCAACTTACATATTTAAAAAGGTTACTTATGCCATGCCCTTGCCAAACATTGCAGGACAAGGGTTTTTAGCTCGGTAGTGCCTACAACATGCAAAGGTACACAATGGCCATATATGGTACATGCACCAATTAAGAGGCATCAAAGGCTTGTAGATAGTATAAATCACCCCCACAATATGGGATGTACCCTTATGAATGCAAAGAGTAAATAAGGGTGAAGTATATGCATGGTTATAATCTTTATATGCCACTCTTACTACAACAAAGCCAATTTTTTGCTCTCCAACTTTTATTTTTGACATGAATTTTTTGCATAGGTTTTAGGGTACTACACACAATACAACATTTTGGAGGCTTTTCGACCTTATTACCAAGGCTTTTTTGAGGCCAAAATTTTATAAAAAAAAAAAAAAAAACCCCCATAAACGTCGGTATGTCCAACGATGTATGCCTCGCTAGCAGAACCTCGATAATTGCATCAGTTCCCGAGGTATCCCCATATCATTTTCATGTTGTTTATAGAATGTGTTTTTCAAGGGATATATCAAGGGACCTCGGTATATCCCTCGGGGAAGACTGGATCATATAACATGTTTTGAGGGATATATTGAGGGACGTCGGTATATCCCTTGGGGGAAGGCTGTTGAGAATGAACCTGTTCCAAGGGATATATTGAGGACTTGTTTCTGAGGATTATTTCGAGGGCACCAAAATGCAAAAAAAAAAAAAAAAATTAAAGTAGAATGGAGCCAGTGTATTCGCTCCATTCTGCCCTAAAAATGGACTCCATCCAAATCCATGAGTCTTTTGGAACACTTCTTATGAAATTGGTAAGCAAAATCATTTGTTCATAAGTGTTAATAAAAAAAATTACAAATATTTGAGTTACATTTTATGCACTTAAAGATTGATGAAGGAGACTTAACTGAAACAAATATATATTCATACATAAATATTCCAAGTACAGAGATATATTACAAACTAAGTCGGGATTGCTGACTATCACATACGTGTGTACTAGAATGAAACACCTAATTAGATCCAGATGAGTCATTCTTGTCCTGGCCATGGATATCGGACTCACGTGCCTGCGATGCATGGGATTGGAACTGCGATACATGCGTGCGCAATGAAGACGAATAAGTTCTCTAAGAAATGTGGTGAGAGTGAGAGTCAGACCAGATGAATGTAGGTCTCTTCAGCCAAAAAAGGCACTCACTCTAGATCTACAAATTTCTTTCTAAATTTCAACGAACAAAATCCCAAATAAGTCGATTGCTGAAAGTGTAGCCTTATTCCTCTACAATTTGTAGAATATTAATCTTGACGAGAAAACCATTAAAATATATTGGAGAGGTGAGGTTCACTGGTATATTGCATAATCTTCAAAAAATTTAACAATACAAAATCTCAAACTTATGTACGAACAATCTCAAGTGTTTTTCATCACTTGTTGTACATGAATTACAATGTAAAATTTATTCATTGCATAAAACTTACCGATTAAACCTATTTTAGGACACTATATACTAAGAACTTTAATGTCTTTGGTGCATAGTAGTGAAATTAATGTCTTTAGCATCATTCTCCTCCGGTTCAACTAACATTCACACATGCGATACATCATGACAATGTGTTATCAATTTATGACAAAATTTTCAGATTTCAAATGTGTGGGGAATGTCCACAAGTATGATGGATCTAATTAAGCTTTGTGATTAGCACAATAACCTGATTCTAGATTGATTAACAAGATCTAGTTCAGAAGATATGGCTTAACCACAATCTAGCATGCTAAGCAACGGAATATGATAGCAATGAATCAATAATGAGCAAAAGTACAAGATATCAGTGTATAAGCATTAGCTTCAACATGAGTTAGAGAGAGAAAGATAGAGAGATAACAAGCAAAATTGTTTAGATCCAAAATGGCATGAGATAGCTACAAAACTTTGGTTCTTCATCATTGATTGTGAAGAGAGCTACACATATTTATGGAGTTCGAGGTAGCTCAAGGTAGAACCACATCCATCCATCATAAAATGACATCTAAAGTGACATCTAGAGTCCATGTGACATTTGTCACTTCTCATGCATGAAATTCTACCAACTTTTTTCAAGTGTGCTAGTTCTAACTAGAAATGCCCAAATCATCATGCATGTGTCCATTACACTTTGTGCATGCCTTGCATGTCACTATGGATCACTTACATTTAATGCATGTGAATTGCCACGAGTTTCTACAAGCATAACTTTGCTAATTCTATATGTACAAACTATATGCAAGTTGTATTCATCAAGCTAGATATTACATATCCATGTAGCTCGAGTTCTATCTAGGCCAAATTTGGCGTTTTGCATTTATGAACTACATACTTGCATGGTACAATATTTGTAGCAAGCCAAAAAAATCAATATGGATTGTTTTTCAGTTTTAACACTCCTCCTAAAAATAATCTATATTGATTTGAACATGGATCTTGGTATAACTCCAAGATTGGCTCTATGCTTGATGAAGGAACTTTTGCTCAAGCAAAGAAGCTTCAACTCGAATTGCTTTAGCACATTCACATAAAGATCTGTTTTTCCTCTCAACAACTCCATTTTGAGCTAGAGAATAAGCACATGAAAACTCTCTCTTTATTCCTTCACCTTCACAATAATCATGAAACTTGTTGGAGATGTATTCACCTCCTCCATCACATCTTAAAGCTTTAGCTTTGAAAGAAAACTGTTTCTCAACATAAGCTTTGAAGATTAGGAAGTGATAAAAAATCATAGCCTTTGAAGAAAGTAGATAGAACCAAGTATATCTAATAAAGTCATCAATAAAGGTGACAAAATATGTTGCACCACCAATACTTTTAGAAGAGGAAAAATGTACATCCGAGTGTATAAGCTCCAAAGGATGAGTAGTCTTTATAAAAGGCTTCTGATATGGAAATCTGTGTGGTTTTGCAATAGCACAAGCCTCACAAGGCTTGAAATCTTTGGAAAGAGATTTTGGAAGACCAATAGCCTTCACTTTCTTGACCATAGAAGACATAGATTTAAAGTTAAGATGACCCAACCTTCTATGCCACCTCCTCCTTAGATATCAAAGCAACTTCACAAAAGTTTGCATTCTCATAAGAATTCAACTTAAAAATTCCACCACATCTAGATCCATCAACAAGGATCTCATCATTTTTCTTGATAAAACAAGTATTGGAGTTGAACTTTACATCACAACCATTATCAAGCAACTTTCCCACACTAATTAAGCTCTTTGTGAGTTTTGGAATGAAAAGAACATTAGAAAGTGCAAGAACTTTTGAAAAAGCAAGTTTCAATGGAATGTTGCCAATTCCTTTTAGAGGGCACTCATGATCATTAGCAGTGTAAATAGATCTCTTGAGTCCTTTGTAAGGTACAATTGAGTCAAATGACTCCTTTGAACAGCACATATGTGAAGAAGCTCCACTATCTATGTACCAAGCTCCATCTTTCTTGAAAGGTGATGAAGAAAAACTGGACACCATGAGTGATCCTTCTCCATCACTTGCAACAAAATCTTCTTTATCTCTTTGGAGAGATTAGCTTGCTTGAGTTGGTTTTTCTTCTTAAAGCAATTAGAGGCATAGTGCCCCTTCTTGCCACAGAAGAAACACTTCACTTTCTTCTTCTTGGTCTTTGAAGTAGTAGGATGAGTTGTATCATCTCTTTCACCATCTTTGTCTCAATCTTTGGTTTTGTCTTTGTTGGATGCTTGAGAGAATTGGTTCTTACTCCTTCATTTATGCTTGTCTTTGACAAAGAGGGCTTTGTCACTTCCAACATGCTCGAGTTTGTTCATCCTGGAGAGTTTATAGCTTTGTCTAGATTCTTCAGAAATAAGAATTCCTTGGAGAGTTTCTAGATTAGGCAACTCCTCCTTAATGGCAAAAGACTGAACAAGATTATCATAGTCATTTCTCAAGCCATTCAATATGACTTGAACTAGCTCATCTTGGTTAATAGTAACACCAACACAAGAAAGCTCTCTATGTAAATCTTTAACTCTCTGAACATAGTTTGATGCACTCTCTTCACTTCTTTGGAAACTTTGGAAAATCTGATTCCTAAGAGTGAGTATTCTAGAAGTATTCTTTGCTTTATAGATGGACTTAAGTGCATCCCAAGCTTCTTTGGTTGTAGTGCAAGATCCTATCTCTCTCAGATTTCATTAGATACATTCATCTTAATGAAATGTAGAGCCATTCTAGCTCTCTTCCTATACTTAGGAATTTCAGCCTGTGTTTGAGGCTTCTTCTCAACACCAAGCACAATATCCATAACATCCTGGAGTATTAAAATGGACTCCATTCTGAACTTCCAAATTGAGTAATTAGAAGTGTTTAGTCTTTCATTAGCTTCTAGAAGATATCCTCCCCGAGATGTCATTTTAATGAAGACTTCTTAGTTATTGGACTGCAATATGTTTGAGCTTGTTCCAATTGGACTTAAAGTTGCTGCTCTCTTTCACTATAGGTATTTTCAAGGATGTACTACCTTCCTATGTGAAACACTTTCAACTGTATTTGAGATGAATCTCAAATATTCCACAAGACAAGTTATCTAGATCAGACACACAAAGTGGATTAAGACACTTTGGCTAGTTTGAATCCTACTTTTGGCACGTGTGAAATGCTTAAAAAAAAAAAACACAATTGACTCTCAGAAGGCTCAAAAGTGTTCAATTACTTCAAACTCAGTCTTGATCTTCAGTTTCTTGTGTAGAATGCTCAAAACAATGGATTCAGAACAAAGCAAGAAATCAAAATGTTGTCACTCGGATTTTGGACCTATCCCTATCCTCTTTAAGAGCTTATAACTCTTGCTAGACACATCAGATTGATTTGGTTTCAATTTCTATGGAAAGACAGATCATAAGCTTTCCATCAAGCTATAACACTACTATCTTTGGATCTATAAGCAAGGAAATAAAAGAGACTGAAAATCATTGATTTTCACTCGTGCGGAATTTCAAAATTCTGTACTACCACTTTTCAGGTCTGAAAATTAGTTCCAATCCAATTTAATCCAAATCCACTTCAAAGAAAGGTGAGAACAAGTGTAAAACTGCTTTTTTGCTTGATTTAGCTCTCAATTTCTTGTACAATCAGAGATGTTAGCATGCAAAGATTATTTTGGCTCTGATACCATGACAAAATTTCCAAATTTCACACATGTGGGGAATGTCCACAAGTATGATGGATCTAATTAAGCTTTGTGATTAGCACAATAACCTGATTCTAGATTGATTAACAAGATCTAGTTCAGAAGATATGGCTTAACCACAATCTAGCATGCTAAGCAGCAGAATATGATAGCAATGAATCAATAATGAGCAAAAGTACAAGATATCAGTGTATAAGGATTAGCTTCAACACGAGCTAGAGAGAGAAAGATAGAGAGATAACAAGCAAAATTGTTTAGATCCAAAATGGCATGAGATAGCTACAAAACTTTGGTTCTTCATCATTGATTGTGAGGAGAGCTACACATATTTATGGAATTTGAGGTAGCTCGAGGTAGAACCACATCCATCCATCATAAAATGACATCTAGAGTCTATGTGACATTTGTCACTTCTCATGCATGCAATTTTACAAACTTTTTTCAGGTGTGCTAGTTCTAACTAGAAATGTCCAAATCATCATGCATGTGTCCATTACACTTTGTGCATGCCTTGCATGTCACTATGGATCACTTACAATTAATGCATGTGAATTGCCACGAGTTTCTACAAGCATAACTTTGCTAATTCTATATGTACAAACTATATGCAAGTTGTACTCATCAATCTAGATATTACATATCCATGTAGCTCGAGTTCTATCCAGGCCAAATTTGGCATTTTGCATTTATGAACTACATACTTACATGGTTCAATATTTGTAGCAAGCCAAAAAAATCAATATGGATTGTTTTTCAGTTTTAACAATTTAGACATGCAAAATTTTATAGGACTTACCTTTGGCTCACCCGAAAAAGTGAGAGAGAGAGAGAGAGAGAGAGTAGAAAAGGGAGAGAGAAGACATAGCAAATGGCTCGAGGGGTAGAGGGAGGGGGCGTGTGTGTCCGTGTTTGTGTTTGTGTGTGTGTGTGTGTGTGTGTGTGTGTGTGTGTGTGTGTGTTTAGAGTTTAGGAAAATGGAGAGGGGTAGAGGGAGAGGGAGGGGGGAAGAGAGAGACAGACAAACAACGATGGTGTGTTTAGGATTGAGAGAGGGGGAGGAAAAGAGAGAGTGTGGGTGTGTGTTTAGGGTTTACAAAAGAGAGAGAGAGAGAGAGGGGGTATGTGTTTCAAGGTTTAGGACAAGAGAAAGAGAGATGACCGTCTATCCTAATTGAATGGAAGATGATCGTCTACCCTATGCTCCCTCCTTTCGTATCCCAACAATCTTTCTTTTCCACCCTCCTTCCTTTCACTTTCCCTCCCCTTTGACTTCATACATTAAATATAGCTTATAGTGTTGTTTTGTAGCATAACTTTGATATGTGAAGAAAGCATTTCAACTCTAAAAGCAAACCCTAACCTTGTTTATCCCATGTTGCACTTCTCTTTTGCCTTCTGAAATGCCATATAAAACCTCCTCCAAAACGTCTCTACACCCCCTTTCTATATCCTTCAAACTTCGCCCCAATCACCACGCTCCCAAACCCTAATTCTTAACCCACCTCTAACCTTACCCGTACTCTAAACCATAAACCTAACCCTATTTTCCCTCTTTTTTATCCCCTAGAGTCTATGTTACTTTTTTCAAGGAACGTTTCTAGCTCTCCCCCAACCTCGGTTCTATCTCCCCACCCCCGTATCTCATAAACTATTAAGGCACTCCTACCCCCCTCAAATAAAGTCCTAGATTACTTATCATCACAATAATTTGATGATAAAGTAAACACAGAGTAAGTGGTGGGGATACAAAGCTTCGACAAAGATAGAAAATTCCACACAAAACTGGCTTGCATAACTTGAGTCTTGGACGAAGATCTCATATGGAAATTGCATGGTTTTGTGTGACATAAGCGGCTCCACACTAGGAACTCCAATAAGATGTATTAGCAGAATTCAAGAGACAATTGTCATCCAAGTTAATATTCAATATCGAAATTAAAAATCACCACAGTGCTTATTAGGTGACTTCACACAGTAATCAAAATATGCTTCAATATTTTTCTTCAATACTAAAACTACAATGATTTTGCCTAAAAATAACGTGTTGATCCACATATCCAAAAATAACTTCATGAAATTTCAAACATGAAAAGAGATCAAATGAAGAAGTGGTGAAGGTATTTACTAAATTGCTATCACTGTCAGCTTTTAGTCACTTTGTTTCTCTTCTAACTGCTTCGGTCCCGGTTTCCAATTCAATTCGAAGTGCTAAATGCTGCTGGAAAAACTCCTCCCTTTGTCTTTGTATGAGTTCCTTGAGCTGAGAACAAAATCATTTAGACTCAACACCACATGGTTGTGGACTTAAGTCTGTTGAGCTATATAAGTAGATAATACGATGTCAAAAAACTAATTGACTGCAACTTTTCTTAACTTGGATACAAACATTGGTGTAATTCAGACAAAACATCACATTTTAATGTCAATAATCGAAAATGTAAGCCCTATTATCTTTTGTACATTATCAAGAACATGCACCTACATTGAGCATGTGCATAGACAATGTTACAATGTCAACTGCTACAACATGAAGTTTGACAAAAGATTTCAAGCCTTAGAAGTTTGAAGCGGATAGGAAAAAACCATTTTGTCTAACTTTGACAACAAAGAGCCATCCTTTTTTTTTCCCCTATAATAGACTCCAAGATAAAAGTATAATTTTCTTTCTTAAAACCTTATTTAGCTTGGGTGCCATTTTCATCAAAAAAATTTCTCTCGCATCTCAAAAATCTCAAAAATGGTTAAATGAAATCTTGGCTTTAACAAATGTGCCTCATAATAGTTTCATCTTCAGTTATCACTTGAGCCAAGATAAATATGTATATATATATTGACTAAAAAAATGATCTCAATATTACTATTTTAGATCAATTGAATGTAAAGTGCTACTAACTCCTAAGCTTTGCAGTTGAACAATATCTTGCCTCTCTAAAATATCTCATTGGACATAAAATATCTTGGAAAGTGGGCATGGGCATGGATAAGATCATTACTTGACATCAGGATCACAAAATCAGAGCTAGATCACACTGTTACAGGCAATATAAGTTCTCAAATTGACTCTGTAAAGTGAATATCAACTGATCATACACACTTTCAGAGTGAAAATCAAAGTGTGGAATGTTTCTTCGCGAGCTGATGGAGGCGATATTCAAGTAAATAATTGTTTTCTCATAGAAACAGAAATGGAGTGCAAGAGGACAGAAATGAGTGTTGGATACCTTCTTGCCAGCCATGACAGAATGCACAGAAGTTTCTTTCTTTGAAGTTTTCATAGCAGTAAATTTCATTCGTCTTCAGAATCTGACTCATCTGAAGATTCATCGAGATGTGTTGGACCTTGAACTTCAATGGGGCCCGAAGGCTTATCAAACTTGCCTTTCTTCAATTTCATATTCTCTTTTTTCTTTTGTCTCTTAGCCCGTTTCTTGGCAGTTCGTTCTTCTACTGCTTTTATCCTTGCCTCAATTCGTGCGAGAAACTCGACTTCCTCTTCTCGTTTTTAATAATCTAGTTCCCCTGCATCCCTGCTCCCTGAGCCGCATTTGACGGTACTATACAGCAAGCAAACATGAAACAATCTCTTCTCAGGAACACAAGATGATCAACCTGACACAAAAATTTTAATATTGAAAGCGACCTATCTCTGATTGTACCAAGTTCTGATGAGTCAGGTCGAATATTCAGATGAGTCATATTTAGAAGATCCAAGTCTAATATCTGACTCATTTGAAGATTCAAAGACGATTTGTCTCTGATTGTATTAGACTCTGTCTATCTGTCTGTTTGATCAATGGGGCCACAAGCTTCATATTTACTCTCTGTATATTAGATTTTGCCTCCTTTTATTCCCTGCATTTTCCTTGTGTTGATATGCAGCTTCACCGGTTAACACCTCCCCTTTTTCTCCCCTTATTCTGCAGCTATTCCAACATATATTGCCTCCACATTTTTTTTAGATTCTTACGTGCCCTTTCTCTATTTTCATATTTGTCCTTTCTATATTTTGCCTGTAGCTTTTAGCTTTTCTATTTTCTTGTTTGCTGTGTTGTGCATTTTAGTTACTCGGTGAGGCTAAGGTCGCTATAATAAGTGAAAGAGTCTGGATTCTGGATTCTGTGGCAGCATTAAAGAGCTTGGATAAGCAGATGTCTAATCAACCTAATATTGAAAGCGAGATCTCTTCTGTCTGTCTTTGAGAGAGAGAGAGAGAGAAAGAAGAAAAACAGAAGCTGAAGATCATTTTCTCATGAACTAACTGATTCACAAGCTGAAGATCGTTCTTTGGCAACATGTGTATGTTTTTTCTGTGAATCACCTGTGAACCTAATTTGAACATGAATCATTCTCTCACACCCCTACAGAGAGACAATGAGAGAGAGAGAGAGAGAGAGAGAGAGACACAGAGAGACAATGAGAGAGAGAGAGAGAGAGAGACTGGATCGCGATCGCGAGAGAGAGATATCGATCTCTAGAAAGGGCGAAATTTCAAATCTACTTGTATGTGTGTGTCAAAAAAAAAGAAAAGAGGCTTGTATGTGTGTGTGTGTCAAAAAAAAAAAAATAGCATGACATTTTAGTTTTTCCTTTGTAAAAGCATGACATGTTTTGCGGGTAGAGCGTGACATTTTTGGTGGCACAGTTAATTTTTTGATGGCAACCCTTACATCCTTTCTCTAAAATATCTATATCTATATCTATATATAGATATGCATGTGAAATAAATTGTAATATACTCACGAGAACTAGAGGAATAGGTCTTCGTTGTATTGAAGTCCCATGGCTTCTTGCTACGATCTCTCAAAATCCTTGTCTATACTCACAAGTAGCACTAGATAAAAAAAAAATAGACAAACAAAAAAAAGCTATAACCCACACGTAATTTATTAAAATTATCATACTCGTGTCTCTGTTGCCTTTTTTAACAAATTGCTTTTGCGAACATAATCTTCTCTCTCATCTGATGGATACTCTCTTGTGGGAAAATCCAACCACCATGGACAATGCTTGAAAATCCACGAGCTCCATTTGCTATTTTTCATTGAGGATGTGTACATGCAATCGTTATTTGCTAAGTCACACCACTCCAAGGCCATGGGAGGCATGTACTCCAAATTCTTGATACTCACTTGAATGCCCAGCCATCTACATTGATAAACATAAAATAAGAATTGCAATTACTAGAGATTAAATAACATCAACATGCAAGGGGAAATTTTTTTTCTATATGCAATAGCTTACCAGAACACAACTCTTCGTGCTACCAAAGCCAACCCTGGTTGCCTATTAGGATCATGCGATGATCCGGCTTTTCCAGCCATCTCTAAAATAATTTTGGAAAGTTTTTGTGAAGATTAGTAAAATATTATCTTCCTATCTCGAGTTTGGGGTCATGTCCATGGTTATTTCCATTGTAATCTATGTTGTACATAAAAGGTATGTGAATTGAGCACATAACCTTCTAGAATAGGTCGAGTTTGAGTTAGGTAGTTTCAAATTTGATGACATGCAAAAGTTTAGATGGCATGCAATGTCTTTCTGTATGCATGCAAGCCACATGCAATCAGTGCATGCAACATGCAAAGTGGTTTCTGTGATCTACACATGTCTAGGCAGCATTATGAGTTGACATTCAGTATATGCAATATCCATGCATGCAGTTACACATGTGGATCTCTGGTAGGTGAGTTAACTCAGTTAAGTGGACTTTCCATGCAACTCCACTGTAGGAATTCGAGTCTCTCTCATGTAGGGAAATCTTGGCATGTTTTGCCATATTGTGAATAACGAGATTTTGGTGTTTTGGACTCATTCTCTCTCTACTCGAGCTTTCTATCATTGATTTTCTCTCTCTACTCGAGAGCAGCCTGTTTTTCCCATACCGAGCACTTAGAATTATTTCTGACATTCAATTCTCATAGTAAGAAGTTAGATTTTTCAGTCAGATGTATGCCATTGTGCTCTTGCCATAGATTTTTCAAGTATACTGTTCTTTGATCAATCTTGTGCAATCACAACACCTCAGTAAGATCCTGTAGGGTGTGTGGTGAAGTTCACACGTGCTAAAAAACTTCACAGTTCTTTCTCTTGTACTCTCGAGTGTGCAAGGAAAATCTTGTGGCTAGTAATCTCAAGTCATAGCTAGCTTCCATATTTCTGAGTATGACAATACTAGCATCAATAATCTGATCCCACAAGACCTCCTTCACAAAATATACTCGAAAGGTCTTGTTATCTACGATTGCCAAAACAATTGTGAACATGTCAAATGAAGGTAATGAGTGCAATTACATATAGAAGATGACATTTTGTTATAACTTACCGGTTGGTATGTGGAGTTGTTTACTAAAAGCATCATCTTCCTCAGTTAATGCATGTACAATGTTTGCCTTGCAGTCGTGGGACAACTTCGTGCAAACTATATCATATAATCTCTCTTCTGTAACAAATTTTGTCTTGTGGTCCCAATCAACACGTAACACAGCACTAAAAAAATAAAACATTGTTATCTTTTACAATTCTTGTAAAAAACTTTTACAATTTGATGAAAGAAATTTAAATGAAATATAGTGTGTTGACAAAATTGCTTACTTATAAAATTCATCGCCTTTGGCTAGATTTGCAAGTGTAGCCAACTTTCGTGTTTGACGTCTACATTTCAAATCCACGACATGGAATGTTGCAGCCCACTCTACATCATAATTAACTAGCGGGATCGAGTTTTTCAGGTTGTAGCTCCAAATGATATACACCTTGTATGTTACATAGATCCACCAAAATTCAATCATAACAATAGACAAGTCGAGAATTAAAATGTGTAATAATCTAATGTAATAGAGTTGAGTCCATACTGAAACACCACTTGAGTAAGGACTGCAAGTGGACAATTGTACCATGCTTTAAAAGTACCCTTGTTTTTCTTTTTTAGCACTCAATAACTCAGCCATGTATTTTTTATCCTCCTCTGGCACGTGCTTTAGTAAGCTAGCCTTATCAAACTGGCTCAATGCTCAAATCATGCATACTTTGTCACTGATGTGGTTTTCATTAAGCCGGTCTCATTTAAGCTACAAAAATGAGTTGATTACGTAATGCAACTGAAATGTGCTTCACGTTAAAAAAACAAATAGAACATTTAACATCCACTCAAGGGTGGAACATGGGATCATTTGAAAAATCTACACAAGAAAAAAATATTATAAAAAGTTTATTTTTTGACATCCATACATGCGTAACAAGTCAATTTTGTTACAAGAAAATACAACAAATGTATTACTTACTCTTGGTGATTTCTTTCATGAATGTGCGAAGCTTATGGTTTCCATCCCACACATAGAGCATCTTATTATGTAAAAAGCTCCAATCACTATTGTGACTAAGTTCATTTTCAAATTGTCCATTTATTTCTTGCCACATAGGATTCCACCCAGCAATGTATGTATCCATAGTACACTTCTCATTCTTCAGTGTTTTAAGCAAGCAAATAAAATGTCCTTTTTGTCTGACATAACCATGCTTATAAAATTCATGACATAGTTTTTCGTAACAATTACCCAGCTGTCTGATTGTGGAGTTGGGAATCAATCGACATAGAGGAATTGTGGGAGGAGCTGTACCCTTTGACACCTTTGTAACAAAAGAAAAATATAAGTGTTTATGATTTAGAATAATCCAAATGCAATCTTAATGTCTAGGCGAGAAAATCCATAAAGACTTGAAGTAGATCCAATTGAATTTTTTTGTCGTAGGATACGAAGTGGCCAGGATCTTCCTCTTCCTCTTGTTCGTCATCATCTTCTTCAAGAACGACGTATGAACTCTACTAATAGTGAGTGAATAATATATCGTCAATTGCATATATGAGGAAACAAATATAATCAACATAATTTGATAGTCTTTGAGTTAACTTGGCTAAATACATTCTTTTGTTTTGTCCATTTTACAGAGCTACCTCAGCCTTCCTCCACTGTCATTGCACTCGACAAAACAAAAATAAAAACAGAAAAATAAGAAAAAAAAAATTCATGTATTCACAAAATAATTATGTCAAAATTGCTTTATAGCGCACATACCTGGCTTGGGATTATGTCATTGTGTTCCTGAACTAAACTCTCCAATGGATTTTCTTTTGTGGTTGGATCTATTGGGTTTGAGGCCAACAAAAAAAAATTCTATATACAAAAACACACCAAATTTAGCATTAAAAAAATAAACCAATTGCAAGATTATCACCTTCACCTAAAAAATATTATTGACATGGTTGAACATACAAAAATAAATACATAATCTATAACTTTCCAGCCTATCAATGGGCCAAGCAATGCAACTCTTAACTGCATCGCGAAGAGTATACATGTCTGCATTCTCGATCAGAATAGGTAGTTGCACAACATCATCATGATATGCATACACAATGATTGAAACATGATTTTCTGGCAATGGCCTGTTGTGAAGCATTTCACCGGACTTTGTTTGAAATACCTCACCCTCACTGACGACTCTATCCTCAAGATCTCCCTTTTAAAATCCTTACAAAAAATATCTAGTGTCATACGAGATAATGAGGTGAAAAATCACATTTGAATAGTGAGTTTCAAGATTTTTCCATTTATGGTGTGTACCTTATAAAGCATGCATCTGGTCCTCTTGTCGTCGCTTTCTTTTGGTCCCTTCATGATTTAACTCATGTGAAAACAACATATGCGTATATCAACAAAAATTTTTGAACAGCTAATGTGCTATGAATAGTAGATATTTTGATCATTATTTTTTGAGAAGAATGGTGTCTGAATAAAATATGTGAGAAACTATTTTTTAAACACTGGAAAGGGTATGCTATCCTTGGGACTCAAAATATCATATTGAAACATGATTGATCTGCTTGTTGTAAGAAATTGTCTTTTGAGTTCTTGTTACATTCTGCTGATTTCTGATATTTTTGATAAGATATGAGTGAAACGATTATAAAATGTTAAGGGAGACACAATAAGATGACTAAAATGTTGTAGTACTATTGAAGGGGCAATCTGCCTCGGACGATCCAGAGCTTTGATTTTGGCTATGGAATTCTCAGGATGGACTACCAGTGATGCTAACAAGTATTTGTTGTTAACAATTTTCAACAGTGAAGATTATCGGCAGCACATTGACCTGATCGAAGATACCTTGAGCTTACATATGCAACTCTGGAAATTTCAAAAGGGCACACTTTGAAGTTTGGGAGTCATATATGCACCTCTCTAGAATTTGGACATCTTTGTCAAAAAACTACAATATCGACTTGTGTTACAAACTAACATTTGTTATTGTTTGTGCAAATGTTCTGCCTTTCAAGAAATGATCTATCTTGTTGGTGCATCGAGTGAAGCCTTTTAGGCATTTGGGTGCATCTTCTCTTGATCTTTTTGATCTGGAGCAGATAATTCAAACTCTTATTAATACAAACTTTGAGTTTATGAATGACATGAAGTTAAAAATAATTACTTGAACTTGCACATCTAATGCGAAGACATTCAAATGAAAGCTTCCAGTTTTTGAAAGAAAATGAGCATGATAGAAAAGGAATTAGAATGTTGGGGTCTATATTGTCTCACCGGCAGAACAATTCGTAGAGAAGCAAAGCTCTCCTGAATGTAGCTTGCAAAAAACTAAGGTGGATCTAACATTGTTCCGTTCTACTCTTTCTCTTTTTCACACACACACACATTTTTGCTTTTTTTCTCCATGCTACCGATACGAATGAAGAAATTAAAGCATACAGTTCAGGGGAACTCTTCAAACAAAGAATGGTGTTAAAGAATTAAATTTATTTCAACAACAAGAATTTTGAGCTTCCAGATCAATTATCTTCAAGAGGCTTCTACATATCCCACTTTTTACTGATTGGTGTTAAAAAAATTTATAATCCTTTAAGACCATTAATATTCTTTGAAAAGCTCCCCTAAATTGTACGTGCAACAATATTCTGCTCCTCGATGTCACCTGCAGCAGAGAATATTTTTGAGATTATCCTTTGATCTCTTTGATCCTATCGGTAACAAAGAGAAAAAAGCATGAATGTGTCCACGAGAAAAAGAGAGAGAGAGAGAGAGAGAGAGAAAGATAGGACCACATGTTGTAGTGCCCTAGACTCCTTACCCTATTTCCCTAAACCTGATACAACAAAAATTATCACAAACACCCTTGTCCTAGACCATAAACCCAAGTTCCTAAACCCTAATCTCTTATTCACGATCCTTGCACTAGACCCTAAGCCCCCTACCCCCCTTTCCTAGATCCATAAGCCTTAAATTCTTGTCTTTAAAGAGAATTCTCAAAGTAGGTCAATTTAATACTAGTGGAGATTTTGGACTGAATAGTAATGATTGCTCCTATTTGGCATTTATGATCTGTGCTAGTAGATAGAGATACATTTCTATGTTCTGAATCTTGTGGATACATGAGATTCACGATCCGTTCACCTAGATTGGGATCTATCTATTGAAGAGTAATGCCTATTTTACCCCTTTGGCTAAGCACTAATGTTTTTTTAAGTTGTACATTACTCATGGAGCATGTTATTAGATTTTAAGTACATGGGACCCCCCTATTTGTAGCTTAAATAAATTAGGGCAAAGTGGCCCACTCACATTGTTGACACCTAGACTTTCCATACATGTACTTGAGGTGCCTGCCTCTCTAGGGACTTGGAGGACCAATTCATTTTCTCTTCTAGCTTTTTATGTTGTGAGGTGATTATAGTTTTTTTTTTGTATTTGATGTTTTTCATGGCTAAGTTTCTCAATTAAAACCTGCAAAACAAAAGGTGGAGTCTAAAAATCTACAGAACAAAAGCTTTAATCACAATGTTCCAAAAAAGAAAGTATGAGATGGACTAAGATGTGTGTGTGTGTGTGTGCGTGCGTGCGTGCATGCATGCGTGAGAGAGAGAGAGAGAGAGAGAGAGAGAGAGAGAGAGAGAGAGAGAGAGAGAGAGAGAGAGAGAGAGAGAGAGAGAGAGAGAGAGAGAGAGAGAGAGAGAGAGAGAGAGAGAGAGAGAGAGAGAGAGAGAGAAGAAAACGAAGAAGAAGAAGAAGAAGCTTTATTAACGTCTTTTCCATGCCAAAAGACATATAAGACGAACAAGCACATCAAAATGGATGGCATCAAGATGGAGCAATGTTGTCAAAACAATATAATTAAAACCAAACTAACTATGAAGAGACAAATATCTCTTCAATGCTCTAACTCTCAACCTAACTCTAAACAATCTCTAACAAGCATCAATGAAAGGCTCTCACGTAGGAGGCAGTTAAACTTTACATACAGTTTGAAAATTCTCTTTTAACTAATAGGCTCTCACGTAGAAGGCATCACTGAGTGATCACTTCCAGATGGGGTGACCAAAAAATGTCGACCGTCCCGGAAAATACCCTTTTTCCTATCATATTTGCTTCCTCAATGAGCTGCTTCCGTTCCTTCCACTGTAAGGCAGTTAGATCCTTATAAATGAAAACGTTGCTACTTTTAAACCATCCACGACACTTAAGAACTTCATTACAATAATCAGTGTATTTGAAATAGATGATGACAATTGAAGAGTCGAACTTACTGTGCCAAGCTACTTCCACGAAGCCTTCCTCTTCCTCATAGGAAAGTGAGGCCAGAAGTTCTTTGGCTGTAAGCAAAGGGTCGGTTTCGGAAAGTGAGTGCAAGCAAATCTGCCTGCATATTACACAACTACATATATGTGTGTTTTGTCACGCGACCTTGCCACGCGAACCCAATACATAGCCAAAATTTTGACATTTTTCTTATGCGTGGCACTGCCACGCATGGCATATCCATGCGAAAACTTTTCCGACCCTGCCGATAAAATCCAGGCTGGAGGTGAGGTCCGGAAAAAATTTTTATTTCTGCGTGGCACTGCCATGCAATTTTTTTTAAAACAAAAACTTGAAATATGGGCGCCAAAATATGTCGGCGTGGCACAGCCACGCGTGGAAGTGTTACGTACGGTTGTTATTTAACCAATTTTCATGTGACATGATTTTTTTGGGATCTGCCACGCATGGCAGATCTCCAGAGAAAATTCGAAAGCGATAACTTTTTTTATTGCCACGCGTGGCAAAATTTGTCAAAAAAATTTGCCACGCATGGCAATATTAAAACACAATCTTAGAAAAATTTTGCTTTGAAAATTTGCCACGCGTGGCAGTCCCACGCATGGCAAAATTAGTTTGTTGTAATTTTTTTTTTATCTATTATGAATAATACGTTAATAAACAACAACTTTATGATTAATTTAAAAGCAAATAAGATTTTTTTTTTATATTTTGAATAAGTGTATAGCATAGAATTAATGAACCGTGGGCGGTTCACCACGGTTCTGAGAACCGTACGGTTCTCAATTTTTTTTGCCCAGAACCGTGGTGAACCATGTAGCTATTAATTAATTAATTATTATTTTTATTTTAAACATGCTTTTACGTTCTTTATCAGCCAACCAACTTAACATCACTGCAAAATTCAAAGGAAGGGATAGTAAATTGGATGTTCAGGAAGGTAGACATACTCGACAATTAACATCCTCCAAGTCGTTTATGTTGCCACTTCAGAAGTTTCATTCTTCATTTAGCATGCGAAGCCTGACTGCAATCTTCAGAGGCGATCCTCATGGATTTAAAAACATTGAGCTTATTTTATTTTTTAAGTGGGTCATAGGTGCTTCACTTACTGTCTGTGATCATCCGCAACAAAAATTCAATTCGTAACAACATTTCTGAAATCGGGCGACAACCCTAGAAAGAGCAATCACCTAAGATGAGGGACAAAAAATGAGCATTGAGGGGTTTTGGGAGGAAATAAATTGATTAATTAATTATTTATTTATTTAGATGAATCGTACCACGGTTCCTTGGGAAAATAAATCGATTAATTAATTAATCAATTATTTAGATGAACCGTACCGTGGTACGGTTTCTTCCATGGTTCGCACAGGACCCACGGTTCTGGGAACCGTGGGTTCTATGGTGTATACTCGTTCAAAGGGGATGGTGAGAACACATTATGATCCAAATCTATATGTCTTATGCTTTGATGGTATGATTGCTTTGATTGTTCTTTATGTTGATGACTCGATTATTACGGGAAATAATCAAGAGATGATAGACATGATCAAGAAAGACCTCATGGAACAATTTGAGATGTCAGATCTCAGTGTGATGCATTATTGCCTTGGAGTAGAGGTGTGGCAAAAAGGACACGAAGTGGGTTTAACACAGGTGAAGTATGTCAAAGAGTTGTTGTAGAGGTTTAGGTTGCAGGATTGCAAACCAATGAATACTCCTATTAAACCAGGTAAAAAGCTTTCTAAGCTTGATGAGTCACAATCATTTGATGCTACGATGTATAGGCAGTTAGTAGGGAGCTTGATTTACCTTACCACGACTAGACTAGATATATGCTATGTTGTTGGCATTGTAAGTCAGTTTATGACAGCACCTATGGAAACGCATTGGAAGGCAACTAAACGCATTTTATGTGAAAGGCACTTCAGATTATGACTTGATTTACAGGAAGCATGAGAGTTTACCTGAGTTGTGTGGCTATTTGGATGCGGATTGGGGAGGTGACTATGATGATCGTAGATCCACCACAGAGTATGTATTCCAGCTTTGTGACAGTTGCTTTTCCTGGTCTAGTAAGAAGCAAAGTACAATTGCTCTATCCACCACAGAAGTAGAGTATAAGACAATGTGTAGTGCAGCACAGGAAGCTATATGGTTGAGACAAATCTTGGAAGAAGTTGGCATGAAGCAGAAAAATCCCACAACTTTTTATAGAAACAGTCAGAGTGGCATTCAGCTAGCAAAGAATCCAGTGTTCCATGGAGAACCAAACACATTGAGATTCAGTATCACTTTATACGTGAGAGGCTGCTTAGTCGTGAAATTCATGTTGTTCATTGTAGTACGGAAGAACAACTAGTTGATATTTTCACTAAGACACTTGTTGGAGAAAAGTTTGATAAGTTTAGATCAAAGCTTTCTGTACTTAAAGTTTGTTAACTTTAAAGCTATGTATATGACTATATAAAAAGTAGACTCCACTTTAAGGGAGAGAGTTAGAATTAAAGTAGAATCACTGTGCTACTGTATAGTGGGTCCTATTAGTTGATAATGATCAGTTGGCCTCGCCACGAGGCAAGTCGACGGGACACGCGTCCCGCCAACGGCAACCTGGGTCATGCATGGGTTGCTTGAGTGAACAACTATATGTAAAGTGTAATTTCATTTTGAGAAACACAGTTGCTACTTGAGCTTGGTGTGGAGAGTGTTTTTTGTTTGTATTACTATGTAGCATGATCTATGTTCCTGTTCGAAGCAAATTCTAAGATGATTTTCATCATGCAAGTACTTGCGACTATTTTCATACACAACTTTGTTTAAATGACGTGAATGGCGAGCATCAATATTTGGTCCACAAATGAGACACGCGTGATATCCAGAAGTTGTAAAACCTAAAAGAATCAAATCCAATTTGTGTTATAAATAGAATTCGTTTAAAGCATAAATATTGCATGCATAAAAAATAAATATACAAACACTACAAGTGATTTCATTTTATAGTCATCTGAACAATCGCCCAATCCTGGATAGTCATGCGTAGTCCACATTAGCATCGCACGCAACAAAAATGTTTTGTCTTGAAGTGGACGTGAGATGTCATATGCTTGGACTCCCTTCCATAGTAGTTCGAGTTCTTCAATCAATGGTGCAAAGTAGATATCCATATTTTTTACTTTATGTTTTCTAGGAATTAGAAGTGCTAGAATGAGATGTCCTTTTGTGATGCTTAGCCAAGGTGGAATGTTATAGTTGACCAACACCACTGGCCAAGTAGACCACGTGCTTGACATTTTTCCAAAGGGGTTAACCCCGTCTGTTGCAAGTTCAAATCTTATATTTCTTGTTTCACTTGCAAAACATGGATATTCTTTGTCAATGCGTTTCCATGCAGGAGAGTCTGAGGGTACTCTCATGATCTCATCTGAAGAACGATGACTAGCATGCCAATTCACAAGTTCTGCAAGAGACTTGCAACGAAACAATCGTTGCAATTGTGGGATCATTGGAAAGTGTCGTAACACCTTGCATGGGATAATGGTCCCTTGTAAGTCATCTCGATATCGAGGAGTATCGCATATAGGACTCACCACGATATAAGAGGTAATCTTTGGACAAGCATGATGCAATGTATAGTCCATTCCCATTGCACGCAACATTTTTCGTGCCTCACCTCTTGTCTCTAACATAGTGTTTCCTTCTGGGAGTAGTTTGTGCAATAACCTGTACATAATGAAATGAATTTTCATAATATAAAATAAAAGATCATTTAGCCAACTAAAACATTTGACTTGAACAACACATCTATTAAATTCTTAAAAACAAAATCTCAATCTTATGTACCCAAATAAGGATGTAACACTTGTATCACTCCATTTATATTTTGCTTGGAGGTTCAATATAAGCAACGAAGCGGCCAAACGAGATGTCTTTGCTCCAGGATATAATAATGTGTTTGATCAATTTTTTTTCCTCGGTACTACTAAATGATTTGCTATCATGTTCAATGCGTTCTTCCACATCATGATGCTCATAGACGCTATTTATCAAGTTGTTCATAATTTCAACTTCATCTTGAATGCAAAAATTATTTTCAGCACTCGATCTTGATTCTGAAGAAGAAGGAAAAGAAGATCAAGGCTGATTTGCTTTGGCACGTTGTTGTTCATCTATTTTCATCATGGCTCTCAATCCCATACGCTCACGACATGATAGATGATTTATGTGCGGCCTATCGTATGCCAATCTTGTTTTGGATATGGAGTGACTGTTGTCATCGTCACTAGAGCTAGATGACAATTCATAGTCCTTCAAACATGGGAAACAAATTAACATATTGATCAATTAACATATAAGATTGTCATTCATGAAAATTAAAACTAAAATTAAGACATGCAAATAAAACACCATATCTTGAATTAAGGCATGCAATATGAAATATAAAAAAAACAATTAATTCACATTCAATATAACTTGCTCTCACTAAATAGATAAAATGTATTTTGATATTCACAAGGTACATGCTTGAGTTTGGCTCAAAGCCTTTTGTACACATTTTGGAAGACTCGCGATTGAAGCTATATTTGATAAATAGCTCTTCACCACATTTAATGGGCCTTATCGCACATACCATTACGTATGTACTTTTTGAGTTCTTAGAAAAGTATTCTTCCTTTCCATTGGTGCGTTCCTCGAAATTACAATTAGTTAATGAAGAGTGCCCAATGGAACTATTTATATATGCAGCAATATTGCCATATTTTTCTGGACGCCCATCAATGTACATACAATGTGATTTCAAAACATTCTCTCCTTGCACACATCGCTCTTCCAAAGAACAAGCATTGGCATTCAAGCCATAAACCTGCATTCTCCATTGGTGATGACATAGAGCATGCCAATCACCCCAATTGTATTGAGGTCCTGCATAAGGCATTAATGTGACAACACTATTCAAGGGGACATCAATGCTAGTCAAAGAAAATAAACCCAATCTCGCATTAGAAAAGTGCTCACTTGGCTTGATCATGTACATATGACCCCTATATGAAAATGATGTTCCACATTGTGGTAGTGGTACTCTATCAGGCCAACATGAATATTTCTTTCTATCAAAGGGCTTAACCAATGCTTCTAGGTAGGGAGGAAGGGGAGACTCAGTAAATGAATTTAAAACATTCTTGGATAAGTCAACAGTACATAAATTTGGTTGTTCATTTTTAAATATTGTCAAAATGCGTTCAAGTTGTGTTCTTTTTCTTAAGGAGTAAATCTAGATGGGATAGGAAGAAGAGGAGATTCTACACAAGGTATGTGAGGTGATGTGGGATGGATAGAATCGATGTGAGGTGTCGTGGGATGGATAAAATCGATGTGACGTGTCATGAGATAGATAGAATCGACGTGTGGTGACATCGTGGAATGAATAGAATCCATAGTAGAATTTGCGTGAGGTGTTGTGGGATGGATAGAATCCATGTGAGGTGACATGATATGAATAGAATCTATGTGTGGTGATATCGTGGGATGAATAGATTTCATGGAAAGATCTATGTGAGTGTGGTGGAGTGATTGACGTGCAAAATGGAAAGATGCATAACTTTCACATCATGAGGTGTGTAGTGGCTAGTGACATCATTATGATCATCAACAAGATCTTTGTCTAATGCCAAAGATGATCCAAAATCGATATTTCTTATCTTGTTGATAAAATTGTCAATCGACGTGTTATAAGACATTGACACCAATGTATTATTCTGCAAGAGTGAAACATTACACATGTGAAGAATTGCCAAAAATTGGCAAATCTAGCTTGATCAAAAACCATGTAGAATAGTGTAAATTGTGTACACAAGTGGGTCCCACACATGTGAGGCCATGATGCCACATAGGAAACCCATCCTAATGTAGGTTAGGTCAAGTCAAGCGAGTTGGTCATGTCTATTTGGTGGTCATCCCTACTTTATAGGACCTACACCTAAGTTTAAGGTGAAAATTTGACCAACTAGCTACCTACCAAGCATAACTCTAGGAAATAGACTAGGGTTTCATTTTAGGTCAAGGAGAGTGAGTTAACTTCCTTATTACATGCTGGAAATCCACCTAACTTCAAGAAGGAAGTCGAATTTGCTATGTATTCCCTCTCTCCATAGTGAGAAGATAGAAAATTTTTGGAGCTCATTGGCAATCTCAAGCTAGTTCACTATGTACATTGAGTTTTTGTGATCCAAATGAAACCAAATCAATTTCTACTTGTTTCTCAGGTTGAAGGCTGTACTACAGCCTGTAGTACACACGTGTGGGCTCGGATTTTGATGTTTATCAATGCTTTTGATTGTTAATGCTTGTTGTTTGTCAAATTGCCAATCTAGATCAACTTTTTTGTGTCTAGTTTTTTGATAGATTGTTAAGCAAGCATCCAATCACTCTTGTGGATTTTTTGTAGATCCATTTATGGTCCTAAAGTACAGTACTTTCACATGGTATCAGATCCAAGTACAAGAGCATAAGCCATTGATCTAATGCAAATCCATTTTTAGCAAGTTTTGGTGCTAAAAACTAGTATTGAGAGGGCAAGCTAGAATCTTGATTTTGGTGAGGAGATTTGATCCCAAACTTGGTAGGGGTCCAAATCCGTACTGTCCACATGTGTGGTCACCTCTGAACCTGCATTTAATGCATGGTATTCATTTGATCCAAAAAAATTCAATTTGTGAGCTATTGGTGTAATTTTTGGTGGAGATCCTAGGATAATCTACCAAGATCATTTGCCATTGATTAGATTTGAATTTGTTACATGGAATCTAATTAATTTAGGCTGAGTTCAAGTCCTATTAAGGTTAAAAACAGGTCTTGAAAGTACACCAAGAAGGAAGAAAGAGATTAAGTCATTTTTTTGTCCAAAAATAGCCAAAATTGGCAAGATTTGATTGTAAGTAGATTTCACATCATCTTATCTTCATTCCAACTTTGTGAGGGAGTGCTAGATCTGAGATTTGTTGGATTAGAAATCTAATTTGAGTGAAAAACTACAAGAGAGAGACCTTAGTGAGTTTCTAGAGACAATCAAATCCATTTCTTGGCAAGATTTGTTTGAAAGTAGTTTCTTCATCTATCTTCATTCCAGCTTTGTGAGGGAGTGATAGAACTGTGATTATAAGTCCATTTGTTGAATTAGAAATCAAATTTGAGTGAAACACTGCAAGTGTGAGACCTTTGTGAGTTTCAAGTCAATCAAATCTATTTCTTGTTTGTAGAAGTCACTAGTAAGATGGGATCTGCTGGAGCATACCTTCTAGAAGCTAGTGAGAGGTTGAATTCTACAAATTATGCTATTTGGAAGGTTGGAATGGAGTCACTCTTAGTGCTCCAAGACCTTTATGAGTTCTTGATTGAAGATGAAGATGAACCTCTAGGTGCACAGGAGTTAGCTAGATACAAGAAGAGATCTAGGCTTGCACTTCATTGTGTAAAGATGAATGTGAGCAATGATTTGTTGAGAGAAGTATCAGCTTGTACTAATGCTAAAGAGGCTTGGGAGTCTTTAAAATCAATCTATGAGTCTAGCAACACTTCTAGAGTTCTTATGCTTAGAAATCAAATTTTGCAAAGCATGAGGAGAAGTGAGGAGAGTGCACATGATTATGTACTCAGAATCAAGTCTCTAAATAGGGAGTTGGCTTCCATTGGAGAGAAGATTCATGATGGAGAGCTTGTACAAATTGTCCTTAATGGTCTAGGAGATGACTTTGCAAATTTGGTCCAAAGTTTTGCCATCCAAGACACTTTGCCAATTATAGAAAAACTTCACAACGTATTAGTGGCTGAAGAGTGTAGGATGCTCCATGCAAAATCTAGGATGAGTTCCTTGTCATTGGAGGATGGTGATGAGAAAGCCAATTTCTCATTCAAGGGCAAAAAGAAGACCAATGGAAAGAAGAAACATCCAAAGGAGGCCAAAGAAGAGGATGATGCATCAAGCTCAAAGGACAAGTCAAAGCAAAAATGCTTCTTTTGTGGAAGGAAGGGGCATTATGCATCTAAATGCTACAAGAGGCTAAGAGCACAAGTGGAGGACAAACAAGGAAACCTTGCAAAGGAGGAGGAGGATGAAGTAGATGTATTCTTGATGGCATCTACATCCTCACCAACAAGCAATAGCAATTCAAGAGACAATTGGTGGATCGACAGTGGAGCTAGCTCTCACATGTCTTGTGAAAAGGACTTTTTCTCAACTTTACACTCTTTCAATGCTGCTAAAAAGTTTGTCTTTACTGCAAATGATGAAGAGTGTACGATAGATGGTGTTGGCACCATCTCTTTGTGTCTAGAATCCTCAAAATGCATGGATCTAGAAAATGTCCTTTATGTACCATCAATCACCAAGAATATGCTTAGTGTTGGTTTACTCTTAGAAAGTGGTTTGGATGTCCACTTTAAGCATGGTGTTTGTTTCATCTTGAAGAATGATGTTTGCATTGCAAAGGGATTTAAGCATGGAAGATTGTTTAAGTTGGAAGCTAGTGTTGCTTTTGAAAGAATGAGCTTGGCAAATGAGGAGATCACTCAAAAGGAGATCTTGGCAAAGTGTGATCTTGCTTGCATTGAGGAGGAGCATCAAAAGGAGGAAGATATTGAGGATCAGCCTCAAAGCATGAGAGTTCCAAGGGAGTCCTCAATGACAATGGCCGAGTCATCAAATTGCATGCAAATTGTCCATTCAAGTGTGAATCTTGCAAGGGTGGTGAGCATTGGAGAGTCTACTATCTTTGAATATTTTTTGGAAAGTATTAGTAGACATGAGGTGACTTGTTTCTTACCTTTAAGATTCATGGTGTTTATTGCTTTGTATGACAAGACAATGAAATGGAATGCTTTGAAATCTACATTTGTTGTTGATAAAGCAATTTCATTGGATAACTATTTTTGTAATAGTTTGAATAGTGTCATAAAAGATGAAACATCAATTGTATTGGAAATCTTTGGGTCCACATGCTTTGAGCATGATCATTCCAATGTAAGGACCAAAGATTATCCTATTTCAATGATAGGAATAATGGTAGTGTTTTGCTCTTCAAGTAGAGATTGTAGAATCTACTTGTTTTCAGCCAAAGAATTTGTCAATGGTGGAAATGTGATCTTTCAAGAGTGGAAGATTTGTAAACTTGAAGAAGCACCTTTGGATCAACACCTTATTCAATTCATTGATGGTTTGGAGTCAAGTCAAGTGGAGGAGCAAGCTCAAGGCCCGAGGACTCCAAGAAAAACCTTGAGTATCAAGATGGAGCCATCTAGGCTCAATCATATGAATCAAGCAAGACAAGTTGTCTTTGGCAACATTATTTATGCACTTAATATTTTAATTGATGTATCTTCAAGTGCACAAAATGCCTTGGAATCCATGGCTTGGCATGATGTTTAGTTTTGAAGTGTGCTACATGTATATAGACACATTTATGGAACATCTTGTAAGGGATCCTCTAAGAGGTGGTGAAAGATCCTTCATGGACATCATTCTCTATTGGAGTCTCAAAAGTTTCTTCTTTGTAGCTGGATTTTTTAGACACTTCTAAAAGCTTTCATTGATCTATCAAGAGAGTTGTAAATAGATCAAGCTAAATTTGAGGAGGAGTGTGAAGAATTGCCAAAAATTGGCAAATCTAGCTTGATCAAAAACCATGTAGAATAGTGTAAATTGTGTACACAAGTGGGTCCCACACATGTGAGGCCATGATGCCATGGACCATCTATGTAGGTTAGGTCAAGTCAAGAGAGTTGGTCATGTCTATTTGGTGGTCATCCCTACTTTATAGGACCTACACCTAAGTTTAAGGTGAAAATTTGACCAACTAGCTACCTACCAAGCATAACTCTAGGAAATAGACTAGGGTTTCATTTTAGGTCAAGGAGAGTGAGTTAACTTCCTTATTACATGCTGGAAATCCACCTAACTTCAAGAAGGAAGTCGAATTTGCTATGTATTCCCTCTCTCCATAGTGAGAAGATAGAAAATTTTTGGAGCTCATTGGCAATCTCAAGCTAGTTCACTATGTACATTGAGTTTTTGTGATCCAAATGAAACCAAATCAATTTCTACTTGTTTCTCAGGTTGAAGGCCGTACTACAGCCTGTAGTACACACGTGTGGGCTCGGATTTTGATGTTTATCAATGCTTTTGATTGTTAATGCTTGTTGTTTGTCAAATTGCCAATCTAGATCAACTTTTTTGTGTCTAGTTTTTTGATAGATTGTTAAGCAAGCATCCAATCACTCTTGTGGATCTTTTGTAGATCCATTTATGGTCCTAAAGTACAGTACTTTCACAACACAAGCATTGGTTTTTATTTTTTTCAAAAAAATTATAAATATGTGTATGATAAGAACAATATTAGATAGTCAAAATGTACCTCCAAATCCACATCGGGCTCCTCAATGTGCTTTCCAAACTTCCACAGATGTTGTGCCACTATTTGTCTTTCTCGAATTTTCAATCTTTTGTATTGTTTGCACTTGAAATATATCTTTTCATTGTACCTCTGTTGATACTAATTTCATTTTACAATTACAAAAATGATTAGCTTAATGTTACAAGCTAATTTATATGTGTATAAATACAATCCTAAGTTTTAAACAAATAATTATATAGTACCTACAATTTAGGTTGAGGCTGGGCACCAGAACTTGATGACGATGATGACCCACTAAGTCTTTGCTCAAGCATTTGTGCTCTTTTTCGTGATTTCATTTTGTAATAATATTGCATCTTCTTTAACTTTTTCTATCTTGTGGAGGCGGTGTGCTTTAAACAATCGTAGAAAAAAAACAAAAAAGTTATATTCAACACACAATGCTACAATTCCAAATGTTAAGTACATAATATCTACTGTACATTTAATAAATATACATGTTTCCAATCCCAAGTCTAGTACACTAAGATAGCTCATATCACATGAGATAACTAAAATTTGATGTGTATATTTTGGAATAGCTCACTTTTCGTGCATATCACTAAAGGTTTCTCATAAACTGACCAAATTCGAAAAATTTTGTGCTCATGAAATAGATTAAAGTCGATTCCCATCACTTTAAATAGTTCAAATCTAATGTCCAATACAAGATCTTGGTCCTTATCACTTGACATAGAAGATCGAGTGACTGAACTTGGTCAATCTATGATTTGGAACAATCAATTTTGGCCCCTGATAGATTGAATCTAGTCCTTGGACAGGATGATTAGTTTACTGCTTGGAAGGACAAGAGAGCAATAGTTTTATTTTAAGAAGAGATTATGGCGGCAGAGATTTAATATAGTAGCATGAGCACTTCAAGAGATGGATATTGCAAATGCTCAATTTTTCCTTGTCCCCCATCACCAACCCAAGAAAAATCCATTTTACGCTCTCAATGATCTTTTGAAATCAAATTCGACTGTGATACAATCAATTAGTCTTGACGATCCTCTTAGCATTGCTGGTAGCACCTCTGCACAAGACCACGACCAAGGATTTCACAAACAAAAATGTTTGATCCATTTCTTAACGCTAGCAATCATCTAACAACGTCCACCGAGTTATTTCCTTTCCATCCACTCAACACAAAGTCCGAAAACACCCCACCACATTCCCCTGCGCTCTTGTCAATTGCTCCCATTTCCATCCATCAACAGTCCCTTCACAAAAAAAACCCACCTCCAATCCCTCGGATTCCACCCACAGAGATTTCAGATCTCTTCTATCCTTAATCTTCCTTCAACTGGCTTTAACCACACAACACACAACCATGTTCCTCAAAATCTATTAGCTCATTGGTACCATACTTCATGGAAGTAGTAGTATATCTAGCGTCCCTCAGTGTATTACAAAGAAGAAGAAGGAAGATTGTGCCCAGCTTAACACATGTTTTTTTATTTTTAAAAAACGTTCCGACCCAGTACGTTCTGACCCAAAAGGGTCGGAAAGAGTTTCTAAGGAACACATATATAACAAATTAATTGATACTTTATAAAGTAAATAATGTCCACAACTTATATGCGCCATCAAACCACATATTCACATTTGTCATTTTTTTTAAATCACAAAATCTCATAAACACATGGTCATTTTGTACCAACCATATCAAATCATCTCATACTAAATCAAAATATAATTAATACTCATTTATCCTTTTCAAAAAATCATCAAAATCTTCAAAGAAAACATGGTCCTCTTGTACCCAAAGTATGTCATATCAATCACATGCCTTTGTCCTTAAAAATTCATGCTTAAAAGTATGTCATATCACCCACATGCTTTTGTCCTCAAAAAATATTTATAAAATTAGAGTCAAATCATGTTTTTAGTTCCATAATTTGTCTTTTTGACAAACCACTCGCTATATGACACATTCCAAGCCGTAATCACGTATTTGGCAAAATAATGCGTGTCAGAGCCACGCGACACTTGAAATCTAAAAAATGAATATAAATGCCCTCATTCAATATTTCTCCACACTTTCTTGTGGATTTCTTGAGGCTCACTATCACACTCAAGCTCTCACACTCTCACTCTCAAGCTTTCAATCTCTCATTTCTCTCTCTCTCTCTCTCTCTCTCTCTCTCTCTCTCTCTCAATCTCTCACTCTCAATCTTTCATTTCTTTTCACTCCTCTCCACTCTTTTCTCAATCTCTTCACTCTTTCTCTCTCTCTCTCTCTCTCTCTCTCTCTCTCTCTCTCTCTCTCTCTCTCTCTCTCTCTCTCTCTCTCTCTCTCTCTCTCTCTCTCTCACACACACACACACACACACACACACACACACACACCTTTCACTTTCCAATCTCTCTTTCTCTCTCTCACACACACACATATCTTTCACTCTCCAATTTCCAATCTCTCTTTCTCTTTCACACACTCTTTCATACCTCCTTTTCATTTTTCACACATTGAAAAGTTTGTTTTTCTTCTTCACACTCTCTCTCTCTCTCTCTCTCTCTCTCTCTCTCTCTCTCTCTCTCTCTCTCTCTCTCTCTCTCTCTCTCTCTCTCTCTCTCTCTCTCTCTCTCACTCACACACACACACACACACACACACACACACACACATTTTCATTTTTCACATTTGATATCTTTCCAAGTTCTTTTCACAACTTCATATCTTTCTCTTAATAGTCATGTCTACTAGCAGTAGCGGAGCATCAAGGAGGAGGCCAAGATCCTCTTTTGGTGAAAGAGGACAAGCCTCGTGATCGGATTCCGATCGAGTGCGAGATTTTTATACTATGTTATCTCACAAGGAAAGGCAAAGGATGAAAGCCCTTTGTCTTTCCGAAGGAGAATCCGATCAACAAGATCGTGGATTCGTTTCGACGGACATGTCGTCGGAAGAATCCACGAATATTTTCTATGACCTTGATGAGGACGGTTCCATCATCATGGACATTAGGGGTAAGGTCATCATCAATAGATTGCACAACCTTACTCTTAAATACTTTGGTCACGATTTGTTTAACCCTTGGGAGCAACAAGGCCAAGGGGACAAAGACAAGATACTTGATATATTGTACTGTGAGTTTCCACAACCAAACTGATTTAATGACAAATGGACGAAGATGAGTATGTGTACGCATATTCGTCATAAGTGGCCGATCATTAAGACGATTATGTAGTAAAGGCAAGAAGAGACCGGGATGGGCATCTAAAAAAGATTGAAAAAAAGATGTTTATGAATCCTAGCATCCTAATCCCGAGCGCTTTAAGCAACAAAGAGAGGCAACAAAATCAAGGCTTAATCTTTTAGGCCAATCTCACCTTGGATCGGGAGCCAAGGCCAATATGCATGCCCAATTTGTAAGCAATTCTCTTTTAGCTAATTGCATTTCATATGTTTATTGTTTATCAATAATTTTTTGTTTTTTTCTAATCATTGATTTGTGTTGATGTAGGTTGAAGATTATGGGCATAAGTATACAAATGTCGAGTACAATATTGGATATTGCCATGGCTATAGTGCCTTGGTTGATCATCTTGCGACACAAGGCGTACATCCAAGGGCGAATTTTTATTACATGATTTGTATTTCTCTTATTTTTTATACACAATTTGTATTTCATTTCAATTTTATGACACGTGTTTGGCTAATAATTATTAATTTGTTTTGTGAATGTGTTTGTAGAGGGCATCCGCTTCCTTTGTGGAAGAAAGTACGGGAGGAAACCAAGGAAAAAAAGGGAATGAAGATGAAGGGGACGAAGGCGAAGACAAAGGAAAAGATTCGACTTCGGACAACGATGAGGGAGAAGTAACGAAGACTAAGAAGCCTACTATTGCTTCTTAGATTTGATGTATTTCTAGTATTTGCAAAAGTAGAAAAAAAGAGTATTATTATCAATGCTCTTTTCATGAATTAGATGCGAATATGTACACTTTTTTTGAAATATGAATATAAACTTTTGTATTTGATCATCTCAATCTCATTATGTATGGAATGATTGTTTATTGTTTATGTTTTTCAATTTCATCTTGTATAAATTTGTTGTAAATATATACAAACAATAAAAAACAAACAAAACATTAGTTTAAGATGATAAAAACATACCTCATCTATTGTTTGGATGATCTTTAATTCTTTCTAAGATGCATCTCTTTTTTTTTCTATAAAAGCAAACAATGAAAACCAAATCATTGTTAGATTACAAATCAATCAACAAAATGATAATTGTTAGAATACAAATCAAAGAATCATTGTTAAATAAAAAATCATTAATCATTGTTACATCAATTTCACCATGTTGAAGATACTATGAAAATGCACTTTATGACTCAAATGTAATCTACCAAAATTTAGAATGCATAATATACCTCATGAATAAACAATGAAAAACTAACAAACAAAACTATCTCACCTATCTCTCTCTCTCTCTCTCTCTCTCTCTCTCTCTCTCTCTCTCTCTCTCTCTCTCTCTCTCTCTCTCTCTCTCTCTCTCTCTCTCTCTCTCTCTCTCTCTCTCTCTCAAAAGCTTTTCTTCAAAATTTAGAATGCCTAACATACCTTATGCATTTGCTTGGATTGTCTCCTTTCCTTCAAAATTGCATAGTTTTTTTCTACAAAAGCCAACAATAAACAATCATTCACTAACCAATCAACAAACAAATCAATCAACAAATCAATAAACAATGTAAAACTAACAAACAAAACTATCTCATCTCTCTCTCTCTCTCTCTCTCTCTCTCTCTCTCTCTCTCTCTCTCTCTCTCTCTCTCTCTCTCTCTCTCTCTCTCTCTCTCTCTCTCTCTCTCTCTCTCTCTCTCTCTCTCTCTCTCTCTCTCTCTCTCTCCCCCAAAGCTCTTCTTTCAAATGCTTCTCTTCACGAAATCTATTTGCAAATGCAGTCGAGGCCCCCACTTTTTCCATTTTGCGGGTTTTGTTTTTGTTAAAATATTTCTACGTGGCAGTGCCACGCGTGGCACTGCCACGCTCTAATTAAAAATTGCCACGACATGGCAGAATTTTGCTTGCTGGAAAAATTTGCCACGCGTGGCAAACCTCAAACTTTTTTTCAAGATTTTTGCCACGCGTGGCAAAAAGGAAATGACTCTGACAACGTGTGGGGCAACCCTAAATGAGATTTAAGGGCACCTTCTCTTCTTTCGTATTTTTCGTGAAAAATCCGACAGTGTCGTCTGTGGCTGTTTTAGTTCATTTCTGCAGAGCTACAGTTTTGGTTCATTTATGTAGACAGAACGTTTACGGCCAATTTCACCGCTTATCAGCAATCAATGACAAGCACCGGATGGATGCCAACTGATCACCAGCCAACTGGTGATTACAATTGATGATCTTATTTCTTAGTATAAATAGCTATTCATATTCATATAGTTTAATCATCTGAAATTGTATGATTATCAAGATAAATTTTGAATAGTTAGCTCTCTCTCTCTCTCTCAAGCCTGCGAGCTTGAACACTCTTGGGCATTCTATCTCACTTCTTAGAGTTGTTTTTGAAATTGCTATTGCGCTATTGCTTATCAACATTGCGCTTAATTCAAACTTTCATTTAAGCCGTTCAGAGATAGCATAGAGTACGCGACTTTGATTCACAACTTATTGTACTCATTTACTTATGTTACGTTTTCATACTGAATAAGTACTATCCTTCATTGCGTTTAGTTTTCGTCTCAGAATGTATGTCTTTTTGTATTTTTTTCGTGACTAATTCGCGACTAATTATTTGTCTGATAATTTTCGATGCTTAATTGTTTTGCTATGTAATCACTGTAGTACTGGCGATTTCAAAGTTAGTTACTATTAGTTAAAATGCAATTTTTATCATATTGTCTGAAATTGATAGGCGTAGTCATGCATTGGAAAGACGAAGATAGTTTATTTTGCCATGCACAAAAAGTATTCTTTCTAGATGTTCGAATTATTTTCATTCATTTTTCTTTTCGAGTTTGTTTCCTTTCGAGCTAGACCTATCTTCTGCACACCACTTTTCAACATAGTATCAGAGCAATTTCACTACTACTTTATCTGATTCCAACATGATATCAGAGTGAAAGCTCTAATACTTGATATCTTTCGTGATATCAAATTGATATCATACTCTTCAGTTCTTTTCAACCTTTCAATATCAGAGAATTGATTTCCTATTGTTGGCATTACCACATCTTAGCGTCATTGATACAATCGACAGACTAAGTTCGAGATGGATTCTCAAAGTAAAGCTGGTCTTATCGCAGACAAGCTAAATAGATCCAATTATCATTTGTGAAAATTTAAGATGAAGACTTTGCTAATCACCAGCGATTATAGGACGTTGTTACAGGTATAGATATAAAACCTGAAAACGATGACTCAAAGTGAAAATCGAAGGATGGTAAAGCTTTTGCGATTATCATCTTCAATATATCAAATACACAGATTAGACATATAGCTGAAGCTAAAACGTCAAGAGACATTTGGGACATTTTGAGCTCACTATATGATGTGAGAGACAAAACTACTAAGTTACATCTACGAAGGAAATTCTTCACATTCAAAATGTCTGTTGGTGATTCACTTTAGAGTCACATTAACCAGTTCAAGAATCTCTTGCAACAGATGGCCGCTGTCGGATCAGTCATAGACGATCAAGACATAATTATGACATTGCTTTCAAACTTGCCCTCTACATATGAGAACTGGATAATGATCATATCAACACACTTAGGTTTAGCTCTTACTAGAGTTATCACTATGTTGCTGCAAGAAGACAATCGAAGAAGTCAAGACTCTCCGTCTACTTCCTCCTCTCAGGCTCTATATGTCAACAAAGGCTCTAAGCGACAAAAGCAGAAAAGCTCCAAAAAGACTGCAACGAATCAAAAATAGATTCAAGGTCAAGAATGATCATCAAATCCACAATCGAATAAGAAGATGTTTTGCAGGTATTGCAAGCGCAATAACCATGAGATCAAGGATTGCCGAATTCTCCAAGCGAAAAATGCAGCCAAGCAACCTGATCAACAAGTTATCAAACTTACGAGTTTTTGGATGTAATGCTTTTGTGCAGATTCCTCATGATCTCAGAAAGAAGCTCAACTTCTAGAGTATCAAGTGTGTTTTCATCAGCTACACTACTTTAGATCAAGTCTATAAGTTATTCGATCCCATCGAGTCGAAGATATTCACTAGTCTGGATGTAGAAAAGGGCAGTCCCCATGTAGTCGATCTATCAATTCTCCTGACGCTTTGAATTTTCTAGTTCCTCAGTCGACTATTCCTACTGAAGATCCAAGCTCCTCTACTCTTGATGAACAAAAAATCAATGGAGCATCAGAAGATGATGATGTTGCAGATCAGCAACTACAGTATGATGGAAATAATTAACTTCCTTTATTACCCAGGAGATCTTCAAGGACTAGCAGACCACCTAATCGGTATATCGACGAGTCTGCAACATACCTTGTTCAGAAACCGACGTCTGTCCAGGAGGCATTCAGTCAGTCTGATTCAGATATTTGAAAAGAAACTATGGATAAAGAGTATTCATCTCTTATGAAGAACCAGATGTGGACAATTGTCGAATTACTTGCCAGCAGAAACGTAGTTGATTGTAAATGGACTTCCAAAGTCAAGTACAACACAGATGGAAGTATTAACAGAAGAAAGACACTAGTTTTAGCCAGAGGACTTTCTCAGGTATACAACATGGATTACACTAAGACTTTCAGTCTAGTAGTCATGCATGTTTCTATTCGACTCTTGCTATCATTTTCCCGCTACAACTGATTTGGAAATACATCAAATGGATGTACATATATCATATCTCAATGGAATTATCGAAGAAGACATCTACATGGTGCAACTCGAAGGTTATATTATCGAGGGTAAACACAATCATGTGTGTAAACTCCATAAGGCACTTTATGGCTTTAAGCAATCTGCTCCCCCCTTTGCAATACAAACATAATTCTTCAAGATGAAACAAACACCATGTTTAAAGTGGACATCCAAACCACTTTCTAAGAGTAGACCAACAGTAAGCATATTCTTGGTGATTGATGGTACATAAAGGACATTTTCTAGATCCATGCATTTTGAGGATTCTAGACACAAAGAGATGGTGCCAGCACAATCTATCCTACAATCATTTGCAGTAATTTTATCATCATTGAGAAAGTGTAAGGTTGAGAAAAAGTTTCACAAGACATGTGGGAGCTAGCCCCACAGTCGATCCACCAATTGTCTCTTGAATTGTACTGCTTATTGGTGAGGATGTAGATGCCATCAAGAATACATCTACTTCATCTTCCTTCTCCTCCTTTGCAAGGTATCCTTGTTTGTCCTCCTCCACTTGTGCTCTTAGCCTCTTGTAGCTTTTAGATGCATAATGGCCCTTCTTTCCACAAAAGAAGCATTTATGCTTTGACATGTCCTTTGAGCTGATGCATCATCCTCTTCTTTGGCCTCCTTTGGATGCTTCTTCTTTCCATTGGTCTTCTTTTTTCCTTGAATGAGAAAATTGGCTTTCTCATCACCATCCTACAAAGACAAGGAACTCAACCTAGATTTTGCATGGAGCATCCTACACTCTTCAACCACTAATACATTGTGAAGTTTTTCTATAGTTGGCAAAGTGTCTTGGATGGCAAAACTTTGGACCAAATTTGCAAAGTCATCTCCTAGACCATTAAGAACAATTTGTACAAGCTCTCCATCATGAATCTTCTCTCCAATGGAAGCCAACTCCCTATTTAGAGACTTGATTCTGAGTACATAATCATGTGCACTCTCCTCACTTCTCCTCATTCTTTGCAAAATTTGATTTCTAAGCATAAGAACTCTTAAAGTGTTGCTAGACTCATAGATTGATTTTAAAGACTCCCAAGCCTCTTTATCACTAGTACAAGCTGATACTTCTCTCAACAAATCATTGCTCACATTCATCTTCACACAATGAAGTGCAAGTCTAGATCTCTTCTTGTATCTAGCTAACTCCTGTGCACCTAGAGATTCATCTTCATCTTCAATCAAGAACTCATAAAAGTCTTGGAGCACCAAGAGTGACTCCATCCTAACCTTCCAAATATCATAATTTGTAGAATTCAACCTCTCACTAGTTTCTAGAAGGTATGCTCCAGCAGATCTCATCTTACTAGTGACTTCTACAAACAAGAAATAGATTTGATTGACTTGAAACTCACAAAGGTCTCACACTTGCAGTGTTTCACTCAAATTTGATTTCTAATCCTCAAGATCTTCCTCCTTTTGATGCGCCACCTCAATGCAAGCAAGATCACACTTTGCCAAGATCTCCTCTTGAGTGATCTCCTCCTTTGCCAAGCTCATTCTTTCAAAAGAAACACTAGCTTCCAACTTAAACAATCTTCCATGTTTAAATTCCTTTGCAATGCAAACATCATTCTTCAAGATGAAGCAAACACCGTGCTTAAAGTGGACATCCAAACCACTTTCTAAGAGTAGACCAACACTAAGCATATTCTTGGCGATTGATGGTACATAAAGGACATTTTCTAGATCCATGCATTTTCAGGATTCTAGACACAAAGAGATGGTACCAACACCATCTATCCTACACTCTTCATCATTTGCAGTAAAGACAAACTTTTTAGCAGCATTGAAAGAGTGTAAGGTTGAGAAAAAGTCCTTTTCACAAGACATGTGGGAGCTAGCCCCACTGTCGATCCACCAATTGTCTCTTGAATTGCTATTGCTTGTTGGTGAGGATGTAGATGCCATCAAGAATACATCTACTTCATCCTCCTCCTCCTCCTTTGCAAGGTTTCCTTGTTTGTCCTCCTCCACTTGTGCTCTTAGCCTCTTATAGCATTCAGATGCGCCCCTTCTTTTCACAAAAGAAGCATTTCTGCTTTGACTTCTCCTTTGAGCTTGATGCATCATCCTCTTCTTTGGCCTCCATTGGATGCTTCTTCTTTTCATTGGTCTTCTTTTTGCCCTTGAATAGGAAATTGGCTTTCTCATCACCATCCTGCAAAGACAAGGAACTCATCCTAGATTTTGCATGGAGCATCCTACACTCTTCACCCACTAATTCACTGTGAAGTCTTTCTATAGTTGGCAAAGTGTCTTGGATGGCAAAACTTTGGACCAAATTTGCAAAGTCATCTCCTAGACCATTAAGGACAATTTGTACAAGCTCTCCATCATGAATCTTCTCTCTAATGGAAGCCAACTCCCTATTTAGAGACTTGATTCTGAGTACATAATCTTGTGCACTCTCCTCACTTCTTTTCATGCTTTGCAAAATCTGATTTCTAAGCATGAGAACCCTCGAAGTGTTTAGATTGATTTTAAAGACTCCCAAGCCTCTTTAGCACTTTTACATGATGATACTTCCCTCAAAAAATCATTGCTCACATTCATTTTCACACAATGAAGTGCTAGCCTAGATCTCTTTTTGTATCTCACTAATTCTTGTGCACCTAGAGGTTCATCTTCATCTTCAATCATAAACTCATAAAGGTCTTGGAGCACCAAAAGTGACTCCATACTAACCTTCCAAATAGCATAATGTGTTTCACTCAAATCTGATTTCTAATCCAACAAATGGACTTATAATCACAATTCTATCACTCCCTCACAAAGCTGAAATGAAGATAAGATGAAGTGAAAACTACTTTCCAACAAATCTTGCCAAGAAATGGATTTGATTGTCTTTAGAAACTCACTAAGGCCTCTCTCTTGTAGTGTTTCACTCAAATTAGATTTCTAATCCAACAAATGGACTTATAATCTTAGTTCTAGCACTCCCTCACAAAGTTGGAATGAAGATAAGATGATGTGAAATCTACTTACAATCAAATCTTGCCAATTTTGGCTTTTTTTGGACAATAACATGACTAAATCTCCCTCACACTTTTTGATGTACTTTCAAGACCTATAAAACAAGTTTATAGAACCTGATTTCAGCCTAGATTAATTAGATTTCATGACCCTATGTCAAATCTAATCAATGGCACTTAGTCTTGGTAGCTTATCCTAAGATTTCCACCAAAACTTAGATCAAAAGCTCACAAATTGAATTCCTTTGGATCAAATGAATGCCATGCATTAAATGCAGGTTCAGAGGTGCCCACACATGTGGATAGTGTAAAAGATTTAACTCGTTTGATGATTTTGTCAATATTTCTATATTTGGCATATTGAGGCCAAAATTTGTTTTAGACTTAGAGTATAACTTTTCAAAGTTCATTAGTCTAAATTTCATTTTTGAAAGTGTGAGAAAGTTTGGAGGCAGAGTTTTAGGAGATTCAAATTTGAATAGTTGGGTACATTGAATCTAGACCAAAAAATAATAAGGTTAGCATTTTGGTGGGAAAGCCAAATGGCCAAATAGGGTTTGGACTTGTTATAAATGGATGTAAATCATGGAGAGAGTGATCTTCTCTCTTCTCTATCTCATTTCATGCTTATACATGGTTCTCTTGGATTCTACTATCCATTGGTGTACTATTGGTGGTGATTGCATGCAATTTTATGTGTAGAATGATTCATAAATGTTATTTTCGGTTTCACACATGTGGATGACAGTAGATTGCTGGTTTTGTATGGACAACAACAGTACATAATCATTTCATTCAAGTTTGATCAAGCTCTATTGGTGTTTGATGAGTGTCGAATGCGCGATATACTCTGATACCACTGATGAGAGTGTGAGGTGCTCTGATACCACTGATGAGAAGCGAAGATGTCGCGCTGCGACTCAAGCATGACTCTCTCTCTCTCTCTCTCTCTCTCTCTCTCTCTCTCTCTCTCTCTCTCTCTCTCTCTCTCTCTCTCTCTCTCTCTCTCTCTTCGAATGGAGTTCAGATGCGATCGCTGGACACTGTCTGCTGAATCGCTCCTACGGTCCTCCAGAGTGTAGTCAGGCACTGCTGATCTACGTTTATAAAATTAATGCAGCATTCAACATAATTTCAACAAAGATGCGGAATTAAAATGAACAAGAGAATTCAAACACACGAATGACAGCAGACACATTTGTATTCTAGATCAGACACAACAAGAAAATCATCTATATTGATCTTTCTCTGATTCTTCAAGCACTGCATGCAAATTCACGCAGTGCGTTGGCGTGAGAGAAACACGGTTCTCTCACGAGTGATCGTATCGCTTTACTAGCAGACAGTTGGATCTACAGATCCTAGACATAGAACTTGTCTCGCACGCAGGCGGACTTGTATTCTGTAATTTTCGTCTTGATTGCTTACTAGCATCAGACTGCTTCATTACACTGTATGTGTATTCTGTCATCTATATGTCAAGTATCATCTAGTAAGTACAGTCGCTCTATGTAAATCTAAGATTAGAGTGATTAAGCATCTACAACTAATCAGGGAATTACAAGAGTGGCAGATTAGCTACAATCTAGGGAGTATCTGCTGACGTCATGCCATCAGATCAGATTTCTGTACTTTTGGGTATTTGCGTAATCTTTGCTAGTACTCTTTGGAGCGTGAAGTCAAAACGGGTTTCGCGACATTTTTTCGTGTCACGTCGTTGATTTCGTTTCCATCGTTGATTTCGTTTTGCTCCTCTGCCTCTCTCTCGTATTGGACCGCAAAAGATTCTGGTGCCAGACTGCAAAAGATTCTCGTTCGTGAATCTTTCGTGTTCGCGAACCATTCGTCTTCGTTTCCTTTGACTTTCGTGTTCGCGAACCGTTCGTCTTCGTTTCCTTTGACCTTCGTGTTCGCGAACCGTTGTCTTCGTTTCCTTTGACCTTCGTGTTCGCAAACCGTTCGTCTTCGTGTTTCGTGTTAGGCGGAGGCCTGAAAGCTAGCAAGGCTTTGTAGTTAGAAACATTTTGTTTCTTTACCTCCCTCTCAAAGCATGATAGCTTTACGATCCCTCAAACAAGTCCTTTTGTCTCTCAAACGAGTCCTTTTTAAAGTCCTTTTTGCTAGTTAGTCTTAAGTAAAAATATGTAGACAACAGTCAACCGCTCAACCGCTATCACCAATCCAAGATTCCACGGCAAAATGGAAGAAGGTGAAAGACATGAGTGGTGCCATGGCCAGAGAATCTCTGCCATCTAGGGCCAAAGCTCCGGTCGGTCTAGTCCACTGCTGGTGCTCAGGTCACGTATAAGAGTGGTTCACGGCGTGGTCCTCAATGGCAGCTCATGCAGTGTCTGGACTATGGTATCACCAATCCTCGCAAAGTCACCTTTCAGAATCATACTCAGCTTTCAGATGGGAGGCTAGCTAATCGCATCATGCATGGCTCTAATTGTATGTTGATGCTAGGTACGCTGCGCTCAGCAGATAGATAGGCACGGTCGCTTTTGCCAGTTTACACGTCCCATATGTTGCAATAATCATGGCTCATACTCGTGTTCGTGATTATAACAGGTGGCAATGTTACGGTCTGGCATCGCTGCCCCACACGCGACTATGCCAGTGCTTCACTGATCAGTAATCAGATTTGATACTGGCACGCGCTGCAGGCTCTCAGATCAGTCTCAGCCTCACCGCATCCTCCTACTATATATCATTGCAACTGTCGTTTCTGTTCACAAGGGAACGCACTACTGGGCCAGCCCCGGCCTCCTTACTCCCTTCAGAACTCGATGCTCAGGAATCGCCCATGTCACCAACAACGCTCGATGAGGGTTCTTTGTCCTCCCATACTGAAAATCAACGACTGCCTTATCACGAGACTCTCAATCATTCTCAATAGCACCTATGCTCACATCATGAGCATTCACGCCACTCACTCTATCGCCTTTTGACATGGTGGTTATCACGGTAATTACAAAAATATAAAACCCAATATATTTGGTCCAATTTTTTTGTGTCAAAAAATTGATTAACAAGTTCTTTATTGGATCATTGCTTGCTTGATATCCATTCCGTGTACGTTTCCATAGTTTGGAGCCCCTTTGACTTGTATTGTGCTTGGCGAATCAATACTTGGCAATAAAAGCTCAAATAGCCATTCTATAAGCAATAACCTATTTTGTCATAGTACAATTGCCTCTTTGATGGCCCACATGAAACAAACAACCTGACTTCATTTGGGGCTTGTTCATTTGCAATCCCAAGCACCAACTAGATTGCGTGCCTTGCCTAGAGGGCCATCATTCCCTAGAAGGACAAGCTAAGATGTAGACTGAGCGACTAGGTGTGGTTGAAGGATATCATGAGGTTTATGAAGGAATTAAAGTGATTGCTCAATCACTCTTGTTATATATTAGTTGGCAGACTATGATTGGCGCTGCACATAACTTTTGAGAAGTTTCAAATTAGAATTTTTGAGGACTATGTGGTACTTGTTGTGCATGTGAATGACATCGATTGATTCTACAGTTTACACTGCCAATCTAAGAGGCTCACCATCAATCTCATTCACTCGGCACTCATACACACTACAAATAAAATGTAAAAATTGCTAAAATTGAAAATTTGTTGTTGGGTTAATCGGGTGACTCCGAGTGCATGAACTACAACTATTGGATTTGAGTTATCTTTGACAATTTGATAGTAGCTCTACTTGATCCAAGCTTTTTAGGCGCAAAGATCAACACAATCGATTCCATAGACACACACAAAATCATTCAATTGCGGAACATTAGATAAAATATGGGCCAAAAAAGGGCCCTATAAGAAATGCCATGTAGGAGAGAGAAAAACAACAACAAAGTAATTAAATATCATTTTGTAACTTCTTTATACATATGACTGCACTACTTTCCATGAAAATAAATGCACCTTATTTTAGTCACATTCAACATCACTGGTGCTTATGTAATATTCAAAAGTTCGTCAAAATATTCCCTCCCAATAAAGCTACCACCATCTCTATCTCCAGGGTCAAATCCATGCATTCAAGTAAGTTATAGCTTATTTGGTTTGATATTGTTTGAACTTTTTGATTCAATTCAATTACTAGTTCTGTCAGCTATTTATTTCCACTTCCTTGAATTTGTTTAATGTGTTACAGTCAATACAATAAGTGTCCAAATCTCTACTGATTATTTTCTGAACATGATATTTGCTATGACGCAGAGCTACATTGGTTGTTGAAGACCATCTGGCTGATGAGATTTCCATTGGAAAATCATTAGGTTCTATTTTAACTTCTAAGTCTATGAAATCAATGTTAAACAATAACAAAATGAAAACAAATAAAGGATTCAATTACTAATAGCATTATGAATGAAGTTGGAAAAACATTGGAATATTAGTTCAAGGGTCATGTGATTTTTTTAGCATCAGTAGAGAAGCATATGCCACAATGTTTAAGATGATCATAAAGGAAGCATTTGCATAAATGATTATAAAAAGTTTCCAATCCCACAACCATTTCATCTTAAAATAAAAAGAGACATGTTAAACCAAGGTATGCAAAAAATAGTTGGTATTTCATTTCATATCAATGAAGTGTATTGCTCGAAGGGAGATTGTCTAGCTTACGACAATTCCAACAATCTATTTATTGACATTAATTAGTTATTAACATTCATAATAAAATTTTACGGTATAACAATTGAGAATGCCAATAACAAGTTGATATGTATTCTTAAGTTAGATGAATTTGAAATTATAAAGGAAAAAAATGAAGGAGAGAGTTGGTTTTACGGTCATGAATGGAGCACTTTCAAGTTCAAAATACTCAGAAGGCCTCAACTTCAGTGTTCAATCAGAGAATGATATTTGGTGGTTGGCAGCTTTTTAGGTATAGTTGAGCTTATATGGATTCTATATGGAAACAAATTCTTGTTTCTCTTATAGGTGTTGAAAGAAGACCATGACATTCTCTCATGGATATTTAGTAGAACGTCATATCCTGCCATCATCAAAAATCACATGGAGGGAGTTCCACTCAATGTTCCTAGAATTGGCAATTTCAACATAGAATGACATTTAGCAGGAGATCTGAAGACATTAGAATGTAAATGTTCAATGTTTCTCATGGAACTAGCTCAACATTACAGGAGTTCCCAAGTACAAAAGGGCCTTTTATTTTTTTCTCTAATTTTTCCTTCCACTTGGACCAGCCAAAAGACCCAAAAATGATATCTACGTTACGTAGCTCATCGGGACTAGCATATTGGTTTAGGATTTTTGAATTTGCCGCAGCTCTTATGCATATGATTGGTTGACATGTGCTGCCTGGAGAGTACAACGCTGCCTCGAATCAACTTCTTGTAGATAAATTACTAATCCGGAATGGTTACAAACTAGACCATAGTTACAAACTAATTTATAAAAGTAACCACATTGGTTGGATATTGTAATCACAGTAATCTTGCATAGTTACAGTTAGCGGCAAAGTTTGAATTCTGAGAGAGAGAGAGAGAGAGAGAGAGAGAGAGAGAGAGAGAGAGAGAGAGAGAGAGAGAGAGAGAGAGAGAGAGAGAGAGAGAGAGAGAGAGAGAGAGAGAGAGAGAGAGAGAGAGAGAGAGAGAGATGGCATCAAGGAGACTCATATCCACAATAGATTCTATCATTCTTTACAATGAGAAAGACGAAGCAGAAAATTGGATACCAAAAAAACACGTAAAAAACACATGGGTATTAATGCATCCATCATCAAAAGGAGCATTCAGAAAGAGAAAACGATCCAAGTTATCTTTCAAGTCCTATTGGAAAGCTAGGATTCTTGACTTTAGAGCATCGCTAGGTGGACAATCCATTTCAGAGGTGTTAGTTCAACATGTTTATATGCATTCTGAGTTGAGTATTCAGTCCGTCAATCCAAATGATCATAAAAAATGCAATTGTAAGTACCATTGCGGTTTTATTTTTATGCAACTAAATTGAGCTCTATTATTTTATGCAGATTTACTTTTATTTAGCAGACTGAATTTGGTTATCAATTTGGAAACTCATATGTATTCTATCATGTAGATTTATATCCATCAAATATAAAGGAATGGGAGCCCGCACAATCACTTGCAGGTATATTGGATGTGATACAGTCACATATAGAAAAATTGCAGTACAAAGGTCGATCTTCAAAAGAGCTTGCCGATAGTGGAATCTATTTTTATGAATCACTTTACATTCCAGATACGCATGGAAGATTTGGGAATCTTGAGGCCTTTCCACTTCCAAGCTTGGATAGTAAAGAATGGATTACTCCTGACAACATTGTTTCAGAATCATTTCGATGCAAGCTTTTTACTGATGTAAAGAATTCTATGAAAATAAGTACTGGGTTCAAAAATGTCCAACTAAGTTGGTTTATTTCTTTGAATGTATTTGTTGATTTTTTTTGATTGCAAATGTGCATAGAACACCAACATTATTTGTTTGTAAGGATTTGTCAGATGATACATTGTCAGAACTTATGGACAAAGGTTGGGACCATAAAGCAAAAGGAGAAATAGGTTGCCGAATAAAAAAAGACTCCATTTGCTTTCGATATCAAATTGAAAGACAAACGTTGAGCCTTAATTTTCACTATCAAAGATGGAAAAAGAGTGGTGCAATATGAATACCATTAGATCAAGACATGGAACAAGATGGACATAGTAATAGAAAGCAAATTGACATTACATAGAATGACGAACTCATTACTACTATTGAAGTTGAAGAAGACTGGAGCCTTCACTATATCCGAACAGAGCTTGTCTTATTACAATACGAGCTTCTTCAATACTTTAGGTTCATATGAGAAAACTAAAAAAGAAAGCGTCTAGATTGGGGTTCAATGAAATTTATATACAGTATAGGTTATCCCACATGTGTGAATTCAAACTTGAAATACACGTGTTAAATTTTTATTGGTAATAATAAATGCATGGACAAGTGGCATCATATTATTCCTTGACCTTTGACACGTCAGTGACCATCATTAAGACTCTTAACAAGTGTCAGGAACTGACTGACAACTATCAACTAATAGGCATATGGCACGTGTCTGAATATTGAATTTGTGCGTACAATTTTATTTCATGCGTCTATTTTGCCAAAATGCGCACTAAACCGATGTGAGTATGTATTTATGTAAACCACTGTTCAAAAGTATAGGTCAAAAAAAATTATTGCTCAAAACAAAACAATAAATATGAGAGACCTTCCTCATTTTCACAACTCTACTTTTGCATTTTTATGTTCATGAACTTTTTTGCATAAGTCGCATTCTATGAATTGTTGTTTTTTGCATTATCGTCATGGAGAATGCTAGGCTTAGGGTTTCAAGACTTCTAGTTGGGTTAGAGTTTGAACATCAAATAGATAGGATCTTTTCCATCTTCTGTGACACTATAGATACACTAGCTACGACCAGAGCTAACGCAGAAAGTGTATCATTTGCCATGAATTACATGAATACAATACTTTTTCCGTATAGTGTAAGGCTTTTTTATTGTGATATTGCATGGATTCCATACAACTTACTAACATACATATGGAAGGGTGATAGACCATTTGTAGCTAGACTCAATAGATTTTTGAATAATCTCGCTAGAAATCAATATAGAATTTTGACAGTTGAGGAGCAGCGTAGGGACAATTTGTTGAACATAGGATCAAAGATCATGTCAGGTGAGATGGTCTTTGTATTCTTGCTTTCTGAACATACAACTATTCCAACACCTGCTGACTCACAGGAGGCCATTCTATGCCATGAAATGAACGAGGCTGAGGAGGAGCAACCAATAAATGAAGAAGTAGAAAGACCACTCTCCTTGCAGCAAGCATCTGAGTCATCTCCAGAAAGTTGTGAGGCAAACGAGACATCGCTGCAAATCAAGAGCCTCTCTCCAATCATCATCAATGGCAGAGAGTACATTTTTTCTCATGACCTACAATATATCCTCCATCTGTGAGAGGACGAACTCCTAAGTGCTCTAATGAAATTGCAGAATGGAGCCAATACTTACGATCACACAGTGATTGATGATACATTCGAGAAGCTGTGTCCGAAAAATGAGGAGGCCACATGTGAAATGGCATTGGCAAACATCTTGACAGAGCTCCAAAACATCTGTCCGCCTCCTGAAATGACTCACCAAAAGCCACAAGAGTACAATTTCACTCAACTGGAGGGGAAGCAATGAAGTGTTAACCTGAATGATACTGCAGAAGACGATGAGGGGACACAAGACACCATCGAAATCGATCCTTATGCAGCTAGAGCAAAGGGAGTGAGAAAAGCCAGCGAAAGTGACTCCAAGGATGCTTCCTTGGCGCACTACATAGGACATTTCCCAGAGAAGTACATCTACTGCATTAGCAAAAAGTATAGTCCTACTGGAGATGAGGAGCTATTAAAGTGCAAGTCATTATCCAAACATATTGCATAGGTGGAGCTTGCAAAAGGATACAATAAAACATATTGTATTTTAAGAAACGTAGTAGTAAATGATCTGAGTTTAGGCTTCGAGTCTATGATGTTTGCTTCGTCCTGGCCATATGCTTCTAGCCATAAAACACTGAAAAGTATGCTAAATAGGTCCATCTGGTGTCAGAAAAACAAATCAAAACAAAAATAAAATCTATGAAATTATCGTCTGCTCTTCTAGTAAAAGTGAAAAATGAATGGTAAAATTCCTTTATATATATATATATATATATTTTTCCATGCTTACCAAAGTTCTACCAGCACGTTTTGGCCTATTTTAACTCAATACAACGTTTTTGGGCAATATCAGACATGTGCGAATAACAAGGTAGAGAGATCACGGACAATTAGTTTTGCGCACAAGTTCGATATATGGTTTTTGGAATATTCTAAAGAATATTCTCTACAAACAAGTTATTTGACTGATTGTAAGCCATGAATTTTTTGTCCTTTGATTGATATACTTCCTCGATATGAAATGGAACATCTATAATCTTTTGAATTCCTCTATTCAATGAATCACACTCCCATTTTATTTGAAATGGTCGTGGAATGGGAAATTTCTTAATGCTAACCAACGTCAAAGCCTATTTGATAATCTTGAATATGGTGCCATAAGCATCTCAAATTATTCTAGCAAAATCACATGCTCCTAGAATTATGGTATTGTCAAGTATTTTTTGTACTATGAAACATACTCAACGCCTTTATACATTTCACATATTAGTTTATCATTTCACGTAGCACTTGAAGAATGAGATTGATCTTTGATTCAAATGTTGTCATGCCGCTCATTTTTTTATTTTTGAGTTTTGAGTTTTCTTAATCCGTGTATTTTGGTTGTCGCTCTTCTTTTTTCAAATCTTGCCATCTCTCTTTTCTCTCAAGAGATGTAGGCATTTTATGTAGCATTCAAAGATGGTGACTGCTAATTGATAGAAATGTTATAACAACATTAATCTATTTTTCCTCTAGTTTGTTCAATCTATAGTGTAATGTAGTTGGTGCTCTTCTTTTCAATTCTTGCCCCCACTCTCTCTTCTCCCAAGAGTTTATTTCTCCCGAGGCATGGTTTTTCGAGAGAGAAACTTTAGTTAACTATGATTGTGGCCATGACTTTAACCAGAGCGATTTTGTATCCGAACTACTATGGGCAGACACTTCTTATATTATAACTCACTGATGTTAGTATTAACATCCTACTAGTAGATACTAAATTTATTAATAGATCTCAGATCTCACTCCCTCTCCTCTTCTCCCATCTTCTCTTCTTTCCAATACACTTTGGAAAACATGTTATTTCTCTCCTTGGGCTGAGGCATGGAAATAGTAGTTTCAGTAGTTCAAACCCTCGGTGAGGTTTGAACTGTGATTTGAGCAAACATTGACACATACATTAATCAGAAAACTTCTACTAACTTGCATAGAAGAAAAACTCGACTCAATCTGGTTTAGGACTTGGTACCAGTAGGAATAATTCAAGTTAGATTCACTCAAAAGATTTATAGTGTTGGAATGATCCTATCATCTATGATTTTCGAACACCTCAAACCTGGTTCAACTTTTGATGTCTTCTTCTGAATATCATTTGAATATCATGGCAACATTCACTACCAAAGGCAATGTGCTTCTAACCTGAATGTGGTTTGACTTCGGTGACTTGTGTATTCCGACATCACAACAAAAACTTACTGCTTTGTGCTAGAAGAACCCACTCAAGTTATGTTCACGATTCATGACTTGTACTAGATTTGAGGTAGCAACTCGAACCAGGTTCAAGTTGTAATTAATGGATGCTAAAGAAGCTTGGTTCAAGTGAAGAGAATCACACTAGCACTTGGCTCTATTCAATCATCTAGGCTCTTTTTTTCACCATTGAATTTTGAGAGTTGTTGAAGTTGATCAAGCTAGATGCGCATTGTCTTTGCTATTGAATATTGCCAATAATGACTCTAATTTGTGTGAGCAGTAAGAACTTGTACATATGCATTTCAAAACACAAATCTTGTTTGGAAACGCATTGGAAGGCAGCTAAACGCATTTTATGTGAAAGGCACTTCAGATTATGACTTGATTTACAGGAAGCATGAGGGTTTACCTGAGTTGTGTGGCTATTTGGATGCGGATTGGGGAGGTGACTATGATGATCGTAGATCCACCACAGAGTATGTATTCCAGCTTTGTGACAGTTGCTTTTCTTGGTCTAGTAAGAAGCAAAGTACAATTGCTCTATCCACCACAGAAGTAAGTATAAGGCAATGTGTAGTGCAGCACATGAAGCTATATGGTTGAGACAAATCTTGGAAGAAGTTGGCATGAAGCAGAAAAATCCCACAACTTTTTATAGAAACAGTCAGAGTGGCATTCAGCTAGCAAAGAATCCAGTGTTCCATGGAGAACCAAACACATTGAGATTCAGTATCACTTTATACGTGAGAGGCTGCTTAGTCGTGAAATTCATGTTGTTCATTGTAGTACGGAAGAACAACTAGCTTGATATTTTCACTAAGACACTTGTTGGAGAAAAGTTTGATAAGTTTAGATCAAAGCTTTCTGTACTTAAAGTTTGTTAACTTTAAAGCTATGTATATGACTATATAAAAAGTAGACTCCACTTTAAGGGAGAGAGTTAGAATTAAAGTAGAATCACTGTGCTACTCTATAGTGGGTCCTATTAGTTGATAAGGATCAGTTGGCCTCGCCACGAGGCAAGTCGACGGGACACGCGTCCCGCCAACGGCAACCTAGGGTCATGCATGGGTTGCCTTGAGTGAACAACTATATGTAAAGTGTAATTTCATTTTGAGAAACACAGTTGCTACTTGAGCTTGGTGTGGAGAGTGTTTTTTGTCTGTATTACTATGTAGCATGATCTGTGTTCCTGTTCGAAGCAAATTCTAAGATGATTTTCATCATGCAAGTACTTGCGACTATTTTCATACACAACTTTGTTTAAATGACGTGAATGACGAGCATCAATATTTGGTCCACAAATGAGACACGCGTGATATCCAGAAGTTGTAAAACCTAAAAGAATCAAATCCAATTTGTGTTATAAATAGAATTCTTTTAAAGCATAAATATTGCATGCATAAAAAATAAATATACAAACACTACAAGTGATTTCATTTTATAGTCATCTGAACAATCGCCCAATCCTGGATAGTCATGCATAGTCCACATTAGCATCGCACGCAACAAAAATGTTTTGTCTTGAAGTGGACGTGAGATGTCATATGCTTGGACTCCCTTCCATAGTAGTTCGAGTTCTTCAATCAATGGTGCAAAGTAGATATCCATATTTTTTACTTTATGTTTTCTAGGAATTAGAAGTGCTAGAATGAGATGTCCTTTTGTGATGCTTAGCCAAGGTGGAATGTTATAGTTGACCAACACCACTGGCCAAGTAGACCACGTGCTTGACATTTTTCCAAAGGGGTAATGATTCAGAAATCTCAAATGTCCAGGTGCAGATCTTAATTATGCTAACATAGCACCACATCCAGATCCTTATCCAAATCATTCTTAAGTTAACCAATAAATCTTATAGAACAAGATTTGTTAACTCTACAAGTAATTGTCCAACACAATACTTGATCATATGTCTATGTTCACCGACTAGGTTAAGTGCACCAAATAACCCTAGTAACCAGGAATACATAGTAGATCCATACAAGATTAATCATGCACATATGAGAATAATCTCACTATGACCCTTGTGCACCATAGATTAGATTGTGGGATTTCAATCCTACCTTCTTGCATTAGCCAATAGGAACCAATGGGGCAAGGGCCTCCCCAAAGATAAAAAGACAAAGATTACGCAAATACCCAGAAGTACAGAAATCTGATCTGATGGCATGACGTCAGCAGATACTCCCTAGATTGTGGCTAATCTGCCACTCTTGTAATTCCCTGATTAGTTGTAGATGCTTAATCACTCTAATCTTAGATTGAAGATAATAAGCGCAAAAGCTTTACCATCCTTCGATTTTCACTTTGAGTCATCGTCTTCAGGTTTTACATCTATACTTGTAACAACGTCTTATAATCGCTGGTGATTAGAAAAGTCTTCATCTTAAATTTTCACAAATGATAATTGGATCTATTTAGCTTGTCTGCGATAAGACCAGCTTTACTTTGAGAATCCATCTCGAACTTAGTCTGTCGATTGTATCAATGATGCTAAGATGTGGTAATGCCAACAATAGGAAATCAATTCTCTGATATTGAAAGGTTGAAAAGAACTGAAGAGTATGATATCAATTTGATATCACGAAAGATATCAAGTATTAGAGCTTTCACTCTGATATCATGTTGGAATCAGATAAAGTAGTAGTGAAATTGCTCTGATACTATGTCGAAAAGTAGTGTGCAGAAGATCGGTCTAGCTCGAAAGGAAACAAACTCGAAAAGAAAAATGAATGAAAATAATTCGAACATCTAGAAAGAATACTTTTTGTGCATGGCAAAATAAACTATCTTTGTCTTTCCAATGCATGACTACGCCTATCAATTTCAGACAATAGTGATAAAAATTGCATTTTAACTGATAGTAAGTAACTTTGAAATCGCCAGTACTACAGTGATTACATAGCAAAACAATTAAGCATCGAAAATTATCAGACAAATAATTAGTTGCGAATTAGTCACGAAAAAAATACAAAAAGACATACATTCTGAGACGAAAACTAAATGCAATGAAGGATAGTACTTATTCAGTATGAAAACGTAACAGAAGTAAATGAGTACAATAAGTTGTGAATCAAAGTCGCGTACTCTATGCTATCTCTGAACGGCTTAAATGAAAGTTTGAATTAAGCGCAATGTTGATAAGCAATAGCGCAATAGCAATTTCAAAAACAACTCTAAGAAGTGAGATAGAATGCCCAAGAGTGTTCAAGCTCGCAGGCTTGAGAGAGAGAGAGAGAGCTAACTATTCAAAATTTATCTTGATAATCATACAATTTCAGATGATTAAACTATATGAATATAAATAGCTAGTTATACTAAGAAATAAGATCATCAATTGTAATCACCAGTTGGCTGGTGATCAGTTGGCATCCATCGGTCCTTGTCATTGATTGCTGATAAGCGGTGAAATTGGCCGTAAACGTTCTGTCTGCATAAATGAACCAAAACTGTAGCTCTGCAGAAATGAACTAAAACAGCCACAGACGACACTGTCGGATTTTTCACGAAAAATACGAAAGAAGAGAAGGTGCCCTTAAATCTCATTTAGGGTTGCCCCACACGTTGTCAGAGTCATTTCTTTTTTGCCATGCGTGGCAAAAATCTTGAAAAAAAGTTTGAGGTTTGCCACGCGTGGCAAATTTTTCCAGCAAGCAAAATTCTGCCATGTCGTGGCAATTTTTAATTAGAGCGTGGCAGTGCCACGCGTGGCACTGCCATGTAGAAATATTTTAACAAAAACAAAACCCGCGAAATGGAAAAAGTGGGGGCCTCGACTGCATTTGCAAATAGATTTCGTGAAGAGAAGCATTTGAAAGAAGAGCTTTGGGAGAGAGAGAGAGAGAGAGAGAGAGAGAGAGAGAGAGAGAGAGAGAGAGAGAGAGAGAGAGAGAGAGAGAGAGAGAGAGAGAGAGAGATGAGATAGTTTTGTTTGTTAGTTTTACATTGTTTATTGATTTGTTGATTGATTTGTTTGTTGATTGGTTAGTGAATGATTGTTTATTGTTGGCTTTTGTAGAAAAAAACTATGCAATTTTGAAGGAAAGGAGACAATCCAAGCAAATGCATAAGGTATGTTAGGCATTCTAAATTTTGAAGAAAAGCTTTTGAGAGAGAGAGAGAGAGAGAGAGAGAGAGAGAGAGAGAGAGAGAGAGAGAGAGAGAGAGAGGGAGAGGGAGAGAGAGGTGAGATAGTTTTGTTTGTTAGTTTTTCATTGTTTATTCATGAGGTATATTATAAATTCTAAATTTTGGTAGATTACATTTGAGTCATAAAGTGCATTTTCATAGTATCTTCGACATGGTGAGATTGATGTAACAATGATTAATGATTTTTTATTTAACAATGATTCTTTGATTTGTATTCTAACAATTATCATTTTGTTTATTGATTTGTAATCTAACAATGATTTGGTTTTCATTGTTTGCTTTTATAGAGAAAAAAAGAGATGCATCTTAGAAGGAATTTATCATCTTAAACTAATGTTTTGTTTGTTTTTTATTGTTTGTATATATTTACAACAAATTTATACAAGATGAAATTGAAAAACATAAACAATAAACAATCATTCCATACCTAATGAGATTGAGATGATCAAATACAAAAGTTTATATTCATATTTCAAAAAAAGTGTACATATTTGCATCTAATTCATGAAAAGAGCATTGATAATAATACTCTTTTTTTCTACTTTTGCAAATACTAGAAATACATCAAATCTAAGAAGCAATAGTAGGCTTCTTAGTAGTCTTCGTTGCTTCTCCCTCATCGTTGTCCGAAGTCGAATCTTGTCCTTTGTCTTCGCCTTCGTCCCCTTCATCTTCATTCCCTTTTTTTCCTTGGTTTCCTCCCGTACTTTCTTCTACAAAGGAAGCGGATGCCCTCTACAAACACATTCACAAAACAAATTAATAATTATTAGCCAAACACATGTCATAAAATTGAAATGAAATACAAATTGTGTATCAAAAATAAGAGAAATACAAATCATGTAACAAAAATTCGCCCTTGGATGTACGCCTTGTGTCGCAAGATGATCAACCAAGGCACTATAGCCATGGCAAAATCCAATATTGTACTCGACATTTGTATACTTACGCCCATAATCTTCTACCTACATCAACACAAATCAATGATTAGAAAAATGTCTTTCTCCTAAGAGGGTAGTTTTTACACCGAAACTAGATACACATCCCTCCACAACTTGAATTAGGGATTGAGTGGAAGTACTCAATCATGGTATTCATACATTTTGCTTGATATAATAGATAGTTCCTACCTAATGTGAGGTTTTTATAAATATTTATTGGACCTTAACAAATAGGATCTACATGAATGGACTGAAACAAATTAAACAAAGTTAATTTTTTGTAATCTTTTAGTCATGGTGGAGATGGTAGAAAGTGTAAATGCCACATGAACGCTTCACAAGTCGAACCCTATTCGAGTTAGTTTCTACAAATTCTAGCAAATTAAATACACAACTCGACCCAGGTTCGAGTTAAAGGCACGCTATATTTGTCAATGATTGATGTCAAAATCTATACATAGGACTTAAGAGCAGCTACAGTAGTTGTACTAAATTTGAGTTGGGAAACAATCATGGATGGTGTGATCACTCCAAGCACAAATCATGTTTCAGCCAAGAACTTGTGTATGCCACATTAGTACTTTATAACTCGAACCTGGTTCGAGTTCGAAGTGATTTTTTTTTTGGTAATGCTTTGTTACATTGTTCTCATGGCTTCAGTAGTCTTAAACCGATTACAATGCAAGAGGTGTAGTTTTTTACATTGAAACTTGTTCAAGATACATGTTTTTGACATACATCCAATTCTAACATGAAGTAGGAATCGATTTAAAGTACTCATTCATGGCAATAATACATTTTGGTTGATATAGTGAGAAGTTACCTACTTAATGTGAGATTTCAATATAATTTTTTATGGACCTTAATGAATAAATTCACACACAGACCAAAATAAATAAAAAAATGTTCATTTTACATAAACTTTTAGTCATGTTTGTGATAGAAAGATATCTGAAAGCCACATGAACACTCACATCTTGAGCCTATTTCGAATTAGGAGGAATCAAATTCTCTTGTTCATATCCAGACCAGGAATCTCGAGCGGCTAAACTAGTTAAGCACCTCAAAATATGGGATATAGTACATTCATTTCCTTCCAATAACATCCTTAGTTGATGTTACATTTTTTCTAGTAATACTAGCGTATGTTTTGATTCACAACTCGAACCAGGTTCGAGTTAAAGGCACACTATTGTATCCAATGTTTAATATAATAAATCTACAAATAGTATTTAAAGTTAGCAGCACAAGTTCAACCAGGATTGAGTTGCAGGGTACTATTCTGATCACTCCAAACACCAGTTACGTTTGAGCCAAGAACTTCTGGATGTCACGTAGATACTTCAAACTCGATCCTGGTTCGAGTTAGAATTATCATGTTCAAGCCAAAAACTACTGGATGTCATGTAGGTACTTCAAACTCGAACATGATTTGAGTTAGAAGGATCATGTATGCTAAGAAGATGGACTCACATCTTGAAAAAGTCTTAAACCATGTCTTATTTTACATTGAACTAGAATCAAGGTATGTAGTTTTGTCATACATTCATTCAAACATGATTTGAACTTCAACTAGGAATTGAATGTGATTAATATTCATGAATATTGTACATTTTTCTTTATATACTGAAGACTTGATTACCAAATGGGAGGTTTCAATATAACTCCTTATGGGACTTTTAAAGAATAAGATCTCACTCATTCATGGTGGGGGTGATAGAAAAAGAAATATTGTGAGATTTCAATATAATTTTCTATGGAACTTAAAAAATAAAATCCACACACAGACTAAAATCAATAAGAAAATGTTCAATTTACATAATCTTTTAGTCATGTTTGTGATAGAAAGAACTATGAATGCCACATGAACACTCACAACTCGAGCCTATTTCGAGTTAGGAGGAATCAAATTCTCTTGTTCATTCCTCGATCCCAATTGGGAATCTTGAACTGCTGAACCAGGTAAGCACCTCAAAATATGGGATATAGTAAATTCATTTCCTTCCAATAACCTAAAAATAATATTCTTAGTTGATGTTACATTTTTTATTAGTAATACTGACATGTTTTGGTTCACAACTCGAATCAGGTTCTAGTTCAAGGCACACTATTGTATCCAATGTCTGATGTAATAAATCTACAAATAGTTTTTAAAAACAGCAACACGAGATCAACTAGGTTTGAGTTGGAGGGACACTATTCTGATGGAGCCAAGAACTTCTTGTTGTCACGTAGACACTTCTAACTCGAACCTGAACTCGAACCAGATTCGAGTTAGAAGAATTTTATTTTTCCTAGCAATTCTTACAAGATGGATTCACAGCTTGAAGAAGTCTTAAACCATCTCTTGATGACAATGCTTTTTTCCTAAGAGGTGTAGCCTTTTACATAATGGAAGTTTTACATTTTACTTTATGTACAGAAGATCTGATTACCTAATGTAAGGTTTTAATATAATTCCTTATGGGACTTTAATGAATAGGATCTCCACAAACAGACTAATCTAAAATATACAAATATTATATTTTTTAATCTTTTAATATATATTGAAACCAAAAGTCTTAAGTGTTTATTCCCAAGTTATGTTCTTGTTATTATACAAATTTCAAATTGTAAAAAGCATACATTTGAAACAAATCGAATGATCAATGTCAAAGAATATGTGTTATATAAGTTTCCTATATATTTCTTCTTTTGACAGTTTATTGATTCACTAAGTAGTACTATCAAGTCTTTTTTAATGATGAGTGCTTTCATTCATGTTTCTAAGTCAGAAATTCTCAAAGGAAAATGAAATGGATTCAACCATAGCAACATCAAGTACTCCAGAATCTCATGAAGCTATGCTGATTGTAGCAAAATCAAGTACTCCAAAAGTTGATAGAGGTATGTCTTGCTTACCTTCAGATATGGTTTTTGTTGATTGACCTCAACGTGTCACTGTTTTTGTTGCTTCACATCAAAATGTCACCAAGGACCTGAGTAAGACAATTGATGAGAAAGGAAGTGCATTATTAAAACTTCTTGTGGAATCATCAAAAAACATCGTCATGGATGTTTACGCGCCAGTATGTTCATACAATGTAAACTTGATGAATCTCATAGAAGATCGATCGAAACCGTCATGTGCGACTTTGGGATGGAGTTTACATTGCGGCATTTCGACATTATCTCATAGCAATATCATAGATGGATTTAAAAATGTTTGTGCTGCAATGAATAAGAAAGGTTTGACTGTTTCACTTGAAAGAAATAAGACAACCAAACACGAACTTTTGGAAAATAATAAAAAAGCTACTACTTCGAGAGGAAAAAGGAGTGCTACTGCGATCGATGAAGATACGATCGATGTTATACCAACCAAAAAAAAAAAATTGCAAGGAAGAGGTGCTTGAAAATATCATAGATGTGTCTGCACCAAGACGTTTGGCACAGTTGGATTCGACTGAACCTGATTTCATAAAAAAGTCCATAGCCAAACTAATGAAATATGAGCGTTGTTATCCTCTTGGGATAAAAACGGCGGCAAACATATCTGTCGAAATGTGTGTTTTGCCTCCTCCTCAATACAATTGCAGACCTTTCAATTCGAAGTACTGCAGTGATATGGTTGCTTCTTTTTTGCAAACACCTGGAATCATATCTGCACCAGCTGATCTAATTCCATTTCGTAAAAAAGAAGACGGTACAATTCAATTGGTGGAAGTCCAAAGAGTTGAGGATGTACATAAACCAGATATTCGCTTTTATATAGTTGATGGCCAACACACAATCGAGGCGGCTAAAAATATTTTAGCGCTGTTACGGAAACAAGGTGAAAAAATTGAAAATGGACATATTCTAAAAATATATTACCAAAGTCGAAAGTCACGTATCTTGAGCCATTTGATTTCACCTGTTGAGTGTGTTGCTATATCAAGGGCGCTTAATGAAATATCAAAAAAGTGGAAGTTAAAGAGCTCATACATGGAGCAATTGCTGCAAGCAAGACTACAATGGAAGTCATTGGGTCGTCCCAAAAGAAATCAAAAAGGTGGACAAGCTCCTGAAGAGTGGAAGGTATATCTTCTTTTATGATTTAGATAATTACTGCTAGTAATGTTTTTTTTTTTCAAATGATTATTATAGAATAACTAATGCATCTTTATTTATGTTGTGTAGAATTTCAGAAGCATGTTGAGTTTTGAGAAAAAATGATCCAAAAGAAGTATACAATTGGGTCTATTTGAAGGATGAAAACTGGAAGAAATGAAAAAAAAATTGTCAGCTATAGAGGCTAGGAAGGTTACGAAACAGTTCTGGTGAAATAAGCGATAATCCAACTGAGATGTCAATTATATCAGGTGAGTGTTTTATCATATGTAAAACGTTATTCTACAATAATTACTTAATTTTAAATTATTTTTGTTTGTTTGTTTGTTTGTTGTGAAAGGTCATTTATTGCGACATGTTCAAGGATTGAAGGAGAAAGACATGTCAGTTCTCTTTGATGGCTTGATCGATGGATCCATTCACTTTTTTCCATTGGAGGATGCTGATCATTTGAAAAAAAAAATTGTCATTGAAAAAATTTTGCACGAGAGTCAAAGATGAAAGAATTCTTAAAAATGCTATGAAACAATATTTTGTTGAAGCCTTGAAAAAACCTCCACAAAAATAGAAAATGTAATTTGAAAAAAGTTATGTAAACAAATTTTGATTCCTTTCATATTTTTATGAAATTTAAAATCTCAAAAATCATTTCTGGTCTTGAAATGTTGTTTCATTTTTATTATGATGGTTTTATGAAGTTTATATGCACAATTTGTAATGATCACATAATCTTGGTAATTAAGATTTTAATTATGTACAGTTTCAACTTTTGTTGATGTTTATTTGTAAAAGATGTACTTTCATTTGAATCAAACTTGAAGTAAATAAGTTTCATGACATAAATTATATTTGATCTTCTTGTACTTTTTTTTGTATGTCGGAGATGTTACTTGAATTTATTTTGAGTTGTCTAGACTAGTTTGAAAATATTTTGAGTTGTTTTCTAATAGAGATTTTGAATTGTACTTGTTAGTTTGGTATGTGTTAAATTTAAAATAAAAGCTGTAAATTTTATATTAGTTTGAAAATTGTTTTTATATTTATATTCTCATGTGTTGTTTAGCAGCCTGTTCTCAATTACGACTTTAAAAAATGGATGCAGTTGAATTTGAGACTATAAATTCATGCAAAGTGCAAGACTTACAATACGATGCAATATTAGAAACAAATATGGATGTGCATGCTATTGACCAAGATATGTTTGTAAATAATGCTGAGGAGTATTTTCAAACATTGCAATGTGCTACAAGCACAAATGAGGAGATTGGTTGTTCACTTGTCAAGCGTGGTGACATTGATTTCTTTGAATCACTTTCAATGGATTGTTCTATTGTTGATTCTTCTTCTACTATGGATAATGGAAGTGGAAAAGGTCCATTGAAATGTCCAAGTAATTCAAACATTCAATGTGATTATGCTCTTCATTATTTGGATGAAAAGATCAGAATTGTTTTGAATACGAGTTTTGGTAAAGCTAGGATTGGATCTCTTTATAGATTCAAACCTACTCATGGAAACATATTGCATCGACCATATGCATGCTCCAAAAGTAATGTAGAGCTTCAACAAATTTTGGACAAAATGGATTTTGCAACTATCAATGAATTTGAAACATTTATAGAATAAAATTTTTGATATTCAGTCTATTATGAAGTTCTTTGGAGTGACAATTCTTGTTGCGAAGTCCTATCAAAAAGATGATTATAAATGTATCTAGTTATAAAATCAAACTAAAGTTCAATGAATGGCACGTTTGTTTTTTTAATTTGCAATGTGATTGTATTGCAGGATTGGGACTATCAATGTGTCATCGGCCTATGAAATATATAATACTTAACTTGAATGGACTTCTTGTGAAGAAATGGCAAGGAAAACCAAATAGTGAATGTGCATACTTCATGCTTGGAGATAGCACGATTCAATTGCGTAGAGGAGCAACAGTTGTTATTGGATTATTTGTTCCAACATTTTGAAGTCGGAATTTGGAGCTCTATGACAATGCAAATCATCCAAGAATGTGTTACATTTTTTAATGTAATTGGAAAACGACGTTATAACTTTCATATTGTTTGGAATCAAACAAAATGCTTTAGTGAGACAAAGTATAGAATGCCCAGAAACCGACAAGTTCGAGCCTTTTTCAATCCATTGAGCTACCTTTGGAACAGATGCTACGAAATGCTTCCAATCAATACTTTGTTGATTGATGATGCTCCATACAAAGCTTGTGTAAATCCACCTGGTAATGGGATTTTGTTTCATCCCTTTAACAATTGTTCTGAAGTTGATTTTCTGAACACAATTCTTTGGCCATATTTGCTTCGTGTTAGAGATGCTCCAAGCATACCGTATTATATCGAAAACAATCGATTGGGGCAAGAGCCATTGAAAGATTCTTGCGAATATAAACATTTGATTAATTTTACTTATTCTTTGTTTCTGCCTTATAGACTCTGTGAATGCTCATCAAAAAAATCTATTATGTGAGTATCACAAAAAAAAAAAAAAAAAGTCGAGGCGATGTTTTGACGACTTTCAATCTTTTAGATTTATGTTCATCAAAAGATTCCTCAAACTTCAGCGAGAAAGACATGAGAATTTTTTTAAAGGCCTTGGTACAAAAGTTTCTTATGTGAGATTTGAGTCGTGACATTCATGAACAATTATGGTACAATTCATTAATGTTATTTTTGACAAATGGATGTTCTTCCTTGGCTTTTGTAAATAGTATGATAATATGTAGCTTATAGTAATCTTGTGAATTCAAATGAAAAAATGATTCTTATAAATAAAAGAGTTAAAAATTCATTGTATGGGATTTGAGTTCTACCATTTATCATAAAACATTGTTTTTTAATCATAAATTCTCTACACTATACCTTGCTTATGAACAAGATTTTGCAAGAAGGGAAATGTCATAGGGCTTCTAGGGCTCTCAAAAACAAAAAGATTCTAAAGAAAATATTTTAAGCAGGGGCATAAAATCGCATAAGGAATTACTTTCAACCAAGTGTCTATCTTTTAATATAGGTTTAAATTTATGCTTTAAAAATAGTCAATTAAATCATTCTCAAAGTTGATTCAAGTTGAAAATAACAGAAAACCATATGTTATTTCCACCTAGTTTTAGACTCTTACAATATTTTTTGAACTTTAAAATTGCTCAACAATTATATGCACGTAATGGCAATTTTACAAAATTTATAGATTACACAACAAAAAAACAAGAAAGATTATTATAAAGATGTATTTTTAAAAACTTCACAGAAAGTCCGAAACTTTATGTTTATTAACCTTCAAAGAAAATGACATTAGTAGAAAGTTTTATGCATATAAGAAAAGAAATGTGAAGGAGTTGCATAAGAAATTGCCTCCAACCAAGTGCCTATCCTTTAGTATAGGCTTGAATTCATGCGTTTAAAATGTCAATCAAAACATCAACTCGAACTTGATTTGAGTTGAGATTGCAAGGCTGAATAGATGATATCAATGTACTCTCTCTATGTATCAATGTACTCTCTCTATGTTCTACATGCTTTTCATACATTGATTGTTCAAGAATCCATTTCAAACTTTATATGGTCGATATTCTTGAAATACTCCTAGTCCCAGATTAACAATGTTTTCTAAAGTTTTCAGATTATATTAACCAAAAAAATTATATTAAGGATGTGCTTTTAAAGACCCAAAAGTGTAAAGCTTTAAGCTCGTTATCCTTTAAAGAAAATAAAATTAGCAAAAAAAATTTAGGCCTGGATGGTTGGGTCCTTATACAATGATTAAAAGGCTTAGGACAAACACTTATTTACTAGATAGGTATTGGAAGAGACGCACATCACTATCAACAAAACAAAATTGAAACTTAATAACTTGAAGTTACTTCAAGTTTTTGGAAATCAACAACTTGAAGCTGGCTCAAGTTGCATTGAGGCAAAGTATTGCATTTTAGATAGTGATCTAGGGAGTCACATTTTTGGCAACTACATGGAGTCACATTTTAGTTGAGGTCAGGAAGTGAATGTAGGCAGCAGGGGCAGAGAGAGTTTCATCTAGGTAGAGAGTTTCATTGAAGGCAAGTAGTCACAGTTTAATTGGGGCCCGGAAGTCACAACGTAGACAGGGGTAGGGAGATACATTTTAGGCATCACTTGTACTGGCCCTTGATAGGCGCTCCAAAACTCGTACTGTCTCCAAAACCGCTGAGGCAAGGAGTTGCATTTCAGATAGGGATATGGAATCAGATTTTATGGATAGGCTATTCAAATAATGAAGTGATCATTAGGTCATGGTTCTGGCCACAACTTGAGGGCCATGTTTGGAAGACATGACCTTTAAGACATAACCCAATGGACTTAACCTGTGATGGGACCAAGACACATGGTGCATGATTGCATAAAAAAACAAGCCGTCAAACAATATATTCTTGACCAAGTTAATATAACAGAAGTTGAGAACGAGGAGGAGGGCCTGACACTCATGGTGTACACGTGCCAATAGAAGCAAAAGGAAAAAGAGAATGAACTCTCTATCACTGATTGATCACATTCTTGATGGCAAACAACAGAAGTTGGATAAAGCGAGGAGAAAATACCTATTTGTCGAATACCCAGACATGACTGTAGACCTAATTACAAACGCACTCAACAAAGATATATTATATTTGTTAGGAACAAGAATAGCTGAGATGGTGACGAAGGGAGTTGGGGACGATGGGTAAACTGTGGGTAGAGGAGAATGTAGGAGGAGCTGAGGATATATGTAGGACGTGTGGAGGGTGTGTGCGGGTCATTCTGAACTATGAACGGATCTGAAAATGTTTCGAATTGCTTGTACGGATTGGATCAAAGGTAGTGTTGCAACATGTAACGTTTCAAAATGTGAGTTGTGCAAGCGGCAACAGGTCAAATGTTGACAGATCCTCTACTTGGGAGGATTTGTTTACTAGTTCTTTGCTTCTTCTTAGTTTCAAAACTATCTCTGCTTGTTACCAGGCTCGTTTGGACATTAATTTGTTGTTTTCTTATTTGTTACAATGCCCAGGCCAGGCAAAAATGGACTGATTATCTTTGTAGTATTTTGTCATGTGCCTGTCACAGGACACTAAGGGTCATTCTCTCTTGAAAGCACTCACACTCAAACAGAGATGCAAGCCATGAACATTCATTTACAGATCAGCATGCAGCCCAAATGAACGTTCAACAATTTCTACAACTACCTACTCTAAGAACGAGTTGCATACACCTGCATTTATCTACAGAACTTAAACAAAAAACTAATCTACAGCATTTTAGAAGTCCAAGAATAAAAAAGACCAACCAGTCTTTTGATTCTTGGACATCCCAAAAACATCAAGAACTAGAATGTTGGAAGATATCCAAGATTTATACCACATTTCTAGCCTATTTAGTTTACCTGAATGTTGATTCCTACACTAATCCACAAACAAGAAATGAAAAGTAATCCACTCTAGGAAAGCAGGAAATCTAATCCACTCTACAAACCACAACCACACACAAAGGAAATGGAAGAGCAAGATCATTAATGCGTCACCCAAGAAACAAGAATGATCAAGGAGCTCAAGAATGCATCAAAACTCATGGAAGATCTTCTCATTTCAGCATGGAGTTGGTACATTTACAAAATCCTCCCTTCTACAAAGAGGGAGTCTCTTAAATAAGCAAGAGAGCTTCTTAGGTGGCATCCTAGTGGCATTTCATTACACAAAGTACAAGTGGAATTATGCCCTCCATTAGATGTCACCATCAAAAGGTGGCTCACTCTACTTTTCTAAGAGCGGCCTACTTGCATTTATTACCTTGCCTAGAAATACTAGTTCCTACATGGTCATTCCATCTTTTGGGATTCACCATGAGGCTTACACAGTTTCTACCTGATTACTTAAGATAGCACATCTAGCACCATTGACAATGTAGAAAACTAGCACTATCAATGCATAGAAGCTTTAAACTCTAATAGAACTTGACAAAATTAGATATGAATAATAAAGTATTGTTGATGTCCATACAAAACCAGTAAGCTACTATATTTCACACGTGTGAATGTTATTGAAATATCACGCACTATGGATATGCGGGATGAGTTCGAAAAAATGAATAAAGTTCATAAGAGTCAGTTAGATGAGATTCAAAAGACCTTCAAAAATCTTCAAACCCAGAAATACATACCCAAGAAGAGAGAGCGTGTGGTGTTCTATCTGTAGGAGAAATCACACTGGGAATGAATGTCCGAATAAGGGCCCTTTTCAAACACAATATCAGTCTAGATGTGTGTTTAGCAATAGATTTTCTCATGAATCTTTTAAATGCGCATTCAACCCAGTTAATCAAGCCAGACAACGTTATATCTTTCTTATATAGCTGCTGAACTTATTCAAACAAAATGGATACCAAACCCATCGGTTAATGAACCTGTAGAAATTACAGACGATGGTAACATGTTAACAATGATTGATGGAGGACCAACTAACCGAGCAAGTACTTCATTACTTAGATCCACAATCATCAAATCTTACAAAGATACCAAAGGAGATTAAGCTACCATCAACTTTTGCACATATAGATGAATCCTCTTTGTACAAAGATGATATTCAATAGTAGAGGAGAGTAAACTATTTAGTGCAACGATCAACCATTTTTGTCATCTGAATGATAAAGTATACAAGTGGGATAATCCAAGAAATGAAATTATTAGTACTATTGATGAGAGTCTTATAGTTCTAAAGAATAATCAGAGCTCTCAATTGAAAATTATTAACAATTTACAGATTGTGAGATTGTCCTCATAGAATAATACACTTCCTATGCTCTGTGCAAGATTAACCGAGAAACAAAAGTAGATCCGACAAAAACTAAAACAAGCGATTGCTTGTTAGGGCCATTTCAACGGGAGATCACATCCAATCATGGGGGCTTTCTCTGTTACTCCATGCTCCCAAATCAATGAAAATTTTCCATGCTCTCAAAACTATGATTGTAAAGAGGGTGCCTAACGACTTAGATCCTACTGATTTCTGTGGTCTAAACTCCTCCTTCTCTCATGTCTCAGCCGAGCGCCCTCTATCATGTCTCAGCCGAACACCCTCTCTCACGTATCAGCCGACTCCTCCTTCTCTCACGTCTCAACCGAACACCCTCTCTCACATCTCAGCCAAGCACCTTCTCTCCCATCTCAGCCGAGCCTCTCTTTCTTACCATCTCGACCGTCGCAGGTGCTTACAAAAAACAAAATTTGTTTTGAAATCTCAACCGGAGCGATCCAGTCAAATCCTAACCGGAGCATTCCAGTCAAATCTCAACCGGAGTGTTCCAATCAGTTCTCAACCGGAGCTCTCCAGTCAGATCTCAACCGGAGCCCTCCAGTCAGATCTTGACTGGAGCCGTTTGTCCGATCTCGACCAGAGAAGTCCTTTCAGATCTCAACCGAAGCACTCCTTTCAGATCTCAACCAGAGCCGTCTTTATGATCTCGACCGGAACACTCATGTCCGATCTCGAACGAGCACTCCTTTCAGATCTCAACCAGAGCACTCCTTTCAAATCTCAACCAGAGCACTTCAGTTAGATCTCGACCAAAGGCTCCAGTCAGATCTCGACCGAAGGCTTCCGTTGGCATCTCGACCGAAGGCTCCAGTCTAATCTCGCCCGAAGATTTTGGTTCAGTTCTCGACCGAAGGATGCGATCAGATCTCGACCGAGGCAATTACGTCAATTCTCGACCAAATCAATTAACTCCCATCTTGACCGGACCGAATCAAGACCAACCCACATAACTTTCAAACGAGACCTCTAATTGTCATTTCGACCGAACCACCATCTTCCCAAAGCCTTAGAGTTTGAAAAAAGAAATTCAGCAAAGAAATTTCAAAAAATAAAACTTATACCAATACGAAGCATTTTTCATACCGAGTCTCTACCTTACCTTCTCTATTAGCCCTATATATATATATATATATATATATATATAACCTTGAAAAATAAAAAAATATCAGAAACTCATACCCAATACAAAAAAGACACAACAGTACCCAATGGACCCTCATACAGATCTTGAAATCCCAGAAGATTATCCATACTAGGTAAGGTCCCCTACAGCTGAACAAATCAGATGTCATAGGTTCTACCGAATGCGGTCCCAACTCCACGAGCCATCCACAAATCCATTCATAGAATAAGAACCTGATAGAGCCGAGTCTTCACGAGCACAAGCCCATTTTTATGGTACTGAACCCTCACAGGCCAGAACCCACCTTAATGGCGTTTTTGCAACCCATGGTGCTCATCATGAGAAAAGAACACCCAAGTTAGATCTACCAAAGTTTGACGGTAGTTCGAACCCTCAGAGATTCTTGCAAATCTTTGAGAATGTGTGTGACGTTTACGGTGAAACATCTCCAGATGCTATGGTCCATGATAGCTAAAGCACGTGACTGGTTTTTTAACCTCGATCATAAAGGTAAGACGGACTGGTCAATTTTGAAAGAGTCCTTTATCAAGCGTTTTAAGCCATAGTTCTTGATCGAATGTCCTTTTGTCAAATTAAGTAACATCAAGATGACAAAAGAAGAACGTGTACGAGACTATATCGAGATTTCAAATGTCTCAAAAGTCAAGTACAAGAATAGCCCTTTGAACAGATGCTCATTATCTGGTTCTTAGTCAGCCTTCCAAGATGAATCAGACGTGAGCTTAAATTCAATGATGAATATATGAGGCTAAAGTTAGCTATGTCTGATGCCATCAAAGAGGAAGATGAAGGATCAGATGTTGATGTATCCAGAGAAAGGAGAGCACCACGTGCTCCTGTCCATGAGTCGAAGCCAATCGAGGACACCCAAGATCAGCTTTGGAAATCCCAGTTGGAGTTGCTTAATAAGCAACACCAACTATAAATGGAGAAACTCACCAATGAGCTTCAAACTACCCTGAAGTCTATCCAAAGAAGTATGTCTGGTCAGCCAAACCTTGCACAGGTACCTTATAGACAAAAACCAATATGGTGCCCACACTACTGGGCTATGCATCCTAATGATGCTTGTCCTTCATATCAGCCTATCCAAGCACATACTATCCAACGATATGAAGAACAATCGTCACCATCTAGACATTCCTTGACTTATCATGAATATCCACCTGAAAGTTCAGAACCATTAGCCATACAAGATGGCTATGCCGTTATACAAGTGCCATTGCACACTAGATGTTTCATCTGTGGTGAAACCGGCCATTTCATGGTTAATTGCCAAGTCAAGACCAAGTACCACGCCGAGTGTCCCGACTGTGTCAGAAAGCATAGTTTCAAAGATTGCCCAAAACAACCCCACAAAGTCCTACCTGCTCGACACGTCAATTATGAATCACGATAGGATCCTCACGAGAACACCACATGAGCACCATAGCAACCAACCGCTCAATATGCTGCTCACTCGAGAAGTTTCTTGCACACTTCTACATTACCACGCAATCAGGTACAATCCACCACACGTTATCTTAAAAATTAGATAGAGGTATACACTCTAGTTTTCTCATTCTTCCATTTATGTCTGGAATATATATAGCATCATAAAAAAATATTCCAAATTCTGCAAGCTCTTTTGTTGTTCGTCCTCTATATTGCAATTTGTCAATTTCTAAATGGATGACATCTATAATACCTTAAAGAAACACCACAGGTTCTCATTCATGTATATTTGAAGGATATAGATTTGCAATACAAAATCATAATAAGCTCCCATTCATAAATACAATTACATGTTAAAAATGACAAGCAACCCAAAAGATTAAGATACTTACAGTTACATTTTTGAAAATCATGTGGATTTACAGCATCCACATTAAGTTCTGAATGCATATAAACATGTTGAACAAGCACGTCTAAAATGGTTTGTCCTCCTGGAGATACTTTGAAATCAATAATCCGACCTATTCAATATGATCTGAATGTATACTTGGCATTTTTCTTTTGACGAAAAGCCCCCATCGTCGATGGATGCATCAGTACCCAAGAAGCCTTATGATATTCACGGGCAATCCATGTGCCATTGTGTTCCCTCTCATTATAAAAAATTGCAGAGCATATCAAGGATCTCGGTCTTCTTCTCATCGCCATAGCTTGAAGAGTCTCATGTTTGAACTTGTCAATATGAAGTCCAGAGCATAATAGCCGCCAAACCTATTTGTGACTCCCAAGATAACTTTAAGTTGAGGTTAACCCAAGTAGTTTAGTCCGCACATGCCAGCCAATAGTATGCGTCCAATCTACTAGACCAGAAATTCAAATTTTCCCAGACATGAATTGTGTTACATAGAAGCCACTATGTCAAGAACTGATTGGGCCACATGGACATAAAATGCGAGCCTGTTTTAGACAAAACGTCCTCTCATCTGGAAATGGCTTGCTTCGAAAATGACTCTGGCTTGGTATTCCATGCAAACAAGATGTGAAGATGTATTCTTTTTTCTATTATATGCACCTCTACATGCAATGTACAAATATGAACATTATGAATAGGAATCAGTAGTATGGGTTTTCAATTTGGATCTCCTCGGTCTCTTGATATTCATGTACTCCTTGTCATGTCTTTTGATGTCTTCATGCAATAAGGGTGCTCATTACAGGAGTTTTTGAGTACAAAAGGGCCCTATAAAAAATGCCACAGAGGATGGACAAATTCGTCAAAATTAAGGCAACGACATTTGGGGGACTTAAAAGAGAGTATATTGTTGTTTTGTAATTTGTAAATTTCCAGCGAACCCTCAAAGGCCTTCAATCTAGTGTCAATAAATCCAGTGTCCAAAGTCTACAATGATTCAATGACTATGCTAGCTTTATGTAATATAGACATCCTCGAATCCCAACTTAGCTTGATACAGGGCTATTACTAAGTTTACGTATTAAGAATCATGATTTGTCCTAAAATAGAGTTTCAATAAAAATACAAAAATCCTATAACCAATTTGAATCGTTCGACAGTTCGAACAAGGCCTATCCGATTCAAAAGCGGTTCACACCATCGAACCGGCCGGTTCGAACCGAGTATGTAAACATTACTATGTATCATGCTCGTCATATCTAAAAAAAGCCACCCTATCTTAGGACATCAACTCAAGCCCAATACAAGTAAGATTCTAGTCCATGCAACTTTAAACACATTGTAGAAAGCCATTTTAAAGAAATGAAAGTTTCTCTGTCTTCATGCTGAACATCTGTAAAGTTGATTCAATGCTAGGTTTTTGAATGATTGTTGCTCTACCTTTATAGACAATTGGATACTTTCAATAATTTCATGGTGTGTCAACTTTAGTAATGACACAAAATGTGGAGGCAATTGAAACAATATAAATATTGTGTTTTGAGATCAACTGCCACGAATAAACATAATATAAGCATTGATAATTTTGCTAATTTTTACTTTCTCGAATTGACAATATGTGTTGTTCCACAAGGCATGAAGTCCATATGACATTTTCAATATTGCAGATGATTGCAGGTGATGAAGTACGTTTGTATGTTGGTAGCCACATGGTTGGCCTTGCTACTATCACAAGCATGGATCCAAGGGCCATATGTCATTTAGTCCCGCTAGGTGAAGGATGTGCATCTGTAAATGTCACAAGCGCGTGTGTTCCACAAGCTAAATTACCTTATCCCTCATGTGGAGTTTCATGCTTGGAAGAGGTAGTTGAAGGCTTCGCTAAGTGGGATATAAGCGAAATGCAAGCAATCAATGACCTTCCTCGACAGCATACCCATTTCCCAATTTTGCACATGAACTATTAACAGCCTACAAATGGCCTAACTCGAGAACATGCCAATTGCCAAGTTTTGGAGTTCGATTATTCACATCCCACAAATTGGCCACCTAAACAACGTACCAGCTACCCAATTTTGGACGTTGATGACCTATTTTCTTCGGATGAAGAACGTTGCCCAATTTTGGACATTGATGACTTATTTTCTTCTGATAAAGAATGTGACCATCAATATGTACCAATACAGCCTACCGGTACAAAAAGAAAACGCACATATGGAGGAGAAAATATTTTCAAAAACAAAAAACCAAAAATCACATCAATTTGCTCATATGAGAACGTTTGTGAAATTTCCATGATTGACTATTGTCATCATAGATGTTGTCAATTGGCAAGAGGTGATGTGGTTTTAAAGACACGCGTAGAATATTGGGGTCAACCATTTTCAGACAGACTCAGCTTCATATGGGATGCAATGTCATTGTCTCCCAGAGGTAGTACTACGCTAATGCATGACGGCATTGAAGTTTGTCAAAAAGCATGGTATAGAATCTATGGAATTTCAAGAGCCACATTTCATCGATACAAACGAGCATGGCTTTCAAGTTGTGTGAAAGGCATACATGGAAATGAAGGCATCTCAACACGTCACTGCAGCAAAGGAAACAATATGGCATTTTGTAAAAACAACGGCTGATCGAATTCCCAACAAAAGTCGAACAACTATTGAGGGAAGACGAGAAACACAATACATGCTACCAAGTATTTACAAACAAAAGGATGTCCTGCAAGAAGTAAATCAAAACTTGAGAATGGCACGCATAAAAGGAGTATTTCAAGCGACATTTAATAGGATGTGGAATAAAGAACTCAAAGAGGTGCAGATAGCAAAAAACAATGGATTTTCCAAATGTGACTTTTGTACAACAATCAAAATGAAGCTGATGTCTACAAAGGTTCAAGCTATAAGAGCACAATACATGAAAGAGAGGGATGAGCACAACAAATTGCAAAGACAATGTCGTAGTGAGTATTATCGCAATCATGCGCTATCATGTACAATGCCAGAAGAGTACTTGTGCATAATTCATGATAAAATGGATCAAAAAAAGACGTGTATACCAAGATTATTTCCTGAGCCAAAGGCAACAGCCCAAGCATTTCCATTGCCTATCTCTTTAACAGGAATGCTAACACATGGACATGGTCCAAAAGGATATGGTCATTTTGCGCTTGGACTTTGGAAAGGTGATTCTAACTTCACAATAGGTTCCATGGCAAAATGCTTGAGGGATCTTGAGCTATTCGATGGGAAATGCATGGGTGATCTCCAAAACCTACACCTAGAAACAAGAGAGAACTTATTCACATCATTACTTTCACAAAAGACGATCAATAACATACAAATTTTAGCTCCAAATCCTAAATCAAGGTCTTCCCCTCTCTATCCATCCATATCTACTGGCCACACATTCAAATCACTACCTCGAAAATTATTTTTGCAAATGGATAACTCTGGGAAAGACAATAGAAATCGTTGGTTATTTAGTTTTATATCTTTGCTTGTAGCCAAGGGTATTTTCGAAGAAATAATAGTAAATTTTCTCATGGTGGGACATACACAGGAGGACATTGATGCTTTATTTGGACATTTGTCAGAGAATTTGAGACGAGGCAATGTGTTTACCTTGCCACAATTACTAGACATTTTTCAAACATGTGAAAGCACAATTACTCCAATACCTTATCTCATACGTGAAATTCTCGACCTTAAGAGCTTTGTTAATGGCTACATTCCAGGGGGTTCAACCGAATTGATAGGACATCGTAAACCATTGCAATTTCGATTTAGCATCAACAACGAATTTCCAGTCATGCACTACAAAATGCACCCCACAAATGAGGAATGGCTACCTATGGAAGGAATCGCAATGTGGAAAAAGGGACAAGATAGAAAAGCCATTCTTCCAGAAGGCGAGCCAAAGGTATTATCCCCAACATCACACATAAAGGATGTTGAATTGGTAATGCAAGGTTTAAAAAAATTCGTTGACTACTGGAGAAAAGAAAAGCAAACATCAAAACCAGAGTCGTCGTTTTGGAAAAATATACAACCTATCATTGAGTATTGGGAAGCTGTGATAGAAAAACTGCAAATCCCCTATTTACACAATCAACAATTGCAAGAAGGATTTTGGCCAAAAACATTATGGAAAGCTTCTCTAATACCTGAGATTAGTTGTGATGGAGAGAACATCGTTGATGATATTGAGGAGGAACACTACTGTGGGCCTAGACATGCAAGACCACGAGAAGAGTTTCGACCACATATGGATGTTGACATTGGTATGTTTCTACTAATAAGACCATATGATGAAAAAGAATGTCCAGTTTGGTTAGCAAGTTCAATAATCAAGGACAAAAATAATGAGCACTCCATGAAGGTTTTAGTGGATTGGTGGGAACCAATTTCAAAGCGAAGGAAGACTCTCTTTGAGCAATATAGAAATTGTTGGGAAAAAAAAATGGCGAAAAAATCCTATAGACCCAAGTAGATGGGAATCTTGTTAAAGTGTTCTTTGGAGTTGGCATGCGAGCAAAAGCCCAGACTCTATCAAATCCCTAAAAATTCCATTGGTGGCAAAACAATCGGCAATGCAAAATTTGCAACATATTTGAGTTGCATGGTATTATATCATGTAATGCACATCAGTGTCATATGAAATTATGTGACATTATGTACTTCCACTAGCAAACTTTATTTCTCATATGTATTTCCAAGCTATTAACAATGAATATCATCTTCTTTGTCTAAATGATCTACCTTAAGTATGAATGTGTGAAAGCTTATAGAAATTTTCTTATACTGTATCTCTCTGCCATGTTAAACAAAAATAGACAATGTCTAACATGGCATAGGGATACAATAAAAGATAATCTTTTACATAAGCTACACATTCATATTTCTTGCATGTGAATGGAAAAGAGCCAATTAGCTTTGCTCTTTAGCTCTAGCATTTGTCGTAGCCAAGTTTGTCTTTTGAGAAGTGACAGGAATTCAGCTTGTTGGTCTACTCTTTTGAAAAATCTAGAAAAGTGTTTTGGGACACGTATCCATGCATGTGAGGCCAATGATTTCTCATGTCGATGTTGTAGAAGATAGTCCATCCGCACATTATGGAGTTGAATATCAAAATATGTGGGTGGAATACGTACAAACATTTCATTCCTTGTTAATGAATCATGATGTTTGGGCATCATCCTAAAGTCCTTGGCTTGCACTTTGAAGATTTATCAGCTCCACCATTTTTGACTCAACAGGTAGTAGAGCATGCATTGTTTGTTTCTTCCAAGCATTGTTCTAGACTGAATATGGATGCACAAAGCAATTTGAAGTTGATTATCCTGAGTGTGGCTGGATATGGGGCTTCAAGGGCTGTTATAAAAAAATTTAAACTGTTTTTATAACAACGTTCATGAGTTCCAAAATGCAGTGTTTCAGAATGCTGCATTCCGAAACGTGTCGTTCCAAAGGAACTTAGCTTGGGATGCATTCATCAATTGCCTCAAATTTATTTGAGTAATCATCAAGAAACTCGTCGAAGCGATTCATAAAACCTAAAGGTGACTAGTTTTCTATGCTGAGAATTCCTTGCATGCATTTTCAATAAGATCTTCTTAAGACATTTTAGATCATAGTTTCATCCATAAGATGTCTAAGCCTAAACATGGAATTCACAACTACCACTACACTTCATCATTATGTCTTAAATGCAAAGATATAGGCTGAATGTTTTCCAACTTGATTGCCCAAGGCATGATACTCAGACAGAACTCCCCAAAGACGGGCAAAATCAGCAAGCCAACAACCTGTCTCATCCATTCTTGTTGTAGGCCATATGTCTGATAATGACATCATTTGGATGGTGTATAGATACACTAGTGTGTAAACTTTAAACATATAGATAACAAGACTATACACTACAAAAAATACATATTATTAATGAATGGAGGTTAATTTAATAAGAGTCTATGGAACATCTCTCTCTTTCTCTATGTCTCTCTCCAATACATCTCACATAGTACTAGTTTTTGTCCCAAAACCTTAAAACTCTATCTCTATGCTATTTAAGACTAGCAAAGTTTTACCAACCAAAACACAAATCCGAAGAGACATTTTGAGCAGAACATTTTCTCTCTCGCCAGTTTCAAAAAAAATTTACATTTTAGTAGCTCCATGATGTGCTAAAAATTTTTTACCTGAGCTAGTAGCTCCATGATGCGCTCAAATCTCTCTCAGCTCCGCTGAATGACGTATTTTGCTAGTGACCTGTCCAATGAAGATGACAACACGCAAATCGCTCCCAAGCAAATGTGTACAACAATCGAGCAACTGAAAATAAAATCAAAGCATAGAGTAAGAACAAAAGCTTTGACTAGCATAACAAGTGGCTAACAAGAAAGCATGGATCAACCTTCTCTCTCTCTCTCTCTCTCTCTCTCTCTCTCTCTCTCTCTCTCTCTCTCTCTCTCTCTCCATATTTAGTCTATTCCAAAGTAATTGACAACCATATCAATTAAAAATTTATATACATTCTAGTTTAAAAATTCTTATTCAAACATCATGTTTTCCTTAGCTTCTGTCTGAAATTTGTCCACTCCTACTTTTTTCTACCTTTCTTCTATCTTGTCACTGGAATCATTTCTTAATATGTATTTGATTTGCTCTTACTATGCCAATGAGAAGTCATTTGCCAAATTGTTTCTGCCTTCTAGTTTCAAGCCTTACTAATATTCAAGATTGTTTCCAACATTTTTTTGACTGTTTGATGTGTATTTTTCCCTCTCAAAGGAGAATGTGGAATACACCAGAGGAAAAGGACATGATCTGGCCACATGAAAATAATCTTAATCATGATCATCAACTTTCCGTTGTGTCTGAAATACAGTGTGACCCAAAACCTGTAAGTAAGGACATGAAATGTAAGAGGAGTCCTTATCTTTCTGCTCTTGCGTTGAGAACATTTTTTCTTAGCTTGTTTAGTCCGTAGATCGGACAAAGCAAGCATCCAGGATGAAAAAACGTCTACAAACAGTTATGCTGTGATTGAAGGCTGCAAAACAATCTGTTTTGAGGTCGAATCAGTGAATCAGATTTTTTTCTGATTACAAAACCTACAGGCACATTGTTTGCTTTCCCACCCTGCGTGAAAACAGCATTAAAATAGGTTGTAGCTTGCATTTACCTTTTTATGAAGCCCATAAGTAGTCAGTCATCTTCGAAGGTCAGTCATCCTCGCTCTCCCTGCTCTTCACACTCCCTCGCTCTCCCTGCTCTTCACATGCATCGACAAGCCATCACACGCATCAACAAATTTTTCAGCTATTCCCTCGCTCTCCCTGCTCTTCACATGCATCAACAAGCCATCACAAAGATGGCGTTTTTTGTTTTTCAAAGCCCTATCTCGTTTTTTTTTTCCAAAACCCTATCTCGTTTTTCTAAGAGCCCTCTTTTTTTCCAAAGCCATGTCTCGTTTATTTTTTTTCGAGGCCCTATCTCATTTTTTTTTTTTCAAACCACGTTTTGGGGAGCAAAACGTAGTCCGATCTGGTTTTCTCTAAATCTCATTTTCCTAAAAGGAGAACTTGGAAAGCCCTATCTAATCTTTCCCAAATCGCATTTTCCCAAAGCAAAAATTGTAAAGCCATCGTGATTTTCCAGAAGCAAAATTGTACAAAGAGAGAGAGAGGGATTTTGCCTAGGCCCCCTTCACGAGTCAAGATTAAGGCTGAGCTCACTTAATCAAAGCTCAAGTGCTAGAGTGTTAGCACTTACTCAAACTCTTAAACTCTTATATACTTTGTTAGAATAATATTAATTTGTGTTGGGTTTGATAAATATACAAATGTGTTAAAATACACTTGACTAATTAAATGAGACCACTGTAGTTTGAGAAAGACCATGCAAGCTGTCATTTTTGGGTGTTCAATTAGGTGTGATCATGAACCTAGTGAAAATTTTGGCCTTCGTGATTTATGTTGGTCATTGGCAATAGTCATTAAATTTTTTAAACAAATACTAAGCACAATTCCAAATCTATAGGCATATAAAGACTCGAATAATAATCAAAATAAAGTGGTTCACAGCTTTATCCACCAAGGTATCTAACTTGGATAACATTTGGCTATTTTAATAGTAAATGAAACAAATTCAAACTACTTAAGCAGATTCCTAACTTAGATATATTTGGTCTTAAGAAGTCTCAAATCATGAATATAGTCTTAAGGAAACTAGTCATTGACTCTAATTATTTCATTTTTTTGCGACCACCATTGCTTTTCTCTACATCAGACGTCTGGCTAAAAAAAATTCTCTATAAACCAAAAACCTAGCGAACCGTTGTTGCAGATCTCTGCTTGCAAGCTAACACAAACCATTCTCTATAACAAAACAAAATTAGTACACTGCTACTTTAGATCAACGAGTATGAGTCTCTCTCTCTCTCTCTCTCTCTCTCTCTCTCTCTCTCTCTCTCTCTCTCTCTCTCTCTCTCTCTCTCTCTCTCTCTCTCTCTCTCTCTCTCTCTCTCTCATGTTTAGTGATGAAACTATATTTGATTACCTCGAGCAATGCCTCTGGGTATGGCTCCAACACGAGCTCTGCTCGAGTAAGCCAAATAAATTTTTCCTGACTATTCCAAAGGATTTGAAAAGAATGTTTTTTAACTAGAGCACAACTCGGGTTATCTAGTTCATTCAATGGTGTCCAAACTCTACAAAGTAATTGACAATAGATTAATCTTTTCACATCTCTTCACTTTCACATCAAATGGAAGATAAATCCATACATTTATTTAAAATATTCTTGTGAAGATATTAAGACTTTATTCACAAGAAATTAGTATTAAGCTTCATGAAACCACCATCAAGAAAGCATAAGAAAAAACTTCCATTTTAACAAAGAAGGAAGAGAATCTTTCTCTGGGATTTTGATCTCTTCCATTCCTCTGCTTCTACCTATACAACATATACAGTCTGGCAACATCATCTGGGCACACCAAGTGAGGAGCAAGCTCCTAAGATGTCACTGCGCAACAGTTGGAATTTGAGGCTAGGACTTGCCGGTCGCAGTCAACAACCCTACCCATACAACGCAATTCGATGGACGACATGGATCCTTGAAAACATGACTCTCCAAAGAACGAAAGGCATAATTCGAATATTTTAAAAAAAATGATTCATGGAAGGTGTGGCATGAGGTCCTTAAATCATGTGCAATTTGGTCTTTACAAGATCATAACATAAATTCATTATTAAATTGGATTTTTAATTTGGATTGAATTTGGTCTAAAATGTCTCAAATCATGAATATAGTTTGCATAATTTTGTGTCCAATTCTTGGCAATAATTACTAGAATTTCCAAACAATAATAAACTACAATTCCAAAACTATAGACAAATGACTTCCAAATCATAGTCAAAGTAGGCAAAGTTTAAATTTGTCTTCAAAAAGTAGGCTTATCTAACTAAACACAATCAATGCATTTTAGGATCATTCTAATTCTATTAGATGGGAGACCACCATAATAGAACATAGAAAGAAACTAAAAGCACAACACTCTAACTTCAAGGACAACTTCAAAAGACTTTGATTCACCTTCGGTCATGAAAGCTGCTTCATCTTCTTGTTGTTGTTGCTGATTTGAGTGACTGGCTGTAGCACTATGTGAAAGTTGTTGGAACTTCTTCTTCTTTTCGTTGTTGTACTTCAAAGTTCGGCAGTCCTTGATTTCGTGGCCAGTCCTCTTATAGTATCTGCAAAAAAGATTCTGCACTAGTTGGAATGATGAAGAGCTTGAATTCGATCTTGAACCGGAAACTGGTCCAGACTACATGTTGCTCTTCTTGTCAGTAGAGCCTGACTTTGTAGATCACTTGGATCTAAACTTCTGATTTTTTGAATATAGAGCTTGAGGGTCCGATCCTGAGCCTGAGGAGGATGTTGATCTTCTGATTTTCTCCTGTAGCATTAGCAAAATTTCTCTTGATAGAGTGAGGTGCTCCTGGGTAGAAATTGCCATTACCCAATTTTTGTAGGCGCTTCAGGTAGACTCGTGTACTCTTGTCTTGATTCTTCTGAAATTAGCACACTTTGGAGAGCCTCCAAACTTGGTAGCTCCTCCTTAATGGCATAGGATTGGACAAGGTTATCAAATTCACTTCTCAAGCCATTGAGAATGACTTGAACTAGCTCATTTTGATTGACAGAATCACCAATACAAGCAAGTTCTCTATGAATACTAGAGTCACGATGAGTGCATCAGAATCTTCTATGACTGAGCCAGTTGTAGTCATCTGCTCCATAAGATTTTTGAAGGTGTTGAGATGACTCGAAATACTATCTGCATTAGACATTCTGAGGGTGAAGAATTTCTTCCTCAGATGAAGCTTGGAAGCAACATCTCTAATGTCGTAGAGAGTTGCTAGGATGTCCCATGCATCCTTAGCAGTCTGAGTAGTATGTATGTGACTGATCTTAGTATCCTTGATGTTGAGGGTGATCATGGCAAATGCTTTGCCATCTCTCAGTCTTCACTTGGTGATGATGACTGCATCACCTTCTGGTTTGAGCTCTGTGCCATCAACGATGTCCCACAGTTCTTTGGCTAGAAGTATAACCTTCATCTTGAATTTTCAGAGATGGTAGTTATCTCCATCGAGTTTGTCAATGAGAGATGATCTAGATGATGGATCCATTCTGGTTGAACGAGATCGTTGGTAGAAACAACGATTGTCGGAATATTGTTGGCTTCATGATGTTTTACAGCCACCTACCATCCAGCTTTGTAAAAACACAAGCAAAAATCACGATTTTTAGCTCTTTCCCGATTTTTTTCTTCACTATAAAGTCAAAATTTATGACATACAACTCTTTCTCTACCACATGCAAACCAATTTACAGATTTGATCTTGCTGGATTTTAGTTCTTACTATCTATTTTGTGTCAAAATGCATGAAAAACCAAGCAATTTTGACCAAAACATAGCCTAGAAACAAGGATATTATTTACTTTAGGGTCACGTCCAATATGACGTGGCATAACTAAAAACTTGATTCACTGGAGTATCGTGTATCCAAGACTAGGAATATACTGAATTCTATGTACTGGTCATGGACATAACATGAAGCATATTCCAACGAGATCTCCTTAGCTTGGACTTTCTCCTTTACAAAATGGTGAGCAATTTCTATGTGTTTGGTGTTGGGACGAGATGTTGTCATTATAAATGAGTGGAATGACACTTGATCTAATCAATTTGAGTTCCTCTAGAAACCTTTTGATCCAAAGCACCTCCTTGGTTGTGGTTGTTAGAGCCTTGTACTTGGCCTCAGTTGATGAAAGAGATATTGTTTCTTGCTTCTTTGATAGCTAAAAACTACACCTTCTCCAATGAAAGTTGCAAAGGAACTTGATGATTTTCTATCCTTCTTGTCACTTGCAAAATGTAAATCACAAAAAGCATTGCAAGTTAATGGAATCATATAACGATCACCAAGTGAAGATCTTTAATAATCCTGTCACATGCAAAGGACACCTGTGGAGCAAAACCACCCAACCAACATGAAATGGCTGGTCAATACTCTACCCACTTCACCCCCAAGCCAAGGTGAATGAATACAAGAGAGGAGGGGATCTTGGCTCATAGAATCAGATAATCCAATAGGGAGATGGGCGAGTTTCCATAGTATATACCCTCTCCCATGAGGAGATAATATTTCTCTTAGGATCCCCATGCAACTTAAATAAGCAATTGACCTCCTATTCTTGCAATATAGTAGTCAAACACCATGCAAGTGCTCCTGTTGGAGATGGTGAACTCATGCAACCATTCTCTAGCATTCCCCAAAGGGGCCGATAGATTGGAAATCATCGACACCGAATTATCAGACCCCAAAAACAAGAGCTGAATGTAGACGTCAAACAGAACGAATGGTCGGGGAAGCCACCGTCATGCTCAGCCATAAATAAAGAACGTTACCAGAGAGATAATTAACTAGGAATTTAGGTTAAACCTCTCTTGTAATGATGAGTTAAGATGTCTTGTAGTCTCGCCTGAAGGACATAAGTATAAATCAAATTCATTAGAAAAAATGATTACTTGAAGCCATCTGCAAGTAGTAGAATACAGATGTTGTAAGAGGAGTGTCAGGCTGCCAACGAGAAAGACACTGCCAACTCATTCTAAGCAAAACAAAATACAAAAGAGTTTTATGTTCTTCCATCATTGATTTATGCGTTGCATATATTACTTGTGATTGATTGTTCCACTGCTTGTGGTTGATAACTGCGTATCTAGGTCCTATAATGTAATGCAGTGTGTAGCACACTTCCACCAAAGAATAGGCACACCCTTGCAGACAAATTTAGACATGGTATCAGAGCAGATTCATTAGATACAATATGGCTACTACAATTCAAGCCAGGATTGCAATCAATCTTGATGGCGCAGATTATCACGTATGGAATCAAAACACTGCTAAAATGCAAAGGGATATGGTCAGTGATTGATCTCACAGAACAAAAACCTCCAAAGAAAGACTTAAGGAGAGCAGAATGGATAAGGAAGGTGAGCGCGCAATGACGATCATTGTATCCTCCATAAACGAAGAAATCCTCATGTAGATGTACTCACTCAAAGAAGAGACCTGCTCTATGTATCGAGGATAGTGGATCTTGAAATACGAGTTTTGTTTGATGGGAACGTATGCCAAATAATCGAGCAAAAGTCAAACAAGCTACTGACTATCGGATCAAGACAAGGTAATCTCTACCAAGCTAAAATTATTAGCAGTTATGATAGCATATTGGATGTGTCTGAAAATGAAAATCATCTCTGGCACAAAAGAATGTATCATCTGAATATGAGGAGTCTTTATGACATGGGCAGAAAAGAGCTAGTAAGTAGTCTGAAGATCACAAGTCTAGGGTCCCGACTTCTGCGAAGCCTGTCAGAAGGGTAAGCAACATTGAACTCCATTTGTACATAAGGAAGGAGAGCCAAGAACATCCTTGAGCTAGTTCACTCAGATGTCTGCGGATTGATGAAAGTCAATTCTCTCTCTGGATTGCGATATTTTCTCACATTCATTGATGATTATAGCAAGATGACAACGATATAATATTTGAAGAAGAAGTCTGAGGTGTTCGAAGCATTCAAGAAGTTCATGGCATTTGCATAAAGTCACACCTCCAAGAGATACAAACAATCAGGTCCGACAATGGAGGCAAATACTCGAGCAAGGAGTTCTCAAGCTTATGCCAAGACAGAGGAATTGAACATCAGTTCACACCTGCATATATATCTCAGTCCAATGGTGTCATAGAAAGAAGAAACAGACCGCTTGTCGAAGGTGCAAAATGCATGATGGCGCAATTGCCAAGTCAAAGTCCTCGAGATGTCGAAACAACTGCTAAATCGGTTGTCACCAAGCTCCTCTTTAATGTCGAGTTTTGGTGTGAATAGATTACAGCTGCATGTCAAAAACAATGACAAGTCCTTTGACAAAATGAACAATCTCAAGTTCAGATTTCGGAAAAAAATGTTAGGTTCAAATTGAAGTCATGAGCTTCTCGTTGTTATTATTGCCAGGTTGGAAAAACGAGAGCGGACAAATAAAGTGAATTTGCATCTCTTCAGATAAGTGTGTAGCCCCACTACATCATTTAGGTCTGTGCATTGGCTGACATTGCCAGAGGGAGTGCTACAAGAAGAACTTGCACTGAACTAACAGTACAACTTTATGGAGCTTCAAAAAGTTTTCGACTTTCAATTGGTTTATTTGACTAGTGAGTGGTGATTTGGAAATTCTTTTGACTGCTGCTTGTGATGCTATAAAGTATCAACAAAAGGCACTCTGCAGCAGTGGCTTGAAGTAAGTGTGATCGAATATTGTCAGCTTACTCCAGCCATATTTGGAGCTAAGTTGGGCAATAAACTGGTTGTGAATCTAATCAACTTCTGAGAAAATAAGCGTGGAAGTCTGCAGCAGTGATGTGCATATTCATAATGTTGATGTTCGTTTTGAAAATTTGAGTTCCAAATGTTTTCATTTTTTCTGTATCTCATGCTCGTAATTTGGTAGATCTGCAGCTCCTTTAAAGATCCCATTTAATTGAACTAAAAGACAATGATTAGCCCTTAAGCATTAGTTCGTAGAATAGTAGATTGAATAATGTCCACGAAGGGGTTCATGAGCCTTTGCCTTAGATTAAGCCACTGCAACAGTAGATTATACAGTTGGCTTTTGATTGATTGACGATTATGACTGCCACAAGTTTTTTAGACACTGTCCCTGGCTGGTGCACCCTGATGCGTGCCAGCACTCGTCAGGGTGCTGAAAATAAGCCGAGCCATTGCTGAATGCCAAAATCAGTCCGTTATGATCCAACACTCTTGATGAAGCTCGATAGATGGCACAAAAGCTCTAATTGCAGAAGTTGGTGACCAATGTTTATGGATTCCCTTTACCAAGAATGTGGGTTTTTGAAGTGCAATAGTATCATTGTACAAAGCTGAAAAGTGGCTAAAAAAACCTTCCTACTATAGCAACAAAACTCCCCCACTTACAAGTTGGTGATTTTTAGTTAGTGCTAACTAAAGTTAACTAAGAAATGTGCTGCCCCACTCACAGTTAGCTCACACAAGTTAGTTAACGAATTCAGTTAGCACTAACTTGAACTAGTTCATTTTGTGATGTTGCTTAACTATTGTGAAACAACTTCCTTAACCTAACTTGTGCTTCAGTTCAAGGTTGCATCGAACCGCGGTTCGAACCACCGAATTGAACGGACCCGATTCGAACGGTTCGAACCGACTGTTGGCAAAAAAGCCCTGTTTCGCACTCAAGGCCCCGAGTTTCGACTGAGAGAGAGAGAGAGAGAGAGAGAGAGAGAGAGTGTGTGTCACGTGTGTGTGTGTGTGTGTGTGTGTGTGTGTGTCTCACAATGTGCACTGTGTGTGAGACTTGAGTGATTGTGTCGTGTGTGTGTGTGTGTGTGTGTGTGTGTGTGTGTTGAAACTTGAATCTTTGCCTATGATCCATCTTTGTATATAAAGTTTGTAAATATTAATCTTTTCATTCTCATCATATATGTAGATGACATCATCTTGTTGGAAACTGCATGAAACTTGTTGATGAAACAAAAAGTACTTTAGGTAGGAATTCAATATTTAAGATCTAGGTGAGCTTCACTACATCTTAGGACTAGAAGTAGATCTTTTTCAAGATCATACATTTATTAGTCAATCTAGATATGCTCTCTCTCTCTCTATGCTTAAGAAATTTCATATGGAAAATTGTAAGAGCATTGATACTCCCATGGAGCATGTTGTAAAAGATCCTATCAAAGGGGATGAAAGATCCTTCAAGGACATCACCTTTTATAGGAGTCTTATCAGTCCCCTCATATGGTTGACAATTACTAGGCCCAATTTGAGTTTTAGTGGTGCATAAATTGAGTCAATTCATGCAAGATCCAAAGATTTGCCATTGTCAAATTGGCCAAAAGGATCTTGAAATACGTATCTTCCACACTTGATTATGGATTATTCTTCAAAAGTGAAGATCTATCAATGGTTGCCTACTCAGATTCGAACTTTGCAAGTGAGAAAGTTCACTAGTGCATTCACTATATTTATTGGATGGAATCTTGTGTCTTGGTTATCCAAGAAACAAGAAACCATATCTTAATCTTCATGTGAGGTCAACTACAAGGCCCTTACAACCACTAGTAAAGAGGTTTTGTGGATCAAAAGATGACTCATGGAACTCAAGTGCATCAAGGATGGAGATCTACCTATCATCAAGTGTGACAACATCTCAACCCAAGCTCTTGCCAACAATCCTATTTTTCATGCAAGAATCAAACAGATTGAGATTGCACACCATTTTCTAAGGGAAAAAGTCATTGGAGGAGAAATCAACTTGGAGCATACTGGATCATTATCATATATTGTCGATCTCCTCACCAAACCATTTCTCAAGAGTGCTTTCATAAAGTTTAGATCTAATCTTGGCTTGATTCCAAGATCCATGGTAAAGTAGATAGATATCTTTTAAGGAGAAATGTGAAATTGTAAAAGCCATCTATCTTGAGGTTTGGGGGTCCTCTTTCAAAACCACTCATTATACACTTTTAAATATGTGATTAGGCCAATTCTAGAAACGAATCAGCTCATGGTAGTGTATGCTAGTAGTTACACTTGGCTTGATGCTAGAAAATCACCTCTTGACCTAATTTGTCAATTTGGGCCAATCATGAAGTGAGGTGCACCAAAATTGTCCAAGCATTGTAAGAGGTGGCATGTAGGAGGTCCAACCATAATAAGAGGTGGTGTTTTAGAGGTCCAATCAAATTTCATCATTTCCACACTCTTGGATCTCAAGCTAGTTTTTTGTAGCAAGATCTTGATGTAGCAAGCTCCATTTTTATTTTACATTCTCTCTCTACCCAAAACCTCTATGTAGCATTATCTCTCTACCAGAGAGCAAGCTAAATCTATACTTAGTTTTTCCAAAGTTTCCTTTCATTATGTGTGATGAATGGCTTGTGATAGATGCACGTGTAGAGTGCTCTTACCTTAGATTTTTGAGCTAGTATGCTTGTATCTCAATCTAGATTGATCTACGTGCAATCACACACATCTCAGGAGATTATTCACATTGTTTGAGAAGTCCTCACACATGTGAAAAGTACACATTCTACAAGTATTGCAAGAAGAAAGGACATGATATAAAGGACTGTAGAATCCTTGCGGCCAAGAACCAATAGGTTCATGCTGCAGTCACTGCTGCTTTTGAAGACAAATCCAACCCAAATCTATTTATGGCTGAATCAAACATTGCTTCAAATTCTAAACGTTGGTATCTCGACTCAACACAATATATGACATCTCGTAGAGACTGGTTCAAGCATTTTTGTTTGTCATATCATGACAATTCTATTCGTCTTGGAGACTCTAGCTCTCTTAAGATCAAAGGCAAAGGAGCACCATTAGATTCAATGATGGTTCATCTTCGACATATCGAGAATGTTTTATATGTTCCAAATTTGACCAAGAATCTACTATCAAGTAGTCGAATTGTTGATCAAGGCCATACTATCACATTCAATGCAAATCAATGTCTTCTTCAATATTGCAACTCGAAGATTGTGGTTATAGGGATGGTAATCTCTATACATCAAGTCATGAATGTGCACTTACATCAGAAGAAATATCTTCATCTATAGCATCATCAGACAAGAATATCCTATGGCATAAACACCTAGAACATCTCCATATGAGATCTACTTTTTATATGTGTTCTACAACAATTTTGTCAAAGGCTTAGACATCAACAAGTCATCACAAAAACAGACTTGTGAGACTTTTATTCTTGGCAAGCATGCAAGGTCAAGATTTTCTAAAGGCCAAGCTCATTGAGCTAAAGGCATTTTGGATCTGATTCACTATGGTCTTTGTGGCTCGATGGAAATCCCATCATGCCAAGGATCGATGTATTCATTACATTTATTGACAATTTTTCTGACGAACCACTATCATGTTCATCAAGAAAAAATTAGAAGCATGTATTTGTTTTCTACAATTCAAACGTCTATCTGAAAATCAAACAAGAAGAAAAATCAAAGCCCTAAGGACAAATGGAGGGAGAAAGTTCATTTCGAATGCTATGACTATGTTTCTAAGTGAATCATGGATTCAGAGACAATATTTTTTGAGCTACAGTCCTCAGTAGAATAGAGTAGTCAAACGAAAGAATCGGACTCTTGTTGAGTTTGTAAGATCCATGTTATTTGTTGCTAATCTTTTGAATAAATTTTGGACTGCTATGTTCAGAATCGTTACAGTACTAAAGTCGTCAACAACAAAACCCTTGAAGAGATTTGGTCAAGTACAAAACCATTCAAAGACCATCTAAGAATTTTCAGATGTATTTGCTATGCTCAAGTTCCATCAGATCTAAAGAAGAAATTCGACTGACAAGTCAATATTTCTTGGATATCTATCAGATCACAAGGCTTACAAGGTCGATGATCTACAATCTAGAAATGCACTTATTAGCATAGATGTAGTCATCCTAGAAGACAAATTTCATGATTTCAAGAAGAAGAAACATGAATTTATTTTTGGTTCAAATATTGAATCATTGACTACCAATATCAAAGACAACTATGTCTCGACTCCTTCCACTTCTGCACCTTGTTGTTCTTCTTATGATTTAAATCACAATGAACAACAAAAGGTTCAAAAATATGCTCCAATGATGCTCCACCAGACAAGAATACTCCTCAAGATTTTTGGACAACAGTAAAAGAGCCACTTATTGTTCAAGATGCACTATCGAATACATACTTTGATATGTAGAAAGCAATGATGGATAGTTAATACAATTCACTAATCCTTGACTTGGACTCTTGTCAAAGCACACCCAAAAGGAAAATCATCAATTGCAAGTGGATCTTCAAGAGAAAGTACAAGTTCGATGGCTCGATATCAAAATGGAAGGCAAGAATGATAGTCAAAGGCTACTCCCAAGTACTAGGAATTGACTATACAGTCAGTCATGTAGTCAAACTTGCATCTATTCGAACCTTGTTGAAAATTGCGGCAGCTGAAGTACATTAGATGGATGTACAAACTGCATTTCAAAAATGGTTTTTCCATGAAGATATCTACATGAAGGTTATAGTATCGAAGGTCTAGAAGATTGAGTTTGTAAGACTCGAAAAGCTCTTTATGGGCTCAAGTAGGCACCTAGAGCTTGGTTCAAATGAATTAACAATTATCTTTTGTAGATCAACTTTCATTCAAATGCTACTGACTCGAATGCCTATTTCTAATGTGATCGTCCAAGCTACATCATTATTGCACTTTATGTAGATGACTATATGCTCTTAAGCAATTCTATGTCTGTTAGAGATTTTAAGCAAGGAAAACAATTTTTAGAAAACAGTTCCATTAACCATTTCTGTGACATCGTCCATGGCAACGGGTAATCAAAATTACCTTCCAAGGAATCACAAAAAGTCGGGTTAATAATGTGTTCATAAATTCACCAATATATCCTTTATAAAGAAATAGCATGCCGGGTTTCCGGTTTTGTAAATTTGAGATATCCAAAAAAAAGGGGTCCAATATCTCAAATTTCCGACAAAACACCCGTTTTATGACCGATAGTATTTGGCATCTCTAAGATTTACGGCCATACTATGGTCATTTCTCCCACAAAGAATGTTTCTAAAGAATTCAACATGAAAGATCTAGGGCCAGTCCATTATGTGCTTGATATTCAGATCGAGAGAACTTGATTAGACTTTTGCAGCGCTAATTCACATGATAGTCCGAGATTGTCTAACGACCTTTTTGAGCTATCGCTCATACTTTTACACCCTTAATTTTCAACACTGCTAACCTTTTTAAATAGTGGTTGATGTCTCTTAAGGTCACCAAGTCACTAGTTAAGAGGATAAATAAGGGATTTCAACCTAGAGTTGGTAGCATATAAAACAATGAAACTCTTGAGATTTCCATTTGCATTTTTGTAAGATTTCGATCTCCCTTGCCCTCCCTCTCAAGCTCGGGATCTTACAAAGCCATTTGTTTCTATCCTCACATGAGAACATAAGGCCTCATTCTCCAATTTGCAATGTACAATAGTTGGTGGATATTGGACTTACAACGGTGCGTGCTCAAATCCCAACTACTCTGGAGTGGATGTTTGGAGCCTTGTGGTCCTTGGTCTGATTTGACTATATGATCTAAAGTGTACATATTGTAAACAATGATGCTAGTTGAATCAGCTAACATTGTCGAATTTGATCTCAAAATGATAATGATGAAGTTTTCAACAAATTCTAGAATGAATAGATCTGAGTAGGTAAATGACAGCTCTTTTTTAACTTCCTAATCATTAAATTGCAAAATGTCAGTTTTTTTGTTTAAGGCTTGGATTATTAAACCTACATCATAACAGAATCATTAAGTTTCTATCAATCTACGAATTGCATGCAATTTATATAAGGTCACATTCAGGGTAAGATCGTGCTGAAAAATATGAAATCTTCAGATTCAGTAACTGTTGAATGCAGTCCATTTCAGGGCTTGTCTGGACTCTGGATTATGCCTGTGAATTTTCATGTACTTGTACTCACAAATATTCACCTGGTTTCTTTCATGATTTGACATTTTAAGCTGCTTAACCGATGCTTTAATCTTGCCCTGGCATGTCCCTTTTGGACAAATTATGCTTCGAAAACCTTCAGTCCGCACCCCAAATATACCTAATTTTCAGAATATCCTGAAATAGGCACTATCCCTTGCTTTCAAGATAGCTTGAATCTGTGGTTTTTTTTTAAGTGAAGCATTATATTCAACTTTTGAGTGTGCTCATAAACTATTTCTATGATGCAGGCTGAAGCAGACTTTATTATTAGGGCTGATGCTACAGTACCATCGGGCTGATAAGTGGGTTATTTCCATTGATGCAGCTCAGGATTTTGATCAGTGAGCTCATTCACAATGGCCCAATATTAGTCTAAAGTTGTGTGCTGTTATAAGAAGCATTATGTATCCACACAGATATACATTGAGCATCAAAGATCTGATTTGTAAACTGATCGTGATCACAATCTTGAAGAATGAATAATGTATACACAAAATGAATCGAATCAGTTCATTGGTATGTCAAGAATTGTAGCAAGTGTATTTTGACCATAACAGTAGAGTTACAGTCTAAGATGCAATCTGGCCATTCTTGAAAGGTACAAACGAATATGCTATGTCACAAATTTTAGAATCAGCCTTTGACTGTTCTGAGTAGTATCAGACTATTGTAATAAGTGTATAGCTTTTTCAGTATATTTTTGTGGGAAGAGACTTTCCAGCTATGAATTTTTTAAACAGGATCAAGGCCCTGGCTGGCTGTGTGTAAGGAACCATGTGAGCTGCACCCCTAACTGTAGCATATGTCAGGTTTCCATAAATTTGTGTCCATCCACCCACCTACACAAAACCCATCAATCACCACTGATCATGAAAGAAATTTTGTGCTGGAGACACTAAAGATAGTAATCAGAGGCCATAACATGCAAATTTGTTAAGCGCAGAACTTTCTGTTTTCTGAAAGCCAGAAAACGGATGGCAGACATTTCGAATATGCATATATACCTGTGCTTGGGCATACCATGCCCTATAGGATAATGTCGTGCCAAGATCTAGGGACTTAGCAAGCTTGTTAATCTGTGAGCGTGTCCCCGTTAATGGAACCACCGAATCTTGATCTCCGCTGCATGTCAGATGTGGTAAGAAGTAGAAATCGCATTGATCTTACATTAGAATATCATTGTGTTAATTGAAGTTTTCATCTGCGAGCCAGTGATTTAGATTCTAGTTTTGTATATTTTCTAGGTACCAGTGTTTTCTCAGAAAAGCAGTACCTGAAAACCCACACTCTAATTCCAGCTTTCAGGATCTTTCCAATTATTGGAATTATGTTCATACTTCCATCGATATTATTGTATTGCACTGGCCTGCACATCCAAGAGTCAACACTCTGAGGAAGATCTCTTGCTATTGCTAAGACGAGAACGGTTTCTCATCAACTCAATGGACACGTGTATTGTCGGGAAAATACGTACTGTTCATCTCTAAGACCCTGAGGAAAATAACCAGCTTATTTAGAAATAGTTATAAAATAAGCTACACCTGTGAATTCGGCATTGCAGGAAATTGACTTCTTTCAATATATGTAATTCCTGTTTGTTCCTTAATTTCTATTTGATACAAGACAAACATTCTGTAAATGATAGGACTTGCAAGGGAGGTCAAACAGTGCTAAAATCTATGCCCTAAGATACAGAGTGAATATCAGTCTTCTAAGTTTGATAGCATGAAACAAGAATTATTATTTAAGGCTAACCTTGTTTATTTCTCTTAGCCAAGTTGATCGTTCATAAATCCAATTGGATTACACAGTTCTGCAACTGGGAGAGATGTTTCCTTTGCAGCCACTTCACAAAATAGTTTTTGTGTTGTCTTCAAAAGTGAGTTTAGATGGACGATCATATTCTTAGAAAGGTTACAGTTATATGCTTGCTGAATCTTTAAACCATGTTAATCTACCAGTCCCTGGACGGCTTTTGAACATTTACATTATCTTGTCATACATCTTTGAACAATCTTGTCAAGAGATCTGAGTTTGCTCAATTCTATCATTAATTGGTGCCCCTCCAATTACAGTGGGATAAGTATTGTTACATTTTTTATGTGAATAAAATTCAAATCTGATAAACAGGATCTTACCCATCACACATTGTCCAGTAATAAGGGAGGCCAGTGGTGTTTGCATGAAGAGACTTTTGAACCTCAGGCAAATTGAAATAGAGATCTCTCTCTCCGTCAATGCAGACATCGACACCATAACTCCTCTGAGTGATCTGGAAAAGATTAATGCAAGAAAGTACGCTCAGAACTCTGTATGTTTTGCTCAACAGTATCTATCATTTGATGCCAGCATCGAGTAGCCAACTACTTATCCTGAAGTCCACCACCATGCATGCATAGTTTAAATGCTGAATTACAGCTTTCAAAAAAAAAAAAAATCTTAGAAAGCTACATAGTGTTTTTCATGTTTTGTTCTTGGCAAGCCAGTGCTACTTGTAAGAATTTAATTCTAGCGAACAGAAGAGTTTACCTGCTGTTTTAACCGAACTTCTTGCAAAACAAGTGATGGAAGACATACATCAAGAATCACATCATAGTTGTTAATAAATTGGCCGACTTCATTATTTGACTCTGTCATCTTGTCGTCACACTTGTTGGATACGTTATGTTCCACACCTAGTACATAGTCGTCAAAGTCACATGAATGCATAACTGCTTCATAGGTGTCATCTGATATGAGCCCATGTGACCAAAAGTACTCATACATGGCTTCCGTATCAACAGCTAAATTCAGAAGAGGGTTTCCAATCTGCATATGCAATACAACAAGAACCAGTTTGACTTGTGTGCACCTACTCATAAGCAGTATCATAAGATGCAAAACTAAACTATTCAAGGTTCAAGTTCTAGTAAATCTTGATTCCTATATTTCTCAATAAAGTGAATTACAATCTTAAATTACTCTGAAAGGCTGCTTTATGAAACTCACAAGTATTCCTTTAAGATTGAAGATGAAATTTCCAGGTAGCCGGTTATATTCAAGCAAGAGATGAGCCAGCTGTGGCACATAGTGACCTGCACATAAGAAAATGGTTAGTATTCAATTGCCAAGAGGTTTGCACGTTTGTAACTGCAAAGAAGCTTTAATTTGATGCTAGAAAATAGGCACAAACATATTATTGTGTCAGCTTCTGTGAAAACTGTTATAGAAAGTGTTTTTGGAGCCCGCAGTTACAATATTCTTCTACCCAGCTGTCATATTAAGTTATGGCTCAGTTGTTATCATTACAAAAGTTTCCATCATGAGAGCTATAATAACAACCTGCATAGCTTTCACCAGCTATGTACAAATCCCTGGTTTTGTACTCAGGAAATTTTTTGAACCAGCCCAAGAGGAACATCAGTGTATCTCTTGCTGCAAACGAAACACAACAGGGAAAATAGAAAGATCATTAATCTGCAATGTTTTCAGAGCCTGGCGGCTTTGATTTTTTAAGTTAGAATAACACAGGAAGCAGTATAATCAGAGAGCACATATCTCTGGCCACGGTTGGATTCTAAAAGACCATTGTATAAACCCTTTTAAAACTTTATCTGTGAATCCATGAAGCTACAAATGGTTCTTTGAATCTTTAGAATGATACATACTAAATAAAACTAATGCTCTCTCTATGATGCTCTTCAAAAATTATCGCAACTAGCTGGCCTTCAAATTTCGAGGGCATGGCATGTTTGCTTGCTTCTCTGTAGAGGATTCTGTTCTCATTCATACGTATGGAGAATACCTCTCATCAGTATTTGGGAATCATGTATAATGTTGTTAGCGGTACTATTCTGTCTTCATATATTAATCATGTGAACAAAAACATTTTAGGACGCTTAACCAAAATGATTACCTGTCTTTTCATCTGTTGCATTGCCATAATCCGAACTGCTATTGGAATAGGACCAACCAACTCCAGCAGGCGATTCCAAAAAGATGAGATTTGAGGCTGCAGCCATCAGTAATTCAGCTCTGTTAATAGCATTATTATACTAGCATACGAATATTGGTATGAAAACCTCAAAAAGTAACCATGCAAACTTATCAATATACAAAGGGCAGACACAGAACAAGGTCCTGCTAGGCCCACATTCAAGAAATGCTGGTTCATGGAATTTGGTCTCAATATGTCATGTTAGAATCAAGCATAGCAGATCTTCTTTCGCTGTACAACCTTGATTCCAAGAATAAACATTTTTAGAAACTCCATTTCCTGAAACGTTGGGAAAGAAGGGACCAAGCTCCGTAAATGCTCCACCGCCAATTGAAGAACATCCTGGCCCTGCAGAGTGAAATAAACTTCAGCCTGATAATGCAGACATGGTCATTTGATACAGCGTTTACGGATTTCCTTTGCCTCTAGTAGAAATGTACAAATTTTTAAAATGCCAATTAGCAAAAGGAAGCTTCAGCTTAGACTCAACTGCACTTGCATTAAAACTACAATGCCAATATGATTCCAACAATTGGACATGACTTCAAAATTAGAACACCCAGATCAGACAAAAGTTCCTACGATAAAAATCTAGTGCAGAACTAAAGTCAAAATGTTGTTATTCATTTCGAAAACATGAGAAGAAACTAATTCGTGTTCTGGCAGAAAATCATGTACTTTGAGCCTTAGAGGTATTAGTTTAACTATTTTTTAACGTTTTAATAGCAGCATTGAGTAGTGTCGAAGCAATCTCTCAAATAGAACAACAGGCTCTATGAAAACCACAAATACAAAAACAGAAACAATAAGCCGTTGGACGATTAGAGCATCTGTTTATTTGCAAGACCCTGCCCCATGCTAGTATGACTAATTATCAGTTCACTCAAGCGGTTTGAATTTTCGCAAGAATTTGTGTGCAAAGCTAAGTGACGTCAGATCCAGCTCGGTGCAATCGACAGTCTCCATTTATTACTAACATCTGTTTCCTCGCTGAAACAAGCCTGCTGCCCCCAAAGGTTACACTACAACCTTCCTACAAGAAAGAAAACCCATCAAATAGAGCTGCCTCTTTAAGCTCCTGAAACATTTACAGAAAAATATGCTCGTTGGAGTACAATACAAACTTGGCAGTTCAAATTTTTCTACCTCAGCTTGGCTGAGCTATAAATGGTGGATACTGAAGAAGATTGTGAGTTCTAAAACTCAGAAAGCACTGAGTTTGCTATTCATGACTACTCCCGTGAATGTTTTCCGTCATCCATTTACTTGATACTTCATTGATTGGTTCCTCAAGAAAAATATACGACTTTCTAGAAGATTGCTTGCTAGTTTTAGATATCTGTTACCCCTCTGTATCACACATTACCCAGCCACCAAAGAGTGAAATCTAGTAATAGAGCTGGATCGGTCACTCAAGCAATAGAAGTCTGAATACCTCCATTGAGCCACAATGTCAATGGTTTTGAGGAGGAATCAGACTCTGCTTCAGTGAAGTAATAGAAAAGGGCGCGCCCAGCTCTTTCATCCACCGTCACGTAACCAGCATACTGTCTGAAGGAGACGATTGGCTGTCCCGGGAGATCCACCACCAAATCTGCTTGGGGAGCAGCCATAGCTTGAAACAGTTCGTTTGCCAAGAGACATGCCGCCAGAGCAGCTGTAAGACGAAAGAATGTCCACATTGTCACTACAAATGAGCTCCACGTGAGGCAGCAGCTCAAACACACACCTTCAATACCTGCATGTGCCCCCTTCGACACCACCCACCTTCCACCACACACAATATTCCAGCAAGGAAGGTATGTGAGAAAGACACAGCGATACCACTACTCTCACTTTCTACCTATACCGGATAAGAGCACTTTGAAATGCTCACCCAGAAACACCAGATTAAAATGTTCTAGGCACAAACGATACTGTGCACTGTGCTGTCACAGCAATGCCGGCAGTGGCATTGTGTAATGGAGCCAGATTCACAGGCATGTTCTGTGTCGGTGTTTCTGTCTGGACTATGCACTATTCACTATAAGTGGAACTCGTATGTGGAGATATGAATCATATGATGCATATGAACTGTGGGATATGTACCTCCAGCAGCAGGAACAGGATCAAGTACATTGAAGTGGTCAAAGGAGAGAGAGCAATAGGAGAGGTTAAGGGCAGTAAAGTAAACCCACCATTGTAATAACCCACCAGCGTGAGTGACTGCAAATGTAATACGTATAGTGCGATTGGAAAGACCTACTACTTTATCTCTCCAACACAGAAATAAGTATAAACTATTACTACTTTTCTCTATCCATCCAAGAATTAGTCACTGCTTCACACCAGCTGCTTTTATCATCCTCCTGCTTTGCAGCAGCGTCTTCATCATACCATCACTGCTGTGTGCTGCCAGTACAGCAAAGATCATAAAGCTTCTCTCTCACACACACACTCTTCCCCCGTCCTCCCCCCGTCTCTCTCTGTCTCTCAGTCTCTCTCTCTCTCGTGTTCTCGTGAGCCGCGATCCTGAGGACAGTATGCTTTTTATAGAAAATTACTGTTTGCTTCGTACATTGTGAGCAAAGGTGGTAGTTAGATGCGCCGTTTATAGCGCATCTGATTGGCTCACAGATAATTGGCCTCCCTCCATTGATCCAGCCTCAATTTGTTCCAACTTTTTTTCATGGCTATTAAGCAACTCTGGTTGTTATATACTACCTGCATGGCAAATACAGAACTAAGCTCCTTAGATGTCATAGCCTGGATTCAAGCCTACACCTTTCTGGTGGTAGTCAACAACTCTACCCATACACGAGAGTGCACTAAACTTGTTCCAACTTTGAAATGCACCACATGATCAAATAATATAGAGGAGCACCTATCCTTTGCATTAGTGGAGATCTAGCTTAACTATGCTTTTTTGGTGCTATCAACAAGTGGGATCGGGATCACAAAGAATCAAACTTGGGTGAGCAACCTCATCTCAAAAAGATACACCAATTGAGAATGGGAATCCGATCTCAAAGAAGAAACTCGAGTGAGCAATCCCATCTCAAGCAAGAATAGACACCAATTGAGAGTGGGATTGAGATCACAAAAAATCAAACCCGTGTGAGCAAGCCCATCTCAAGCAAGATACACCAATTGAGAGTGGGATTGGGATCACAAAGAATCAAACCTGGGTGAGCAAGCCCATCTCAACCAAGATACACCAATTAAGCATGTGCAGGAAGATAAGAGTTTAACTATGGTGAAAGGTGAAAAGTCAAACTCTAAGTCTAATATGAAATTGGCCTCAAATGACATATAAACAAATGTAGCAAATATGACTAAACTAGTTGAAATCTCTCACAGTTCCTTCCATCCAACGCCAATTTTCTCCTGACACCCAACACATTGCTGAATCCAATCCCTCACCACCTCTCTCCCCTCAACCCGATCCATAGCAGGAACATACCTTGGCAGCTGAAGCACCTACAATATGGCATAAGATCACTCCAAATGCACCTAGCAATGACCTGTTGGTGTCCCAAGAGTTTGCAAAGAAATTTCAATCCAAGGAGCGAGGCAGACACATTCTTCCGAACCTCGATGTTTGCCAAATCCATCGAGAAGCAGTCAAACTCCTTGATCCACAACCAGCATGGCGCCATATACTGTTTTTGCCAGGACAAAAAAGCTTCGATTGGTGTGGGACCACCGATCCAATAAGGAGAGGGATAATGTTAGCAAGAAGATATAAAAAAAAAAAAAAACATTGTGGCATGTGTGTTGTAAGTCTACATCCGAGTAATTGTTAATAAACTTCTACCATGGCATGTGTGTTATAAGACCATGATTAGAAGCTTTTCTTTTCTTAATAAGTTCTAAACTTCTAAAACTAGGAAATTTAAGTTAGAAAACTTAAGCTTAGAAATAAAAGATTCCAAGTTTAACTTAAGAATCTATGTTTAGGAGTTCAAGTTTCTAAGTTAGAAGTTGTGAGACTTAAATAACAAGATTAGAAGGATAATCCCATAAGTTAGTGGAAACTTATGGAAGGCCCTCTTGCTATAAGAAGAGACATTTTCTTTGTAAACAACAGATTGAGATTATGCTAATTGCAATCTTGTGATTTGATCTCTCTATTTTCTTTGTGTTCCCTTTGGAAGGTGAATAGCTTGAGGGAAGGTGCTCGGGCCTCCTCTTGCCTCCTTTTCATAGGAATTTTATGATTTATGCTTATGTAGCTGCAATTATTATTATCATTTCCCTTTGGGTGTTAGCTAGGTTCTAGATCAACGGGTTTTTGCTAGTTAAGCAAGCCTTAGCAAGCCCTAGTTTAGTTAAATCGCTTGGTAGTTGGGTAAGCCTTAACAAGCCTAGTTAGATTGTTTTTAGTTTTTCGAGCATTCGTTGGAAAAGCCTTGATGCTCTCACTTTATTGTTTTAAGTTTTATGTAGATCTTAGAAAGTGGACGAACTAGTCTACCACTTACTACAACCCAAACCATGGATAAATCTAGAACAGCCACCGCACAAATAGTGTTTACCTACAACAACTAAGGACTGATGGTGGACGAGAGAACATCTCCAATGTATTCAAAAAAATTTGTCAAATCCAAAGAATTATTTGGTAATTGACAATTAGCTATTCTCCATAGTCCAATGTGATTGTAGAAGAAAAGAATAGTGCCAAATGTATGTCGGCACATGCATCTCTTCCAAATATTTTTTTATTCCAAGTTGTGCCTAGGCTACCTACAATCAAAACAAATGCACTTTTAAAGATTTGACCAACCAAACATTTGATGAGGTTTGGACTAGAAACCAATTATTTTTCAAAAATAAAAATTCTTTTGGTTGCATAGCCTTCGCTCTAATTTCAACCAAGTGATGCGTTTGTTTACAATGAAATTGTGGTGGCCTAGTCGTTATAGATTTCCACAAAATCAATGAATTAAGTAGTATAAAAGGTTTGATCGTTCCCCAAGAGAGAGAATAATCTCATCTTCTGTAGGATAAGTGTATGTATGATGGTCAACGGACTGGGATGTATAATATTCACAGTGAACACTACAGCGACATATCTGGTTATGCAAAGATATTTAGGTAAATTGGCATCCAGGAACACTAATGATGAAACGATTTGGTCAAGGTCTGCGATTATAAAGATTACTTTATCTTTCAAGCTCTTCGGATAACAGTTAAGCAATCAGATTAGACAACAACTAGCAAATAGATTCATCAAACAGAATCGCATTGGCTAAAGATTCCTCTTAATCAAACACAGAGAATTAGTTCCTATCGCGGGAAGCAAACAGAACAGAACATCAAACAAGTTCATTATATGAACACATAGCTCATTCAGAATTGAAAGAATTTCTACTTAAGATTATGCTTAACAGCTTTGGCTATTTCCTTGCACACATTAGTCAGAATTGTTGCTCACTGGTGATGCCTAAAAATCCGCATTAGAGTGGCTGAAATTCAGTAAAACATGAGAAATGTGTGTGACACAAACAGAGCAGTATCACAAACAACTACAGATCATACAGAGTGTAATTGCTCAATTGACAAAAAGTAATGTTGTAAAAGATGGCAGAGGGAAAGTATGCTCAACTTTATAGAAACTTGCTCTTTTCTCTTTATTGATACTCAGATCTGTGCAAATGCGTAAGTACAATGGCACGAAGTGTCGACCTTATAGGAATGATCACCGGCCTCAATGTCGTTTACCAACCGTCAAAATGTCGGTTGAGATCTGCTACTGCGTCTCTATAGAACGTAGCAAATTCTAATCTAAATGTGGATCTACAAAGTGCAAATAGGCCTTTACATGAATTTAGGCACTATAGCACATTTACATGTATAAAAATTGAAATTTTTACAATATATAACAATAACTTGGATAATGTGGGATCATGAGGCTTCACATATCTCCTTCCTCGGCTGTGCAGCGGCTCACAAACAACTTGCTTACATTCTTCTCTGTCGCTTCATGCTGGCTGGCTTGTTATGAAAAATAGCCTTAGCTCGGGCTTCGTTTTCTTCATTAACTTGCTCTAAGATCATTCCTTTTGTAGCAAGGTAATAATTATTCTTCTGGTTCTTGATAAAGGGTCTTTGAAGATACAATCTAAGACTTGTATTAATGTTAGTGGGGAACATAGAAATGCATGTGAACCCTTTTGATTCTCAACAAATTTGTGATCAGATCAACTCGAAACCTATATTGCAAGTCGGTGAGAAACATAATGGATGTAACATAACCCTATTGATACTAAGTTTTAACAGTCAACTATATGCCCTAGGAAAGATTGCCAAAACAAATACGTAGGAGCTTAGCCAAAAAGGGCATTAGTGTTGAGAGGTCTTAGTAAAAAATGTAAGACATGATCACAATATTGAGAAGTTACACAAGCTAGACTAGACATTTCAAACCAATTGATTGTATATGTGCTTGAATACTCTATCCCCTATCAAAGAACCAATTTTCAATCAATGATACCTACAAATTCAAAAATATGGATTTCAATGTCAAGAGAGCACTAATCAATCTAAAAGACGTGATCCACAAGGACCATATTAAAGTCCAAAGACATCTAGTCTAAATCTTGGATGTGATTTCACTCCACCATTAGATGTATCATAAAATGCTGCACACCCTATTTTGATAAACTATAAAGCTACATTCCTACTCTATATCATCAATCTAAAAATGTTTGCTTATAAATTTTATGATCCATATTTTTGGCTATCTTGTTTCCCCTTCTTAAAGAATTATCTGACTATCAAAGATTTGATATAATAAGCCAATCGTTGAGAGATTCCCAATAAAAGATTCACTACATCGATAGCAATTGTGTCTCCAACTCCCTCCTTGACATTTTATAGTAGTAAACAATGGGGACTCAAAACCTTGATTTTGAAGGTGTAATTAGATAAAGCTAGTCACCACCTAAATGGTGTGTGTGTGTGTGTGTGTGTGTGTGGTATTATCTCAACGACAAGATGCACAACACATATTATTTTGTGAAGTTATATCATTTGTGCCTCGAAATGCCTTTGTCATATCATGCAAATTTATGCTGAAAGCACATGCCTCCAAGTACTTAAGGAACTTTGAGCAAGGGCATATATGAAAACATGTTGAAAGCTTGTAAAGTCAATGTATTCATACAAAAAAGATAGAAGCAAATCACCTTAGACTCTTTAATCTAGTACTATGGTGGCCATCAAGATAATGCCAAATAGTTTGAAAAGGGTCTAAATGTATAAGGCCCTATTCACTTTGTAATTTTGGTGCTTTAGGCTCATTTATGAAATGCAAGCTTAGAAGTTTCTTGCAAATGTGTCTTGAGAGCAAAGTAAGAGAGGAAGAGAAAGATTGTGAGGAATAGAATGCTTGATGTGATCTTGAATTTTCATTTTCTTTTGTCTTATCTATTGCCTTATATGTTGTGATGTTGTAAATGTTATATGATCTTTCTTTTACTTTGATATCAATGAAATGATGATGTGTGCAAGGAAATTTTCATGAGCTTGGGTAGTGTCATAGGCTCTCCTTGATCTTCCTACTGACACCCCCAAAACATGCACTGATCACCACAACTTTCAAACCTTTCTGATTTCATGTAAGCACATAGCATCAAACACAAACACAATGGGGCTGGCTGCATCATCTTCTCCCAGACTTTGTTGCATAGATCACGATGAGAAATGCCTCTTTGTAGGCTCAATTATTTATGACCCACAAGCACTCCTTAACTCTGACCCTTCGACACATGGGCAATTCCATGCACAGTCGACGCTCACCACTCGATAGTGTCCCACACGCACACGTCCTATTTGACCAATCAACCCTAAGGCTTGCATGTGTCACTCATTCACTGGACCAAATGTCCCAATGAGCATATGAGAAGTGTTAGTTGACTAGTTAACCCTCTCCTACAAAATAGGTGGTCAGTCTAGGCACTCCTAATTAATGACCCAATACCCTATACCAAAGCTTAGCATGCGACTCATAGGCACATGATCTCAAATAACCATTTTATTTACATTTCTTTTACAAATGTCACCACAAGCCGATGACTTAGCCATTTCACTTTTTTTTAAAAGTACATATGTGAGTAGAAACTGTAAGCAACCGTTGCGCGTAGTCTCCCAGGTAGCATCAGAAAGAGGCTTTCCATGCCAAACGACCAAGTATTCACATATCAGACGATTGCATAAATGCCTCTCCCATCTATCAAATACCCTTGCCGCATCAATCACTTCTCCCTACTCTTGGAATGCAAACAAACCATCAAACAACAAGTTATCACCATTATACAAAACCCATTTTAGTTTAGAAACATGAATACAATATGCACTTTACAAGTTTTAGACAAACCTAGCTTTTAAGAAACATCACTGATCCTTTTAACAATCTTCTAGGGTCCACAATTACGTGGGGATAACTTGTAACATTTGCCCCCCCCCATCTTAAGGGTCTTAGAGTCCTTGGGTACTTGGAGAAACACCATGTCTCCTACCACAAATTCTCTAAGCATCCAATGCTGATCAATGTAAGACTTTGATTGATCCATCGCTTGCCTTACATTAACCTTTGATAACTCAAGCATTTCATTCATTTGAGTTAGGAAACTAGTCGCACTAGGCACTTTTTGAAGAAATCCTACCGTAACAAGACTAGCTGGTCTAAAACCATAGTTAAGCTCGAAAGGACTCATTTTAGTAATTTCATTTTTATTATTATTATGGTACACAAACTCCAATAGTGGCAAGTACTTCTCCCATCGAGTTTGCTTATCCCTAACAAATGCCATAAGCATATCCTCTAAGGTTTGGTTGACTCTCTCAGTTTGGCCATCCATTTCAGGATGCTCCATACTACTCATTCTCAATTGGACTTCAAGTTTGGCCATAATTGTAGTCCAAAAGTTTCCAATTAATCAAGTATCTCTATGGTGAGTGACCACCATGGCGAAAGATTGTTTTTAAAAAGACTCCAAATTTCATTCAAAGTTATGTTGCGAGTCGTGCCAGCTCAGGGTGGATCCATTCTATGTTCCAATGCCACAAAGAAATAATGGAAGAATTTGGGTGTTCCAATATAAAATCATGATTCATACCCCAAATTGGCCCATCATTTATCAACCATACAGTTGGACGATAGCAATGGATTTCACTCGGGCTCTCCAAGCTTACTCCCGGGAATACATGTTTTCACCGGATTCGACAATTAGGCAATCAACTATATTTGCAAAGGATTTGGCTATGTTGACATCAGTACATGCAAGATGGGACGATTGCTTCCCAACGCTATGCTTCGATCCAAATCTTCCAATGGCGTCCGATAGAGTTCAAAATCAGTTGTCTATAGCTAGGTTGTACTACCATGCCGCGATGATGGGTGGATTTTGAGAATTCAAATTCATTTCTTGGACAACTTCAAATTGGATATTCAAACCAAATAAGTGCTTTTTTTTGCACAATATCAATTTTAGTACAACGCACTTGGAATTAATGGAAAAGGTCTAGTACCACCTAATAAAGATCCAGCATGAGGCTAATCAAAGTCCAAAGTAATAAATTCACTAATTGTTGTGGGACCGCCACCAGTTTTGGTGGGGGACACTGTTGGAGGGTTTGTGGATATTGAGGCAATCCTAACCCTACTTAATAAGTGAGAGGGATTTGGCACCCAGCGTGTGTAAGTCTAACTCAATGATTACAAAGATATTTGATTAGTTAGAAGTTAATAAAAGGACTTTAGGCCTTTTTGTAGGACTTTTAATGTTGTAAGGCCTAATAGTCAAGTAAGTGAATAAAAAGGGTTCTCCCCAATTTTTGAATTTCAAATAATAAAGGAGATGGAAATTGGCCAATAGGATTTGAGGACAAAGACCTAAAATCCACTATATGTAGTGGTGGATTTGAGTTATTTTGTACTTCTCTCTTCATTTCAATACAAGCAGGTTCATGAGCCTCTTATGGAATGGATATGGAATCTCCTTGCTCTTCTTCTTCCCTCCATATCTCATGTTTTCTTTAGATTTGCTAATTGTTGGATTTGATGCTTGTTGAAGTTTATCTTTTTTATACTTTTTGTGAGTGAGAAAGAGAGAGAGAAGAGTAAGATCTATCATTGCTTGAGTAGTGTTAATTGGTAGTGTTAATGGGTTCTAATGTTAATGGTTAGTGTTAGATGTGGATATGTTGTGTCATCTTCGTAGTATAGGGTCCGAATGCTAAGTGCATCAACCTTGCCTTCACCTGCATGGCAAAAGGTGGAGAGAGAGAGAGAGAGAGAGAGAGAGAGAGAGAGAGAGAGAGAGAGAGAGAGAGAGAGAGAGAGTAGATGAGTAGAGAAAACAAGAGAGTTTTCTCCTTGGATTGAGAATGTTAAATGAGTACAAATGGTGTTCTTTTATTCTTGGGGAGACCCTTGCCCCATTCATCCTATTGGCTACTTGAAGTGGCATGGATTGCAATCCTAGACTTTCAAACAACACAAAAGATCTAATGGTGTACAAAGAAACACATCCCACCTACCACCATTTGAATTTGACCTCACCTTGTAACTTAGACTTTGGGCCTTTACTTATTTTAATTTATCTGCACCTAAGGCCCAAGTCACTAGAAAACAACATAATATTTAATTACTTGTGCTCATTGGGCTGGGCTTATACATGTAGGACGGCGATGCCTCGCACTTATTGCTTTACTGTATAGTGGCGGGGCCCATTGGGTAAGGCGTGGCCAACATTAGTTTAAGTGGTGGGACCCACTAATTTATTATTCTACAGGAAATTCCTCGGCCCAAAGTAGTGCCAGTCCCTCAGCACTATGTGTGCATTTGTCGTGGAGGAGCACTGTTGTCGGTTCGTTTATTGCTGGGACATGGATGCGTTAGGAAAAGCATGGATAGAATTCGCTTACGTAAAACCTGAGGCTTTATTTAATGATGGTGGGCAACAAGAACTCGAACTTGCCAGATTTCCATAAGGGTCTAGTGGCCATTCCAGATAACCTTGTTCATTAACAACTGGGTAGTTGAGACATTCCATCAAAGTATCCCATGATAAATCTTGTTGTGGATTCTCATAGATCGGCGCAACTAGTCCCACTGTCCTAGACTCCCCGAATTCGTAATGTGGCTATGACGTGCTTGTTGAATCTCTTGTATGTCCAGGTATTCGTGGTATGCTTGAACCTGAAGACTTTCCTTAGCAGTCAATCTGTGGGTGGTACTGATCGTCTTAATCTGAGGTTCATTCACTTGGTTCAATCCAAGGATGTTGGATCTTGATGAATATTGTGACTGCAACCTAGATATGACAAGATCTGATCAGTTTCAGTTGGCTAATAGTGTATATTTAGATCTTTTTCTTGGATTTTTGTGGTTTTTTTGAGATTTCTTTAGATTTGAGTATATATAAACTTCACTCATCCTACAATAGCTGAATCTAGACCATATATAGGTAGCATAAGGTCTGCAAGAGTTCTCGATTGACAGATCTTTTAGGATCTTGAAAAAAATCAGTTTTTAGGCACTTTTTGGCACTTTTCTTAGATATTTCTAAATCTGTCCATTGGATCTTCACAAAAATTTCACAGTAGTTAGATCTAGATTAGATCTAGTTATACAATTCTCTGCGCAGGTTACTTTCCGACAGATCTCAAAAAATCAAGAAAAAAGTGTATTTTTGGGTGTTTTTTTGGCGAAATTTCACTATTTTCAGGGAACTAACCTTCATAGGCTTGTATGAACTTGTATTTGGGTCAGATCTAGCTCCTTACCAATCTTCGAGAGCTACTTCCTAAGGAAACTCAAAAAATTATGAAAAAAGTGCATTTTTTTTTTTTTGGGGGAGGGGGGGGGGGGGGGGGGGGGGGGTTGCAAAATTTTAAGATTTTCTGAGAACGTTCACAGGCTGGTATGCACTTGTATCTGAGTCAGGCTACGAGAGTTACTTCCCAAAGAAACTCAAAAAATCTTGAAAAAAGTGTATTTTTTGGGTGTTTTTTTTGTAAATTTTTTAAGATTTTTTTGGAACTAACCTTTGCAGGCTGGTAGGCACTTTTATCTAGGTTAGATCTAGCACTTATCAAGGATGCAAAAGTTACTTCCAAAAGAAACTCAAAAAATCTTGAAAAAAGTGCATTTTTGGGTGTTTTTTGGCAAAATTTTGAGATTTTTTGGAAACTAACATGTGCAAGCTGGTATGCACTACCACCTGCTTACCAAGCTGTGAGAGTTACTTCCCAAGGAAACTCAAACAATCATAAAAAAATGTGCATTTTTGGGATGTTTTTTGGCCAAATTTTGAGATTTTCTAGGAACTAACCTTCGCAGACTCTCCTGTGTCACTATCTCAATGAGATGGAGTTGCAAAATTCTTTGCGAAGGTTACTTCCCACAGGAACTCAAAATTTTGCTGTCTGAGAAGGTTTTGAGCTGTTTTCCCGTCTTTTTTCACTTGAGAACCTTCGTAGGGCACTTTTTTTGGGAACTAACATTCGCAGACTTCTCTGTGTCCATGTCTCAGTGAGATGGAACTTTAGAGAGCTCTACGAAGATAGTTTTGAATTTTGAATTTTTCTTTTTTTTACTAGGGATTTTTGAATTTTTATGGATTTTCTATGTTTTTTAAAAATCTGTTGGGAAGTAACCTTCACAGGCTTCTATGCAGGTCTGGGACAGTACCCTGGGGCTGTTGCTAGTCATGCGAAGGTTGGTTCCCACTAGTTTTGGAGAAATAAGTTCTTGGGTGATTTTTAGCCTCTTTTCTCTCTCCAAAATACAGATTTGAGTGTATTTTCTTATTTTTTTGGGTTTTCTGAATCAAATGAAGGGATTGGGTGCTTGGATCTGAACCTCCCACCTCACAATCTCTCCTTACAATACATTCAAAACAGAAAAAAAAAAAAACATGAAAAATAGCAAATCTAACACTAAAACTCCCTAATCTAACCCACAAAATCTGAGTTTTTTGGTGAAAATGAAAGCGTAGGAGAGAAAAAGAGAGATAGAGAAAGAGAAGATGCTATGTGGCGAGATGGGAGTGTGGCGCTCCCCGGCAACGGTGCCACTGTTGTGTCATCTTTGTAGTATAGGGTCCGAACGCTGGAAGTGTCAACTCCGCCTTCATCTACATAGCGAGAGAGAGAGAGAGAGAGAGAGAGAGAGAGAGAGAGAGAGAGAGAGAGAGAGAGAGAGAGAGAGAGAGAGAGAGAGAGAGAGAGAGAGAGAGAGAGAGAGAGAGAGAGAGAGAGAGAGAGAGAGAGAAATGCCTAGGTTGAGAAAGGCTTTGGGCCTTGAGCACCTACCCAAAGCTATTTGATCCCAATGTAGGGAGAGAGGGAGAAGAGAGAGAGGGAGGGAGAGAGGGTGAGAGAGAGAGTGAGAAGAGAATAGATGAGTAGAGAAAACAAGAGAGTTTCCTCCTTGGATTGAGAATGTCAAATGAGTACAAATGGTGCTCTTTTATTCTTGGGGAGGCCCTTGCCCCATTCATCTTATTGCCTACTTGAAGTGGCATGAATTGCAATCCTAGCCTTTCAAAGAAACACAAAAGATCTGATGGTGTACAAAGAAACACACCCCACCTACCACCATTTGAGTTTGACCTCACCTTGTAACTTAGAATTTGGGCCTTTAACTTATTTTAATTTATTTGCACCTAAGGCCCAAGTCACTAGAAATCAACTTAAACTATTTAATTACTTGTGCTCATTGGGCTGGGCTTATACAAGTAGGATGCCAGTGCCTCGCACTTATTGCTCTACTGTATTGTGGCGGGGCCCACTGGTAAGGCTTGGCCAACAGTAGTTTTAGTGGTGGGACCCACTAATTTATTATTGTATAGGAAATACCCATAACATTATCATAAGAATGTGCATGATTATGAACTATGATATCGCTCTCATGGGAACAAATCTCCGCTTGACAACAAGTTAATCATCTTCATCTCCTTTGATGCTTGTGTGCTTGGATTTAGGGTTGAAGGTGGATAGGAAATGTCAAATTTCAAAGCTTATGGATTGAAATTGATCTACAAATGATCACAAAGAGTGATTGGTAGCTTGGGATCTTGATCTACATCAAGACTAGCTTCCAAATCTATCTTCTACTTGACAATCTTTGTGATTCCAAGCAAGAACAATAAAAAAAGATGATCCACGGTTTCACACGTGTGAAGTACAGCTACTGTACGGCCTGATAACAGAGAAATAGTGAGATAGTATCTTGCTTTTTGGAAAGCCAAGACACTATGCCATTGCAAAGAAAGGTAACAAAAGCACTTGTGGACCTCCTATCCACCTTATCACCTGCAAAATCAGCATCCGAATATGCCCTTAAGGCTAGATTAGGTCCATCATATAAAATGCCAAAGTTCTTGGTGGCCGAGATGTACCTCAACACCCTTTTTGTATTTTTCCAATGACAAACCAATGGATTTTGCATAGATTGGCTTAGTTTGCCTACACTATAACTTAGATAATGTCTAGTTATAGTAAGATAGATCAAGGAGCCTACAAGTCTGATGACCTCAAAGGATGCTTCTTCATCACTATTGGAAACTTTTACATTTTGCTCCATAGGAGTTTCTACTCCTTTACAATCTTTCATTTCAAACTTTTCTAAGATAGAAGAAGCATATTTGGATTGACAAATAAAACTCAAATCTTTGCCTCTTGAAACTTCTATTCCTAATATGAAATGAAGATTACCAAGATCCACCATCTTAAACTCCTTAAACAATGCTACTTTCACTTCTTGTATACCATCAAGATCATTTCCACTAAGGATAATGTCATCAACATACAAAATGAGAATGATGATCTTACCATCATTAAATCTTAAGTACAAAGAAGGATCATAAGCACTTACAACAAAGTTAATAGAGTTCAAAAAGGTATTCAACCTAGAGTACCAAGCTCTAGGTGCTTACCTAAGCCCATAAAGGCTTCTTAGCAACAAACACACTTTTTTCTCTTGATCTTATTTGATGAAGTCCTCGGGTTGTCTCATGAAAATCTGCTCTTCCAAATATCCATTGAGAAAAGCATTAGTCACATCAAGTTGAAATAGAGGCCAATTGAAAGTAGTTGCAAGAGAAATAATCAACCTTATGGAAACTAGCTTAGCAACAGGAGCAAAAGTTTCATCGAAATCTACTCCCTCAATCTATAGGTCCATTTGCACTCAAGTGGCTTTCTTCCTTGAGAAGATCCACAAGCTATTATGTATGATTCTCCATAAGAGCATCATACTCCTTTTGCATGACATCCCTCCATTCTTGTGACTCCATAGCTTCTTCAAAGCAACTTGGCTCATCAAACATAGAAGTTACAAAAGTGTAAGAGGTAAGTGAATGTACATCTTTCCTTTGTTCACCTTTGTCAACATAGGTGAGCCTTGAGGGCTCGACCTTCCTTCTTGTAGATCTCCTTGGAGTCCTCGGATCTTGAGATGGATCTTCAAGATCTTGATCACATGTAGGCTCCTCCTCAAACCTTACAAGATCCTTGACATAAGATGGATTATAAGCTTTCTCATTCAACTTGAAGTAGTTACCTTCATCAAAAGTAACATCTTTACTCACTAAAATCTTCTTAGTGATAGGATTATAGACTCTATATCCTTTGATATTTTCAGCATAACCAACAAAGATCCCCTTAATAGAAGTAGGATCATCGTTTTTTCTTGTATCTAATGCTTGAAAAACATAGCAAGTAGATCAAAAATTCTTAGATCTTTAAGATTCGGCTTCTTACAAAATAGAGCCTCATAAGATGGTTTGCCTCCAATGGGCTTACATGGCAATCTATTACACAAATAAGTTGCACAAATAATAGCCTCTCCCCAAAAGGATTTTGGTAGAGATGCATCTAACCTTAAAGCCTTAGCACACTCACATAGTGTTCTATTCATCCTCTCGGCTATTCCATTTTGTTGAGGACTATAAGTACATGTAAGTTCTCTCTTAATGCCATTGGATTTACAAAACTCTATCATCTTGGTGGAAATATACTCTCCACCATTATCACTCCTCAATACTTTAATTCTAGCATCAAGTTGATTTTCAACTAGAGTTTTGAACTTAACAAAAACTTCAAACACTTTACTTTTGAATCCAAAAGTTCAATCCAAGTGTATTTAGAGTAATCATCAATAAAAGATACATACATCTCTCTCTAAGCTGCATCCAACACGTGTAGGACAGCTCATTGTACTTATCCATATCCACTTTGGATAAGATCTATCAAGTTTGCCACATCATCCATTGGTGGTTTGCATTGACCTTCTAGACTCCTACAATCTAGGACCTAACTCCTATAATCTAGGAGATGTCATATTAGACTCAAATGAAAGCTAATCAAAATGGATTTGAATATTACAAGTGTCATTTCACATGTGTGGGGGGGACTTCAGGCTGCAGACAAAGAAGCAATACGACATTGTTCAGATATCGGCTCTTTGAGACCGAATATCACATTCGAACAGCTGCTATCTGATAACAACTATTATAGGAAGCAGCTAAAGAGAGACTTGATTCTGAGTACATAATCCTGTGCACTCTTCTCACTTATCCTCATGCTTTGCAAAATTTGATTTCTAAGCATAAGAACTCTAGAAGTGTTGCTAGACTCATAGATTGATTTTAAAGACTCCAAAGCCTCTTTAGCATTAGTACAGGCTGATACTTCTCTCAACAAATCATTGCTCACATTCATCTTCACACAATGAAGTGCAAGCCTAGATCTCTTCTTGTATCTAGCTAACTCCTGTGCACCTAGAGGTTCATCTTCATCTTCAATCAAGAACTCATAAAGGTCTTGGAGCACTAAGAGTGACTCCATTCTAACCTTCCAAATAGCATAATTTGTAGAATTCAGTCTCTCACTAGCTTCTAGAAGGTATGCTCCAGCAGATCCCATCTTACTAGTGACTTCTACAAACAAGAAATAGATTTGATTGACTTGAAACTCACAAAGGTCTCACACTTGCAGTGTTTCACTCAAATTTGATTTCTAATCCAACAAGTGGACTTATAATCACACTCCCTCACAAAGCTGGAATGAAGATAAGATGAAGTGAAAACTACTTTCAAACAAATCTTGCCAAGAAATGGATTTGATTGTCTCTAGAAACTCACTAAGGTCTCTCTCTTGTAGTTTTTCACTCAAATTAGATTTCTAATCCAACAAATGGACTTATAATCTCAGTTCTAGCACTCCCTCACAAAGTTGGAATGAAGATAAGATGATGTGAAATCTACTTACAATCAAATCTTGCCAAATTTGGCTATTTTTGGACAAAAAAATGACTTAATCTCTTTCTTCCTTCTTGGTGTACTTTCAAGACCTGTTTTTTAACTTAATAGGACTTGAACTCAGCCTAGATTAATTATATTCCATGAAACAAATTCAAATCTAATCAATGGCAAATGATCTTGGTAGATTATCCTAGGATCTCCACCAAAAATTACACCAATAGCTCACAAATTGAATTATTTTGGATCAAATGAATACCATGCATTAAATGCAGGTTCAGAGGTGCCCACACATGTGGACAGTACGGATTTGGACCCCTACCAAGTTTGGGATCAAATCTCCTCACCAAAATCAAGATTCTAGCTTGCCCTCTCAATACTAGCTTTTAGCACCAAAACTTGCTAAAAATGGATTTGCATTAGATCAATGGCTTATGCTCTTGTACTTGGCTCTGATACCATGTGAAAGTACTGTACTTTAGGACCATAAATGGATCTACAAAATATCCACAAGAGTGATTGGATGCTTGCTTAACAATCTATCAAAAAACTAGACACAAAAAAGTTGATCTAGATTGGCAATTTGACAAACAACAAGCATTAACAATCAAAAGCATTGATAAACATTGAAATCCGAGCCCACACGTGTGTACTACAGGCTTTAGTACGTCCTTCAACCTGAGAAACAAGTAGAAATTGATTTGGTTTCATTTGGATCACAAAAACTCAATGTACATAGTGAACTAGCTTGAGATTGCCAATGAGCTCCCAAAATTTTCTATCTTCTCACTATGGAGAGAGGGAATACATAGCAAATTCGACTTCCTTCTTGAAGTTAGGTGGATTTCCAGCATGTAATAAGGAAGTTAACTCACTCTCCTTGACCTAAAATGAAACCCTAGTCTATTTCCTAGAGTTATGCTTGGTAGGTAGCTAGTTGGTCAAATTTTCACCTTAAAGTTAGGTGTAGGTCCTATAAAGTAGGGATGACCACCAAATAGACATGACCAACTCTCTTGACTTGACCTAACCTACATTAGGATGGGTTTCCCATGTGGCATCATGGCCTCACATGTGTGGGACCCACTTGTGTACACAATTTACACTATTCTACATGGTTTTTGATCAAGCTAGATTTGCCAATTTTTGGCAATTCTTCACAAATCGACTCAATGCATAAGAATGAAGCATGGACACTGGAGCAACCACCAGAAGGAAGAAAAATTGTGGATTGCAAATGGATCCACAAACTAAATTTGAAATCGGATGGAAATGTTCAGTGATACAAGGCCAGATTGGTAGCCAAGGGGTATTCTCAGAAATATGGAGTAGACTAAAAAGAAACATTCTCCTCTATCCATAGTTAAAATGAGCCTAAGTGCGAAAATACACGTAGTTTCACATTTTTCGCATTTTTCACTTTCCCAAAAAATGCGACAATTGCAGAAATGTGCTTAGATGTGTAAAATACACTAAGTTTTGCATACGTCACATTTTTCGCATTTTTTGCTTTCTAAAAAATGTGACAATTACAAAACAATGCATGCTTTCGCATCCTAAAAATTGTTAGCTACAGTTGAGGCCGAAACAATTAGTTTTGCTTCATCCATCTGGTGGACTTCAAGATCTGTTGCGACTGCAAAGGAGAGGAGTAGGCGGATCGAAGCATGTTTGACAACTGGGCTGAAGGTTTCTAAATAATCCAGATCTGGAATCTGAGAAAAGCCTTTGGCGACTAGCCTAGCCTTGTAACGATTTAGCCTTCCTTTAGCATCGTACTTCGCCTTAAATATCCATTTACATGGAAGGTCCTTTGGCAGCTCAGTGACTGTCCATGTTTGATTTTCCATCAGAAAATGAAATTTGGTGTCCATCGCTGCTTTCCACTGGTCAGCATCAGGAGTAGACATAGGGATTTATTTTCCTTCTCCTGATCCATTCATGTTGTTATATATTTACTCATATTGTTGCAAAGTCTACAGAAATACACGGGATTGGAAGAAAGGTATATGCAACAGTCAAACTGTCAAGGGAGTCAAGTCAAACGATCAAAGGACTCGAAAGAGTCAAATTATCCACAAATGCTTGAATGATTGATTTGACCAATCGTCAAATCAAACCTTCAAACACTTGTCACCCCTTGACTCGTCGAATCAACTCAAATCGACAAATCATTGAATTCGACTATTAATGTGGTGCCACTCAAAGCTAGTCAAGTATACTAGCCACTCCCACTATTGTGCAACTACTTTGGCAATGACTATAGCTACGTCACCATTTGTCCAGATAACGACAACCACTACTGTCACCTACCAAGATAGTGACATATGTGCCTGCTAACTACTTGGACATTGACATCCATTGTTTCAATCAAGATCCACATTGGAAAGCTCAATGTCTCTATGCCATTGTGTGTGTGTGTGTGTGTGTGTGTGTGTGTGTGTATGCACAAATGTACATTATAGGTTGTTGACAATGCTAATGATGATAATCAAATTATTTATTAATAATCAAACACAATGGATGTTTTTATCACCGATTAAATTCAAACATAGTCTGAATAAGCTATGAATGATTTTTGAATCGTCGTTGAAATTATAGAACTAAGAGTTAGTTTTGAGCATGCAATTACTATCGCAATTATCTTGTGCTCTCTTCAAATCACCTGACTTGTAATTCTTTACTTTTTGAATCAATTAATTATTTTATTGCATTAAAAATAATGCTAGTGTGCATGTTATGCTTTCTCTATCATTCTGTCTGGCTACTTTTCATAGATTTTTCTAAACTTTTTGACTCACGTTTCTACAACCAAACAATTTTGACTTTGTGTTTGTGCTATGTAATTACCTCTATCAATTCTAGCAACTTCAAAGTCAGAACTAGGTCAAATTAGCCAAGTCTTCAAACTTGACATTCTAATACATGCAATGAGAAATCGACCAACATCATTCCACCAACCTCATTAGATTCCCAATAGGTCGTACATAAGATTAGTGAAAAAGACATTTTGTATGCTACTTTATGTTGATGATATCATACTTAGTGGAGATAACTTAGAAGGGAGTGGGAAAACTAAGCAAGATCTATCCAAGGAATTCAAGATGGTAGATCTCGGTCATTTGCACTTCATTTTGGTATGGAAGTACTTAGAACTTTAGATTATGTCTTCATTTTTCAATCTAAGTAAGCTCTTTCATTACTCAGTAGATTTAATATAGGGGCAACTTATTGGTTCCTTAATGTGGATAACCATAACTAGACCTGATATTTTCTGTAGTGTTTGCAAGCTTAGAAAAATGTGCAAGATCCATGATAGGCTTACCTCAAGTAACTATTCATTGTGGAAAGTGAGGATGGAATCATTTCTTGAGATATATGATGTTTTGGATATTGTTGCAGGTTTGGAGGAGAGACCAACAACACAACAAGATCAAATGAGGTATGACAAGAGGGCCAAGAAGGGTTTACATATGATAAAGATGAATGTTACCAATGAGCTTCTCAAAGAGGTTGGTAAGAGTACTTCATCAAAGGATGCCTGGGATTCATTGAAGAGGCTTTATGAATCCAAGTCTAGTTCTAGAGTGTACTTGACTCTAAGAAGGCAAATCTTTTCTTCTTTGCAAAATAATGAAGAAAGTCCAAATACATTTATTTTGAGAGTGAAAGCATTGAATGATGAGTTAGTTTGCATTGATGAGAGCATTAAGGAATGAGAGCTTGTTCAAGTTATTCTTCTCATGCTAGCATTATTCAAGGTCTTGCTATTCAAAAGACTTTGCCAAGTTTGATTGATATTCAAGAGATCTTGATCAATGAAGAATATAGGCTTCAAGCAAGAGGTGGATCTTCATCAACATCTCAAGTTGGAGAGGAGGCTATGTTTATCAAGGGAAAAAAGAAGGATAGATCAAAGCTCAAGTGCTTCTATTGTGGCATCAAAGGACACTTTGCAAGTGAGTGCTACAAGAAGAAGAGAGATCAAGGAGATAAGCAAGGTTATCTTACTCTTGATGAGGATGGTTTGGATGTTCAAGTTGCAAATGATGATGCTTTTGTGATGTCTTCATGTATGCTTTCTAATGATGGAGATCTAGATCCATGGTGGATTGATAGTGGAGCAAGTTCACACATGACTTTCCGAAAAGAGTGTGTCTACTACTAAAGAGTTTGTATGGCCTTAAGCAAGCACCAAGGAGTTGGTATGCCAAGCTTAACACTTTTTTACTTTCTCAAGGCTTTGTTATGAGTGAGTATGATCACTCACTTTATTATAGGTTTGTTGGAAATGATGTTACCATCTTGCTAATCTATGTGGATGATATCATCTTGAGTGGTGGAGACAATCAAGATGTGGAGGATATCAAGAGTGCTCTTAAGAAGGAATTTGAGCTGCATGATCTTGGTAATCTGCATTACATCTTAGAAATAGAAGTGATTGGATCTTCTCAATCTACTTTCATTGTCAAGAGAAGTATGCTAATCTATTCTAGAAAGATTTCATATGGTAGATGCAAAAGCTTCTGATACACTTATGGAGTCTCACGTAAAGCTAACTATAAGAGGTAATGAAAGATCCTTCAAGGACATTACTCTCTATAGGAAGCTAGTTGGTTTACTCATCGATCTAACCATTACTAGACTAGATCTAAGCTATTGTGTTGGAAAATTGAGTCAATTCATGCAAGATCCTAGTGAGGAGCATTGGAAGCTAGGAAAATGAGTTTTGAGGTACATCATTGGAACTCAAGATTTTGGCATATTATATGAGGGATTATCACCTAACTTGTTTGGATTTCAGATTCGGACTATGCCAGAGATATAATGGATAGGAAATCCATTAGTACTCATTTTATTTTCATAGGTGATGGAGCTATATCATGGATGTCAAAGAAACAAGCCACTATCTCATTGTCATCTAGTGAGGCCGAGTACAAAGCTCTTACACATTGCACAAAGGAGATGGTATGGATCAAGAGGATGATCAAGGATCTTCACTTGCTGGATTTTTCAGAGAGCCCAATCATCTTTTGTGACAATCAATCAGCCCAAAGAATGGCATCCAATCCTATCTTTCATGCTAAGAGCAAGCATATTGAGATACAATATCATTTTGTGAGGGAGCGAGTCATTGCAAAGGAGGTGGAGCTTCAACATGTGTCTTCAAGGGAATGTGTAGCTGATATCTTCACCAAAGCATTGGGAAAAGACTTGTTCATGAAGCATAGGACTTCAATTGGAGTGTTATCAAAGTCTATGCTTAAACTAGTTGAAGAGGAAGTGTGAGAAATTCAACTAGTTTAGTCTATTTTGGTCATATTTGTATATTTGGCAATTGAGGCCAATTTTCATATTAGACTTAGAGGTTGACTTTCCAAAGTTATATTAGTCTAAAATATTTGAATAAACACTTTTTGAAAGTGTGGGAAATGTAGAAGTCGAGTTCGAGTAGATTCAAATTTGAATATTGGGTACATTGAATCTAGTCCCAAAAATAGTAGGGTTTTTCATTATGGAGGGGAACCAAGTGGCAATTTAGATTTTGGACCTGCTATAAAAGGATGTAACTCGTGGGAAGAGGGATCACTCACTCTCTCTCTCTCACTCTCTCTCTCTCTCTCTCTCTCTCTCTCTCTCTCTCTCTCTCTCTCTCTCTCTCTCTCTCTCTCTCTCTCTCTCATCTCATTCATGCTTATACATGGTTCTCTTGGGTTCTACTATCCATTGGTTCACTATACTTGTGATATCTTGCAATTCTATGTGTAGAATGCTCATTAAATGCTATTTTCATATCCACATGTGTGAAATACAATAGGGTACTATTATTGTACGGACAACAATATTTTATGTTTTAGTTCATGTTTGATCAAGATCTTTGCATCTCATTCTTAGTGTAGATGCCGATTTTTCTACATTGGTGAGTTGCTTGTTTTTTGTAACCAAAGATCAATTGTAGGTTTGGATCTTAATGGATCTCAAATCTTTTACTATATATATATATATATATATATATATATATATATATATATATATATATATATATATATATATATATATATATATATATATATATATATATATATATATAATCATGATTTGTTGTCAAAGTACAAATTTTGGAGATATTTTGGAAATTGACTCATAAAAAATATGATTTTAAAATAGGCAATCTAAAAGTACCAAAAAAAGTTACTCTTTTCTACATGAAAGTCCCAAAAAAATTATCATTGCTTTTCAAGAAGAAGACACAGTGATGCTTACAACCAATATTTTGATACCCTAATGTTGAGTGTGCTATTTGCTATTATTGTAGATCTGTATCTATTTTTGTTCAAGAATACTTTTGTTACTGATCAAATGCATTCATTTTATTGTTGATAGATAATCCATCAATTTGCCACGTTTCATTTCATCATTTATGCTAATTAAAAATCAACATGTTTGTGCATTTGATACTTTGGGCCTCAACTCAATTGTCCACATCATTGAGTCTATTAGTTTCTCACACAAAGATATAAAAACCAATTACATTAGGATTTGGAAACTCAAATAAAGTTTGGTCAAAGATTGGTCCCTAAGATAGGTTTGCAATGATCCGGGCTACTGCTCGAAACTTCTACAAATATTCCAGGAACCATTTTTTCATGTCTGCAGGGGAATTGCCACTACTTAATCTATATAAAATATTTGCATAATATAAATGAATTAAATCATACGAATAAACTATATAGAGTTTATTATGCCCATAGTTGCAATAATGCAAGATTTGCAGTATCCCCATCCCCCTGGGCCAATATATCACATACAATTCGACACGTTTGACTAATTGATTATTTGATCATTATAGAATTTGCATCCACATATTAATGTCTTATTGAGTGTCAATAAGGATGTTGTTTCTCACAAAGTAAAAATTAATGTACAAAATTTCATTATGTCAAAGTTGTCCCCTTGACAGACCAACCTCTACAACGAAGCTAGTAGACCTCACCAACTACTAAATATTATCAATTGCCCATGTTTAATGCCTAAGTTACATTTACAGCAAAATCTACAATTCCATGGCCACAACTAACTTATCGATCAGATTTATACTCTCTCATTGCCCCACCAAAAATTTCTTTTTAGTTGGTTGTTGTAAGAACAAAAAAATACATTAAAAAATATTGACACATGTAGCTCTTGCCTTTGGAACTATCTAGTTCCACCAACATATGTTTAGATTGTACAACTGAAGCATACGATCCCATATGAGTACAAATTCTAGTAGCTGAAAAAATTGTCACAAGACACCTTGACATTTGAAACTATACCATCCCATATTCTGAGTTCTTGTGCTAATCATAAGTGGTCAAGGTCCTTGTCACTTGGTCAGCTTTTTCCTTTGATAACAATTATGCCCTATGAAACAACAAGGAAAGACCAGCTTTTTTGGTTTGAAAACCCAAGGCAAAACCTTAGAAGAATTGTGGGCACCACTAGCAGCAAGCATGACAGTCACTGATGTTAAAACTCCCAGCACAAAGTTGCAGACATCATGCAGAACGCTAGTGTTCATACAACTTTTGCTAAGATATAATAATCAATTTGCCTAAAACAGCTGTTGCCTTGCAATTGGCTGACTAGGACATTATATGTTTCTTTTCTGGTATGCCCAACACTTCACCGCCTTGTATACGCCAGTATCAGGTGTACCTTATCCAATTATGCATGGAATTCTTTAACAAAATGCATAATTCATACAGCTAGTGATCATCTCTCTAGCAAAAGCTACTACTGCCCCCCTGCAGCTAAACCGGCACTGAATCTTTCTCTTGCTATCCCCGATTGTTTGCTTGCTATAGCTAGATCGACTTGCGTTAATTTTCTCTCCAAAGTAGCTAACTTTTGAGCACCATTTCTATGATTTACAATATGTTTTTGGAGCTTCAAATCAGAATTACAAACACGTGAATCACTCATGAGAGTATTGTTGTCTCTCGTTGTTACAGATCACACTCTGGAATAGTCAATTGTTATTAATTTTATTGACAATTTTGGCTCACCGACCTGGCAGTACATCGCTAGTTATCTTGGGCACTAAACCTGCCAACAAGCCATTGACCTTAGCAGTAACTGAGTGGAATTACCCTCTGACCCAAAATCGTTGCTGCAGCCAAATCACTCACCACATCTTCAGGCCACAAACGAGTGCCAGAATCTATGCTAATGTCATGCAATTTACCTCATATAGTAGTGTTGATTTTCCAGCCTTGTAGCCTGCAATATTTTATGGCAATATTTTTACCTCTTGCAAAGGCAATGCCATGTGGATATGCATGAGACATGCAAGCGATTGTGCATGCATTCATGCCAAATAAAGGATGACCCAAGGGGTTGGTTACCTTGGCATCCAAAGTTTCATTGGTCCCAAGTTCGAGCCTCCCCTTGAAAACCAAGAAGCAAATAAAGGATGGCACTGTAAAATAGAGAATTGTTGAAAGCCTTTCAAATATGCACAACATAAAGCACACATTTCTATTTAGTCACCACATTGCATTGTAGTCAAGACTCACAATACTTGGAAAACATGAGACATGAAGGTGATTGTACATGTAGAATACCTTTTAAATATTCACAATGCAAACTTGGCATTGACGTTTTTGCAATAAGATGCCAAAAAATTCTTAAAAGTAGGTCTATGTTTTCTCACCATCAAAGTTGTCACTAGATGACAATAAACATTCATGATAATACTCATGCTATCCACTTTGAAGACAAATTCATTGATGGCTCCCAATTCTTAGAAGTCAGTCTATGTTTCCTCACCACCAAAGTTGTCACTAGATAGCAATAAACATTCATGATAACACTCATCCTATCCACCTTGAAAACAAGCTCATTGATGGCTCCCAATTGGTCAATCACCACTTTGACCTTCGTCAAGAAATTAGTGACTAGTTCTTATTCATCTATGCTTGGGTTGAATGGTTGTTGGTTGAGAATTAGAACTCTAGTAGAATTCATACATTCTATAAATTTGTTAGATTTTGACATGCAACTTCAATTTTTCTTGCCACCAAAATTTTTTGGGTGTTGAAGGTGTTTTTTCGAGGATGATTATTTTTTCTATTAGAGTTTGAAAAGTCATAAAATCTCAGAGAATCCTTCAAAACCAGATTTTGGAAAGTGCATGCTTTGTTCTTGATGGAAAAAAGCATAAAACAAGCTTTATTCCAAATAATGTCCTTATCCAAAGCTAGCTAGAAATTGGACCCACATAGCATAAGGTACTAAAAGATATCTTTCAAATAACTCACCAATTCAATAACCAAGGTTTGAGAAATTTGCCCTCCAAACAATGCATCTCTAATATATGAATTCAAATGAGCTTTTTTCTTGACTCCAATACTGAGTCTCACTCATTTATTAAAATATTAGATATACAAAAATATAGAATCCATAGTAATCAAAAAGTACATCTAAAAATTGAATTGCCTGTATAACAACCTCAATTCTCAAGGATTTAGAAGGCAGTACATCTAAAAATTGAATCCATGGCAAGAACTTGAGGCAAGACTTTTATGAAGCTCATGCTAGCAAATTAAAATTGGAAAAAAAAATTTTTACAGTGAATGAGTTTGAGAGTGGTAGAAAACATATTTGGTAAACATCTTTTACAATATTAGTATAAGCTTAAACAATTAGAGAGGTTGGGAATAAGTGTACTTATTTTTGTGAAGAGTTTGTATTACTTGGTACTTTAAAAGGTGAACTAGGCTACAATTTGACAATGTAAGGATAACTATAACCATATCTTTGGCAATGATATCTAATTGCTCAAGTGCACATTGTTGATATGCCTTGAAATCATAACAAAATATTGACAACAACCTTAAGCATATGTTTAATTGTGATATCTTATTTGCATGCTTTGATTCAAAGCTTTAAAATAACTAGAAATAGCATTGTACATTATATCATAACATGGTTTGAAAGCATGCTAATCCATGCGAGTAACAATGTGCACCATCATGAAAAAGCCTGATGATTTGACTACTATGTCCATAGGTATAATACGAGTGCAAGTATATCTCGTTGTCTAATGCCTTATAATCTACAAAATGAATAAGTTGTGATAATCTTGTTAAGCCAATATGATTAGTATAATATTAACAGCTATTAATGACTTCATGTGATCTTAATCAAGTACATGGTTAGAAAATTCATGAAATACAATGAGCCTCGAGTAAAGACCCGTTATTCTCCATATAAGTCTTAGCGGCTACTCAAATATAAAAAAGATGACAATAATGAGTTTCTTTTATTCATTTATATGAATAAGTAATTTATGCAATTGTTTGAATAAAAATTTTCAAACCATAATGTTTTTATGGTGGTATTAAAATCTGCAATCGTAACTCGTTGATGAAAGTTAAAGAGTAATCTTATTGCTAACTTAAAGGCTTAATCTCGCCCTTAAATGTTAACATGCTATTGTATGTGTATCAAATCATGCTAGCTAATAGTTTAAACAAAATATCAGTACTACAAAATAAGTAGCAAGGCCTATGTAATATTGCAAATATTCCAAGTACATTACTAGCAATTTTTTAGATTTGGTACTTTCATGACTTCTCCTAATTGTTTGACACTTATCAAGCATAAACTTGAGCACATAACTAGTATATTTAGAATGTAAGTTTTCTGGTCAACACACTAATCATTGAGATGTATCAATTCAAGTCAAAAGTTAATTCATTAGGAAGGTTATTAGATGAGCTATGAAGAAATAATAAAATAAACCTTCACACTTGCAAAGTGATTGAGCTTATATCAAGCTAGAATGTGTTTAAATTCATATATCATATCTTAATATGCAACACATCACACCCACATATAGAATTCGCTAGTATTTCTCATTGGTAACTTTTACGGTACTTCAAAAATATTTCCAACATAGATGGATATAATATTAGGCACTAGTGTAAAATGAGTTTTTTTTGCAATTCAAAAAGAAAAAGTGTTTATGCTATATTAGATACAGTATTAGATTATTGGATTATCGACTCAAACAAATTTAGTAATGAAGATCTAGCAACTATGAATCGCACTAAAACATAGCTTGATGCACTACGTAAGGAGGACGCCAATCATGTAAGGTTATGCAACACGTAAACCACCTCAAAATGAAAACCAAATGCTTAAACTTCTATCTGGAATTTTAACACGTTATTCACTAACATTAGGTAGCATTCTAAGTTGCTCATCTTTAACATCCCTAAAATGATAAACAATAATAGGAGCAAGTTTTGATTTGGCATTTATGACTAATTTCACCTATATGATTTAATAACTATATATATCAAGATATGATGAAGAGAAAGATGTAGTTGTCACATAAAGAGCCATTAGGTTGGAGGTGATACAATTGTTCAAGAAATAAATCAAGCATGCTTATGAGCCTAAAGTTGATGATTGAGTTTGAATCTTCCAGACTACACAACACAAATCATCTACCACATGATAGGGAAAGACACGTGTTAATGTCATATCTAATAATAAAAAAATGACATAAGGTTTGCTACTTCTTTTAGGCTTCACATTTCAAATTAATTTCTTAGTTGGTTACAACTTCTACCATGTGGATGATAACATAGATAATCTAAGTATACAAAGCTTGAAATAATGGGTTGGCCAAAACGTTCTAAATTTTTCATTTTACAACTTTGTGGGCAAACTTGCTAGTTTTCATTTAAATAAAAGATTAGTTTTTGACAAACTACCATTGTCAACATTGCAAATAGGGTTGTACAAATTGCAACATAAGAAAACAATCAGGCTCGTTTTTTTATAGTTTGCAATGATTTGATTATGTTATACTAATTTGACTTATTAGAAGTAAAACCTAGTAAGATCAAGTGATGCATGCGAATATCCAGCACTCCAAGAGAATTCACCAACATAGATGTATGTGCAATCTCCTGACATATCAAACAAGCCTATGATGTATTATGAAAGATATGCGTGCTTTCTCTCCTTGGGAAGAGTATCTAGTGGGCTTCCACTATCTTTCTTACTTTTCAAAAAATGATGATGATGATTAGAAAGAATAGATACATCAACCTTTTGTTATCATATGAATGAATATTGCAGCTCAATCATGCATCATCTTTTTCTATGGTACTTATCAACCATTAAAAAGTTGACTTGATGCATGGACTAATGTTTCACCTACTAGGATATGCAAAAGCCTTTCAAAGTTAAAGTTTTTGTGAAATGTTACTTTGACTTTTATTCTTTTGAAGAGAATATCTCTAGATATTGGTTGACAATAGCATTTAATTTCCATGAGTAACCACATTTTTTTTCCAAGTCTATAAGCAAGTACATTCACATATGTTTGATGACCATAGTATTCCTAGATGGGTTGACTAGTGCTAATCAACAAATTTTTTGATATTCATATTTTCAAGAAGCGAGAATTATATTGATTGAACATATGAAGAATTTACAAAAAGAATTCAGAAAAAGATATTTCAATAATTTTCATTCATAGCTTGCAAGTATGATTTAGAAGATGCCTTTTCCAAATCACAACAAAGTGCTAAAATACTCATAACATGTTGAAATATTTGCACAAATGTACTCCTTAAAAAACTAGCTATGTATGTGCTTATCATCCAAAGATATCTTTTTTTAGCCATAGTTAGACATGGTTGGAATGAATAGTTATCAAAATAACATCTAAATTTAGTATATAAATTTTGTAATTTTCAAGTACCGTCAATGACAACATGTGCTAGATTAGATAAACAAAAAAATTTCTTTGTGCATCAGAAAGATGACCAAGCACAACAACTTGGATAGGTGTGCTAGGATGATATATTTAGAGAGAGAAAAAAGGACTAGAGCGAATATCAAAGGTCTATTATGTATGAAGAAAACAGGTGAGGCGATTATCATTCACAAACATAATAAAAGAGCACAAATTGTCGAGAAGAAAAAGTTAAGTTCTTTACAAAGGACTTGCTAGTTTGTCTTTGAAGAGAAAATGGAATGCTCCCTTGGAGTCAAAATCTTGCAGCATAATGAGCACACAAGAATTTATGTGTTATTGCTAGATTCTTGAAATGCCTCACAATAAAAAAAGCTTTACGAAATGAGTCCATGAATTATGGGAAACATTCCTTGTCCATGTAATAAGTATAGAATTACAACTATTCATAATGGCATGCTTGATTGACATCCTATGTATGTAAGGCCATCACAACTCGTAGTAGGAATTAGAGTCATAGCCATACCAAAATAAAATGGCAATTTGTGAAGTTTTGAAAGAGAAGGAAAAAAAAGTTCATCCAAGTAGAAAAAGGTAATTGGCTTAAGGATTTGACTTTGGGTGCTTGGGCCAATCACAAGGAGCCTTTCTTTCTATAACACGATGACATTTGTTTTGGACTTTGAGCTAAAACACAGTTACTATTTTGTTATTCTCCATACTACCTATTTTTAGGCCAAAATCATAGTTCTTTTTTTCTAGTTAATATCCAAATTATACCAAAAAGCACAAAAAATAACATTCTTACAATAGATCATTACAAATTTCTTTATCATCAACATAGAGAGTGATGATGATGAAGTAATCTGATACAGACTTGAAGTAGACATTCGAGTCTGCTGAGTTTGAAATAAAACCATTCTCTATCAGAAATGCGTTGATCTTCTAGAACCAGGCTATGGGTGACTATTTCACCCGGTAGAGCGCCTTGTGGATCTTGCATATGAGGTGTTGTTGCTTGCCGTTGAGTTCGTAGATTTTCTCTTCGATGGTTCCATTGAGGAAAGTGGTCTGGACATCCATCTGGTGGACTTCAAGATTCGTTGCGGCTGCAAATGAGAGGAGTAGGCGGATCGAAGCATGTTTGACAACTGGGTTGAAGGTTTCTGAATAATCCAGATCTGAAATCTGGGAAAAGCCTTTGGCGACTAGCCTGGCCTTATAACGATTTAGCCTTCCTTTAGCATCGTACTTCGCCTTGAATATCCATTTGCACGAAATTCGGTTTTGGTCCTTTGGTAGCTCAGTGAGTGTCCGTGTTTGATTCTCCATAAGAGAATCAAATTCGGTGTCCATCACTACTTTCCACTGGTCAGCATCGGGAGTAGACAGTGCCTCAGAAATGGTGGTTGGTTCCTGCACAAAGTAGCAGACCGGATCATCCATAAATCCAGATGGAGGCTGTTTGGACATGTTCGACCTTCTGGGTTGAACTTCGGTCCTTTAAGTGGGTTGACTCATTGAGGTTCTGACTCATTGTCCGAGTCATTGTCGTTATTCAGCAGTTGAATCCCTAGATCAAAATTGTCTGGTTGCTCATGTAGAACAACTGGTCAGACAGATCTTGATTCTACTAACAAAGCATGCAGTTTACTTGACAAAGGATGAGAAAAAAAACAAATGCGAACTTGAAACATTTCTATTCGTGACCAATTCGCAAAGATTCACGAAGGATTCACGAAATTTGTCTTGCAATCAACTCGAAAGATTCGTGAAATAGTTTTTTGTAGAAGCTCGTGGCTTTCTTGTTGAAGCTCGAAAGATTCGCGAACAAAACCTTGTCACAAAATATTCTGTGTCTTGTTCAACACCTCAGATTGTCGCGAACAATTCGCGAAATCTTCTGGATTGTTCTTCAAGCTCACCTATCGTGAAACTATCTCGAATAGTTCACAAAATATTCTAGATTTCTTTTTTAAACTCAAGAATTGTCATCTGTTGTGAACAATTCGCGAAAGATGAAAATGTCGCGAAGAGACAAGTGTCTCAAACAATTCGCGAAACACGAAGTTGAGACAAAGAGATGAACTGTCGCGAATTATTCGTGAACAAATTTTATTCGAGCTTGAAAATAGAACGTCAATCTGAATATCAACTGTCATAAACTGTTAGATATCTACTGTTACAGCATTGAAAGGCCAAAAGACCTATCATGTAGCAATATAAATACATGTGCACTACTCGTTGTAACTCACTCAATCAGAGACAAAACAGCGAGATAAGACAGTAAGAGATGTATATTGATGAATTAGATTCAGAGTTATAAAAATTCATTTTTGATCAATAGTTTCTTATTGTCTAAATTGTCTTAAGTTGTCTCTTACTTCTGCATATAATTTCCGCATGCATATTCAATCTGAACAAATACTATTCTATTAGTACATAGATCAGATAAAATCGCGATTGAAGACACTAATATTAGTTTGATTTATTCAAACTGGCATCATGTTCTCTGTGGAAGAATTATTACTATTTTTCCTACAGTGGTATCAGAGCTTACAAAATTAAAGTTGATACAGTGGTATCTTCGCATCCCTCTCAGCATTCTTCATACATCCATCAGTAAGCCACTATCTGGGGCTTATTCAGAATTAAAAGATGTCCTCGATCACCAATATTCAAGCTAAGATCACTAAAATCTTGGACCCAAAAGGTTCAAACTACTTGATTTGGAAATTAAAGACTTCACGCTTGTTGAAGGGCGAAGGTCTATGGCAATGGGTAGAACCAATTGAGGAGAAGCCAAAAGCTACTCCTGGCGAAGAACTTCGACAATTGAGTTTAAAAAATGACAAAGCTATAACAATTATTGTGTCTTCAATGCATGACAATATAATGCTAGATCTTACATCAATTTCAAACGCAAAGGATTTATGGAAAGAACTGCAAACCAAGAATGAGACTCGATCTTGTAATCAGATCATGTTCTTGGAAGACCAATTAAGACTTGAATACATTCGTGCGGAAGATTAAAGGTCTGCTTATTTCCTTTTAGAATTCTGGTACAAAAAATACAATTTCTAAGGAAAAACAGCTTAGTTACTTTCTTTGAGCTTTACCCAGGTCATTCCACACAACTCGAACCTTATTGGCAAAAGATGCGACAATGACACTTCAAAAGGCAATAGACGGAGTTAAGAATGAAGTAGAAGCTTGTGAACGCTATGACAACAATGGTGATTCAGAAAATGCTCTATTTATTCAAAAGAATAAATTTTCTAAGAAGTCTAAGTTTAAGAGGGAGTCGTCTAAGAAGAATGAGTCTAAGACTAATGAACAACAATCTGGAAAACAACAGAAGAAATTTGGTGATAAGAAGATCTGCAACAGATGCAGAAGATCAGGTCACACGGAAGAAAAGTGTACTTATTTATGGACCAACCACTTGGTTTTGTAAGCCAAGAAAATATGGTCCCAAACAAGAATAAAAGAATTTATGGTCTCAAACAAGCAGCGAGAAAATGGTATAGAAAGAAGGATGAAGCACTACGTTCCATAGGCTTCAAACCTCTATTTGCTGAATCAAATGTCTATATCAAGCATGTCCAAAATGAAATAATCATTCTAGCTGTTTATGTTGATGACACACTTATCTTCTCAAGAAGAGATAAGTTCATTTCAGATGTCAAAAGAGACATTTTTGAAATATTTGAGATCGCTGACCTAGGAGAAGCTAAAATCTATCTAGGCTTGCAAATCGTGAGAGACTTTGAAGGTGGAAAGTTGTATCTTCACCAACAAAAGTACACTCAAAAGATCATTGAAGACTTCAACATGCTCGAATGCAAAGGTGTGCATACTCCCATGATACTTGAAACAATACTGAACAAGGTAGATTCTTCGCAGACTCTCGAGTAAGAGGAACGAATGGCCAAAAAATCCTATCGTAGGCTAATTGGATCATTGTTATATCTAGCAGACAACACCAGACTTGATATAGCGTTTGCAATATACAAGCTAAGCCAATATAATCAGAACCCAGGATCGTTACATTAGAAGTTGGCAAAGAGATGTGAAAGTACTGTACTTTAGGACCATAAATGGATCTACAAAAGATCCACAAGAGTGATTGGATGCTTGCTTAACAATCTATCAAAAAACTAGACACAAAAAAGTTGATCTAGATTGGCAATTTGACAAACAACAAGCATCAACAATCAAAAGAATTGATCAACATTGAAATCCGAACCCACACGTGTGTACTACAGGCTGTAGTACGGCCTTCAACCTGAGAAACAAGTAGAAATTGATTTGGCTTCATTTGGATCACAAAAACTCAATGTACATAGTGAACTAGCTTGAGATTGCCAATGAGCTCCAAAAATTTTCTATCTTCTCACTATGAAAGCTTGGAATACATAGCAAATTTGACTTCCTTCTTGAATTTAGGTGGATTTCCAGCATGTAAAAAGAAAGTTAACTCACTCTCCTTGACCTAAAATGAAACCCTAGTCTATTTCCTAGAGTCATGCTTGGTAGATAGCTAGTTGGTCAAATTTTCACCTTAAATATAGGATTTAGGTCCTATAAACTAGGAATCACTACCAAAATGACATGACCAACCCTATGGACTTGACCTAACCTACATTAGGAGTGGTTTGCCATGTGGCATCTTGGCCTCACATGTGTGGAATCCACTTATGTACAAAATTTACATTATACTACATGGTTTTTGATCAAGCTAGATTTGCCAATTTTTGGCAATTCTTCACACTCCTCCTCAAATTTAGCTTGATCTATTTACAACTCTCTTGATAGATGAATGAAAGCTCTTAGAAGTGTCTAAAAAATCCAACTACAAAAAAGGAACTTTTGAGACTCCAATAGAGAATGATGTCCATGAAGGATCTTTCACCACCTCTTAGAGGATCCCTTACAAGATGTTCCATAAATGTGTCTATATACATGTAGCACACTTCAAAACTAAACATCATGCCAAGCCATGGATTCCAAGGCATTTTGTGCACTTGAAGATACATCAATTAAAAAATTAAGTGTATACACAATGTTGCCAAAGACAACTTTCCTTGCTTGATCCACATGATTAAGCCTAGATGGCTCCATCTTGATACTCATGGTTCTTCTTGGAGTCCTCGGGTCTTGAGCTTGCTCCTCCACTTGACTTGACTCCAAACCATCAATGAATTGAATAATATGTTATCCAAAGGTGCTTCTTTAAGTTTACAAATCTTCCACTCTTGAAAGATCACATTTCCACCATTGACAAATTCTTTGGTTGAAAACAAGTAGATTCTACAATCTCTACTTGAAGAGCAAAACACTACCATTATTCCTATCATTGAAATATGATAATCTTTGGTCCTTACATTGGAATGATCATGCACAAAGCATGTGGACACAAAGATTTCCAAAGAAAATGATGTTTCATCTTTTATGACTCTATTCAAACTATTACAAAAATAGCTATCCAATGAAATTGTTTTATCAACAACAAATGTAGATTTCAAAGCATCCCATTTCATTGTCTTGTCATACAAAGTAATAAACACCATGAATCTTAAAGGTAAGAAACAAGTCACCTCATGTCTATATTACTTTCCAAACAATATTCAAAGATAGTAGACTCTCCAATGCTCACCACCCTTGCAAGATGCACACTTGAATGGACAATTTGCATGCAATTTGATGACTCGGCCATTGTCATTGAGAACTCCCTTGGAACTCTCATGCTTTGAGGCTGATCCTCAAGATCTTCCTCCTTTTGATGCTCCTCCTCAATGCAAGCAAGATCACACTTTTCCAAGATCTCCTCTTGACTGATCTCCTCCTTTGTCAAGCTCATTCTTTCAAAAGCAACACTAGCTTCCAACTTAAACAATCTTCCATGTTTAAGTCCCTTTGCAATGCAAACATAATTCTTCAAGATGAAGCAAACACCATGCTTAAAGTGGACATCCAAACCACTTTCTAAGAGTAGACCAACACTAAGCATATTCTTGGTGATTGATGGTACATAAAGGACATTTTCTAGATCCATGCATTTTGAGGATTCTAGACATAAAGAGATGGTGCCAACACCATCTATCCTACACTCTTCATCATTTGCAGTAAAGACAAACTTTTTAGCATCATTGAATGAGTGTAAGGTTGAGAAAAAATCCTTTTTACAAGACATGTGGGAGCTAGCCAAACTGTCGATCCACCAATTGTCTCTTGAATTGCTATTGCTTGTTGGTGAGGATGTAGATGCCATCAAAAATACATCTACTTCATCATCATCCTCCTCCTTTGCAAGGTTTCCTTGTTTGTCCTCCTCCACTTGTGCTCTTAGCCTCTTGTAGCATTCATATGCATAATGCCCCTTCTTTCCACAAAAGAAGCATTTCAGCTTTGACTTGTCCATTGAACTTGATGCATCATCCTCTTCTTTGGCCTCCTTTGGATGCTTCTTCTTTCCATTGGTCTTCTTTTTGCCCTTGAATGAGAAATTAGCTTTCTCGTCACCATCCTGCAAAGACAAGGAACTCATCCTAGATTTTGCATAGAGCATCCTACACTCTTCAGCCACTAATACACTGTGAAGTTTTTCTATAGTTGGCAAAGAGTCTTGGATGGCAAAATTTTGGACCAAATTTGCAAAGTCATCTCCTAGACCACTAAGAACAATTTGTACAAGCTCTCCATCATGAATCTTCTCTCCAATGGAAGCCAACTCCCTATTTAGAGACTTGATTCTAAGTACATAATCATGTGCACTCTCCTCACTTCTCTTCATGCTTTGCAAAATCTGATTTCTAAGCATGAGTACTCTTGAAGTGTTACTAGATTCATAGATTGATTTTAAAGACTCCCAAGCCTCTTTAGCACTAGTACATGTTGATACTTCTCTCAACAAATCATTGCTCACATTCATCTTCACACAATGAAGTGCAAGCCTAGATCTCTTCTTGTATCTAGCTAACTCTTGTGCACCTAGAGGTTCATCTTCATCTTCAATCAAGAACTCATGAAGGTCTTGGAGCACCAAGAGTGACTCCATCCTAACCTTCCAAATAGCATAATTTGTAGAATTCAATCTCTCACTATCTTCTAGAAGGTATGCTCCAGCAGATCCCATCTTACTAGTGACTTCTACAAACAAGAAATAGATTTTATTGACCTGAAACTTACAAAGGTCTCACACTTGCAGTGTTTCACTCAAATTTGATTTCTAATCCAACAAGTGGACTTATAATCACACTCCCTCACAAAGCTGGAATGAAGATAAGATGAAGTGAAAACTACTTTCAAACAAATCTTGCCAAGAAATGGATTTGATTGTCTCTAGAAACTCACTAAGGTCTCTCTCTTGTAGTTTTTCACTCAAATTAGATTTCTAATCCAACAAATGGACTTATAATCTCAGTTCTAGCACTCCCTCACAAAGTTGGAATGAAGATAAGATGATGTGAAATCTACTTACAATCAAATCTTGCCAATTTTGGCTATTTTTGGACAAAAAAATGACTTAATCTCTTCCTTCCTTCTTGGTGTAGTTTCAAGACCTGTTTTTAACCTTAATAGGACTTGAACTCAGCCTAGATTAATTAGATTCCATGAAACAAATTCAAATCTAATCAATGGCAAATGATCTTGGTAGTTTATCCTAGGATCTCCACCAAAAATTACACCAACAACTCACAAATTGAATTTTTTTTGGATCAAATGAATACCATGCATTAAATGTAGGTTCAGAGGTGCCCACACATGTGGACAGTACGGATTTGGACCCCTACCAAGTTTAGGATCAAATCTCCTCACCAAAATCATGATTCTAGCTTGCCCTTTCAATACTAGTTTTTAGCACCAAAACTTGCTAAAAATGGATTTGCATTAGATCAATGGCTTATGCTCTTGTACTTGGCTCTGATACCATGTGAAAGTACTGTATTTTAGGACCATAAATGGATCTACAAAAGATCCACAAGAGTGATTGGATGCTTGCTTAACAATCTATCAAAAAACTAGACACAAAAAAGTTGATCTAGATTGGCAATTTGACAAACAACAAGCATCAACAATCAAAAGCATTGATCAACATTGAAATCCGAACCCACACGTGTGTACTACAGGATGTAGGACGGCCTTCAACCTAAGAAACAATTAGAAATTGATTTGGTTTCATTTGGATCACAAAAACTCAATGTACATAGTGAACTAGCTTGAGATTGCCAATGAGCTCCAAAAATTTTCTATCTTCTCACTATGGGAGCTTGGAATACATAGCAAATTCGACTTCCTTCTTGAAGTTAGGTGGATTTCCAGCATGTAAAAAGGAAGTTAACTCACTCTCCTTGACCTAAAATGAAACCCTAGTCTATTTCCTAGAGTCATGCTTGGTAGATAGCTAGTTCGTCAAATTTTCACCTTAAATCTAGAATTTAGGTCCTATAAACTAGGAATCACTACCAAAATGACATGACCAACCCTATGGACTTGACCTAACATACATTAGGAGTGGTTTGCCACGTGGCATCTTGGCCTCACATGTGTGAAATCCACTTATGTACAAAATTTACATTATACTACATGGTTTTTTATCAAGCTAGATTTGTCAATTTTTGACAATTCTTCACAAGAGAGTACTACAATATCTCTTGGAAACAAAAGACTATGGATTGTGTTATTAAAGGAAGCTGGATTTCACATCGAAGCTATTGACCTCACCTCTTTTGAATTCAACTCTGACTGTTCCTTCACCTTCGATTGAATGTGATGAGTCAAGTTGCACAACTCGGGAGTGGGTGAATGACTTATAGTCTTTGAACCAATCACGATGGGGAGTCATGTGTTGAGTTTCTCCGAAATCTAGATACCAGGAATCGATAATTTATTGTTCTCCGACTTTGGTCATGAAAGCTGCTTCATCTTCTTCTTGTTGTTGCTGATTTGAGTGACTGACTGTAGCACTATGTGCTTGTTGTTGGAACTTCTTCTTCTTTTCGTTGTTGTACTTCAAAGTTCGGCAGTCCTTGATTTCGTGGCCAGTCCTCTTACAATATCTGCAGAAAAGATTCTGCACTAGTTGGAATGATGAAGAACTTGAATTCGATCCTGAACCGAAATTTGGTCTAGACTGCATGTTGCTCTTCTTCTCAGTAGAGTCTGCCTTTGTAGATCACTTGGATCTAAACTTCTGATTTTTTGAATACAGAGCTTGAGGGTCCGATCCTGAGCCTGAGGAGGATGCTGATCTTCTGATCTCCTCTTGTAGGAGTAGCGAAATTTCTCTTGATAGAGTGAGGTGCTCTTGGGTAGAAATTGCTATTACCCAATTTTTGTAGGCGCTTAAGGTAGACTCGATAATAGAGTCATGATGAGTGCATCGGAATCTTCTATGACTGAGCAGTCATCTGTTCCATAAGATTTTTGAAGGTGTTGAGATGACTCGAAATACTATTTGCATTAGACATTCTGAGGGTGAAGAATTTCTTCCTCAGATGAAGCTTGGAAGTAACGTCTCTAATGTCGTAGAAAGTTGCTAAAATGTCCCATGCATCCTTAGTAGTCTGAGCAATATGTATGTGGTTGATCTGAGTATTTTTTATGTTGAGGGTGATCATGACAACTAGAGGGATATGTGCTCAATTCACACTCCTTTTATGTACAACATGAAATTTAGTGGAAATCATCATGGGCATGGCCCACAAACTCGAGATAGGAAGATAATATTTTAATAATCTTCACACTCCTCCTTAAAATTATGTTTCTATCAACATAGACTTCAAAATTAGGCCAAGGTTTGACCTCATCTTCATAAATACATTCATGAGTAGAGGCTTGGTGAGAAGATCTGCAACACAATCTGAAGATGCAACATGTTCCAATGAGATCTCTCTCCCAATGACTTTTTGTCTTACAAAATGATGAGCCACTTCAATATGCTTGCTCCTTGCATGAAATATTGGATTATTTGCAAGAGCCTGAGCAGAAATGTTATCATTCTTGATAATTGGAAGAACTTCATCTGCATAACACTTTAGCTCCAAAAGTAGCTTTGATCCATAAAACCTCCTTTGTTGTGGTTGTAAGAGATTTGTATTCAGCTTCACAGGATGATAAGGAAATAGTTGTCTGTTTCTTTGATAGCCAAGAAACCAAGTTCCTTCCAAGAAATATAGTATAAGCACTTGTAGATTTCCTATCCAACCTGTCTCATGCGAAATCTGAATCTGAAAAAGCAATCAAAGTCAGATCTTCTCCTTCGTAGAATAATCCATAATCCAAGGTAGAAGATATATACCTCAAAACTCTTTTAGCCAACTTCCAATGATATAACTTTGGATCCTGCATGTGTTGACTTAGCTTATGAACACAAAAGCTTAGATCAGGCCTAGTCATTGTTAACCAAATAAGTGAGCCAATAAGACTCCTATAAAGAGTGATGTCCTCAAAGGATTTTTCATCATCTTTTATAGGAACTTTTACAGTGTGCTCCATAGGTGTATCTATGCCTTTACAATTTATCATTTGGAATTTTCTGAGCATGGAAAGTGCATATCTACTTTGGCTTATAACTGCATGACCTGTTCAAAAATCTATTTCAAGGCCTAGAATATAGTGAAGAACTCCTAAGTCCTGCATCTTAAACTCAGTACCAAGTGCATGCTTAGTTTCTTCAACTAACTTCTCATTATTTCCACAAAGAATGATATCATCTACTTGAGAAGTATAATTACAAAGTTATCTACAAACTTATAATACATAGAAGGATGATATTCACTTAGACAAAATTCGAGTGATATGAGATAGGAGTTGAGCCTTGCATACCAAGACCTTAGTGCCTATTTCAGTCCATACAGACTTTTGAACAAAAGACAAACTTTTGATTCATCTCCTTCTTTCACAAAACCTGGAGGCTGATCCATGTAAATCTCCTCCTCAAGGTAATCATTGAGAAATGCATTAGAAACATCAAGCTGGAACATATTCTATTTGTGAAAACATGCAAGAGATAAGAGTATTCGAATTGTTACCATCTTTGCAACTGGTGCAAAGGTGTCTTCATAATCAAGACCTTTGATTATAGATCTCTAAATTTGGTGTTCAAGACGCTTGTGCACCGATATGTCAAAGACTAGTGGTAGAGCGCCATCTTGGAAATTTGTTTTTCCTTGTTCTCAATCATACTAAGCTTTAGGGCCTATATGAATGTGTCACAAGTCTCTTGGGGATTGTTATACATTGAATATGATGTCTCTCTGAGGGCATGTGAAGCCTAACATGTGTTTTCCAAAAATTGTCTCTAGCAAAGTGTGCCCTCCTGCTGTCAGCAGAACTCACACATGTGAAGGTAAGCTGGCAGGGTGACATGGCAGTCATCTCAAAAACATGCCTACCCTCTATACTATGCTTTACAACAACCAATTTGATGCACTGCAGCTCAAAATATCATCATTGAAAGTTTGCTATTGTCTATGTAAATTTTACCAAAATTTTAAATTATTTTTATGCATGTGAGCTTTCCCTTGACTTTAGGGTACTATGCTTTTGGAATTTTGTCATGTGATAAATTTATAAATTTTTCATGGCATGCATGGATGGTCTACAATTATTTTGAGTGACAATATGCACGTATATTGATTGTTTTGTCATTTACGCAAATTAATTCTGAGTGATTGGATTTTATACAAAAAAATTCCATAATGATGACTAGTGACTAATGTTGCATACTTTGCATGCTAAAATGACGACTAGTGACTAATGTTGCATACTTTGCATGCTAATATATCCATGAATCTTCATTGTGCCTTAGCGGAATGAAATTTTTGGGAGACCAAAAATTCCAAGGAGGGAAGTAAAGAGGACATTAAGAGAAGTGTATTATGAAAGTGTATTTTAAAATTAGAATCTTTTTTGAAATCCTTGGAAATAATGGCATAGTACTGACTATGAATCTTTAAATTAGAATTCTGAATTCATAAAAGATATCTTACAACCATGAGATTTTAACCATCGATACTACTCTAGTCATTATAATTATTTTTAAATAGGTCAAATATGCATTTATAATGAGGGAACTAGAGATTTAACACATGGATCACATCGGACCTATTAATTGAGATAGAAGCTTATCTCTAGAGTTAATACACTCAAATCAGGAGGGATTCATAAGCTTATCACTTACCTGGATGGGTTGGTAATGTATTGGTTGTTCAAATTTTACAATTCACGCTTGACTAGTTTGTTGTCATTCCACTTGTATGTAGTGATGTGGCATTGGTCACGTGGATAGTGTGAAAAATTTGGGACCAATTCAGATCCAAATCATCTAAAGATCTTTGGTTACAAAACAAGATACTCCACCAATCTTACCAATGTTAAAAAATTAGCATCTACATACAAAATGAGATGCAAACTCCAATAGAACTTGATCAAACATGAATCAAAATATTAAAGTACTGTTGTTGTCTATACAAAACCAACAAGCTACTGTATTTCACACGTGTGGATCCAAAAATAACAAATATAGATCATTCTACATAGAGAATTGCAAGCAATCACAAGTATAGTGCACCAATGGATAGTAGAACCCAAGAGAACCATGTATAAGCATGAAATGAGATAGAGAAGAGAGAAGATATGTCTCTCCAAGAGTTACAGTCCTTTATAGCAGGTCCAAACCCTATTTGGCCACTTGGCTTTCCCTCCAAAATGTAAACCCTACTCTTTTTGGGTCTAGATTCAATGTACTCAACATTTAAATTTGAATATACTCAAACTCGACTTCTAACTTTCCCGCACTTTCAAAAAGTGTTTATTCAAATGCAATTTAGACTAATATAACTTTGAAAAGTTAAACTCTAATTTTTATATAAATTGGCCTCAATTTGCCAAATATAGAAATGTAGCAAATATGACTAAACTAGTTGAATCTTTTACACTCCCTCTTCAACTAGTTTTAGCATGGACTTTGATAACACTCCAAGTGATGTCCTATGCTTCATGAAAAAATCCTTTCTCAATGCTTTGGTGAAGATATCAGCTACACATTTCCTTGAGGACACATGTTGAAGCTCCACCTCCTTTGCAATGACTAGCTCCCTCACAAAATGATATTGCACCTCAATATGCCATGAAGAATCACATACAATGTAAATGAGATGATTTCTCCATGCTATCAACTTTGAACTCTCTGAAAAAATATAGCAAATAAACAATAAATGTGAGTGATCTTGCATGTCTCATCCTTTGTCCTTTGTTGCCATGTATCCACCATGACACTCCATGAACGAGCCTCCATCTCTATCTTACCACAAGAAATCATCAAGCCTTGGAAATCCATGAGTGAGTACATCAATGATACTAATCCAACACCACATGACTCCATAAACCAAACAAGTTTTACTAGTCCATCTTCAAGATCTACTTGACACAAGAAAATGACCATGAATTCACCAAAAATTGACAATCTCCAAACATTGGGGCATCAAGTAGCTCAACATTTGAGAACTTGATCATGGATGAGTGATATAATAAACTTCCAATAGCTTCATTTCCATCAACAAAACCAGACAAAAATGCTAGTACAAATTCAACATCAAAATGATGCTCACCAATGTAGCTAGTTTTTACCATATCTTGACAATTTGCACACATCCACATGAAAATGCTCAAACATGAGATAGAACAAGTAAAGTGATTTTGAACAAAACTTTCTTGCTGCTCCTTTGACCTTACTTGAGTCTTCAATAACCTGCAAAAACATATCCATAACATCTTTGCCAATTGACTCTCCTTTGATGCTCTTGACTAACTCCAAATTGCCATCTCTCCTTTTATGTTGTTGAAGCCCTTTGATATCAATCTCTTGATCATCAAAGTCATTGAACAAAATTTGTTTTCTAGATCCATTACTGAGGTACAAGAGAGTCAAAAGACTCCTTAGAACAACACGTATGTGATGAGGCACCACTATCGACGTACCATGCCCCATCCTTCTTGAAGGGTGTTGAAGAAAAGCTTGACACCATGAGAGATCCTTCTCCTTCACTTGCAATAAAGTCTTCTTCTTTCTCATTAGAGAGATTTGCTTGTTTGAGTTGATTTTTCTTTTTGAAGCAATTAGAGGCATAGTGCCCCTTCTTGCCACAAAAGAAACACTTGACTTTCTTCTTAGTCTTGGAGAGACTCAATTATCAAAATAAACCAAAAAAATGATCCTAACAAGGCCAATGCAAAAGATACAATTGTAGGCAACCATCTCCATGAACGCTCCATGTGAACAAGTCCAAGAAACATCCTCGTTACAAAGTCAATGACTAGAAAAGAGAACACAGTGGTAAAATTGGCATAACTTTCAGCTAAGACACAAATATACACATCCAGGTCAAAGGGAACTTCAATCCTTGAAAACAATCAATCTGTGCACATGTATTTTCATTTTTCTAAAGACAATACAATTGTGAATTTGTGCATCAGACTTGAAAACTCGTTCCAAACCTTTGTAGTCGGAACGTATTGTACGTTCTGGAACAAACTGGGTCAGAAAGTTTTTTTTCTCAAAAGTGAAGCTCAAAAAAAAGGTATTAAAGCACCTATGGTTCGTAGAATGAGGTCAAATGATAAACAATGCTTATGACTTGTCAAACATATGACCTTGAACCAATGGCCTACTACTTTTGCAATCTTGCGTATTTACAACTTAAAGCCTGTAGCATTTGTATGAGACTGATGTTGTGCCAGCAAATTCAATGCTTTAACTGAAATTTCAAAGGTGAAACTTTTTGTTGATTCCAGAATCTCTGCCACCCGCAAATTTTTTCAAATAGATCCTGTTGTTTAATAGGTCATCTTAGGCCAGTAGTCTTGTACTCTGGCCATCTACAGTCTACCTAAAGAACAACAAAAATAGGCGTTACAAGGCCTATGAGGCCCTCAAAGAAATGAGCTTTGGATCACTAAATAAATATGCTGAGAATCAATATACATTAGAACTTTCCAGTTGTTGCTGCTAAATTCAAAACAAAACATGATAACTGCCAAAAAACTCAGCAGTGAAATTCTACTCTATCATGCAAGATAGTTCAAGAAAATACAAAAGGCCAGCATACATAAAGCAGGTAGTGTGTTCAGAGAACGATTTACAAAATAGATTTTTGAAAGTCAAAAAACATCGAGTGCCTTCCAAATAGTTCGGATACATACAGCAGGTTTAAATCCTTTGAAATATTAAGCCAAACTCGACGCTTTTAAGTGAATGAATGAAAGTTCTGATTTGAAAATCTTTCCAAGCACATAAGTAAACACTGATCATCCAATCAGGTCAACAAAACTGATGTAGGACGTGGTCGAATAACATTCAGCGCACCTCTAGCCGTGACCTGTTCAGTACATTACAGTAGCATTAGCCCATACATCAGTTCTGAACGTCACAGTAAGAATTGAAACTAGAATATATCACCAGTCAAAACTAGAACCCCAACGAAACCATGGTTACTTTCAACTTGACACCATCCTATGCCCCCCTCACTCAACAAGCTGAGAAAAACGGTCAGGATTGACTCTCTTAAAAAAATTATGCTTCATCTTCTGAACAGTTGCACAGAGACCTGCAGACAGCAAGTGAACTTATAATAAACAAGTTATAAGAAGAAAGTGAGAATAGTAAGAATAGTTGGAGAACTTGCTACTGAAGGAGCTATTGAAATCTGACCACAATCTGCAGCAGCTAAACTTGTGATCACTTCAAGAGAACATAGTACAGTTTAAGTTTGATTCTAAAGAAAACAAAAAGAGATTTATACGAATGTCCAACCATCCTATTTTCAACATCTCCTAAAGGATTGATCCATGCAATCCGTGCTACTAAAGATGGAAAAAATGAACTTATTAGCAAAAGGATTTGCTACCTCAAAGAATGAATTGTAATTCAGTCGCAAGAGAAATTGACGTAGAAATGGCGCCCGTTGACTTCCAGCAAGCTTACTACTTCTTAGTATGGTGTACAAAGAATTTGACTTTTTGTTAAATTCCTGGAATGCACAAAAGATTAAAAATTTATGTTTTCCTACAACCAGAACACATCCAAGTAAGCTGCAGACATTGTATGAAATCGATTGAAGCAGTATGCAAATACACATTCATTCATGTGCAAGAGTCATCAAACACAATCACAAGTTACACTAGGAACATCATGAAAGAGCATATGCAAATGATGATGAACTGCCTTGCAAGCCTCCTATGAAGAGATTGTCCTTCATTGATGCTCTGCTCACTAAGAAGCATTTACGGCTCATAAGCTCATTCTAGCAAATGACTCAACGGGGTTGGCTCAGTTAGTGACTTGACATCCAAAGTTTCTTTGGTCCCAGGTTCGATCCCCTTGGAAACCAAGAAGCATTCTACCAAATGCGTTCAGCCGAGCTCAATCTAAAGAGTTCTGGTCTTGTGCCCTCAACATGCTCATATGTCAATCTATTCAGCTAGAGCCCAATCAAAATGAATAGATGGTGATTTGGGCCCCCGTAAACAAAGCCATATTGTTGGTAGGGCCAATAATAAACAATAGAAATAATGCCTTTTCTTAAAACGAGCGTGTCATTTCTTTGATTTTGCCTAGTTATGAATAGCGATCCTCAATGTTTGTCACTATTTTCTAGTATGTGAATATCTTGATCCTGCACTGGATTCATGTGCACAAGTACTGAACATTTTTGAAGGCTCATGTGTGGCCTGTTGATTGATGGCATCGTGGCACACACGGACATGCAAAATAAAATGTTTTTTCATGTGGCACCTCCGAGAGCCTTCCTCCCACGAATGGCAATACCTATAAACTGCCTTGCAAGTCCTTTTATGAAAGGATTTCCTCCACTGAAGCTCTATGTACAAGGAAGCACTCAAGACAGCAAAAGTTCAATCTAATAAATGAGTTTAACTGAACCCAATTTAAGGGGCATAGTTGCATCGAACCGCAGAACCACCGAACCGTTTGGGACCAGTTCGAACCGTTTTTGCCCAAAGAAAAAAAAACAAAAACAAAAACAAACAGTTTGAACCGGCCCCTGATTCAAAGCCAGCTAGCCGGTCCGAATCGGCCGATTCGAATCGGCTTGCAACTATGTTAAGGGGCTTAGAGCCAAAACAAGAGATGGCCCGATGCAATTTTATTACCGTAGAGCCCAAACCAGGTCTAATGAAAATTTGGGCCCTTAAAATGAAGCCACACTATCAGTAGGCCAATGATAAACTATAAATTAAAGCCTCTACACAAAACGTGGCATTTATTTCCTTGACTTTCCATACTGATCAAATCAATTTGCACAATGTTTGTCACTATTTGCCAGAATGTGATTATCTTGATCATGCAATGAAGGCATATGCAAAAATACTGAATATTTGTATAGGCTCATATTTAGTGCCTCAACAAGCCTTCTCTCCCACTGAACGACATACCTAACAAGAGATCATAATTGGAACTAAATATAAAGGCGGCATGCAAGAAGGAAAAACTGACTTCCGAAAGGCTTCGCAACATTACACTCATCAAGCCCGGTAGCTGCTCACAACTGGCTAGCATGTGATATCCTGTTGTGAGAAGTCGGTAGATGATGTATTTTTCAACTCAACTCCTCAATAATGGGAATCGCAACGCAAACTATTTTCCACGACATCCCTACTCACATTGGCATCAGAGAGCAGACACATAGAGGTATGTCAATGTTAGTTTGCATACAAGTATACAGAAAGCCATGTCTCAGGTTCTCACAAAAGTATATAGAGATTACGTCGAGTTTCTCTCTCTTCTCATTCTTCCATCATGATGGAGGTTATCACTAAAGGGCTAATGACAACCGTTACTTCCTGATTCACATAGAACAACAATAAGTAAAATCATTCATCATTGATTCAATTGCACACACAAAACTTCAACCACAAGAACTTCAGAAGATGCACTAACTTGACGAAGATCAGATGGTGACCAAAATTACTAATACAGGTATCATAAGGATTGATTAGCTACGCCAGAACACGTTTTGGAATGACCAAGATTGAAAGGGCCATCATAAATGGAATACTTAACTATAAATCAACTATAAAAGGAGGGAAGCAATTTTTATGGCATTTTGAAAGATAGACCACTGGTAAAGCTAGTATTAGAAAAAGTCGCTTACGTGCTTTTTTTTAAAGCTTTGTATGAACCAAAGTGTGGGAAAACTTATGTCAAAATGTCAACCTTGTCCATCTGATCATTATCATCCTTTGGAACCACAATTGCACTTTTACCCGCTAGTTTTAAGCATTAGACAGATCAAGAATCAGATCTAATCACTATAAGTACGTTTTCTCCTATAATGCACAACCCTTTAGAGCCATCTACTTTATCAAAAAGTAGTAGGCTTGACGTACTCTTATATAGTCCATTGTTCAAAATAATTCTAATAGATGTTTATGCATTTTCTCTGACTCAACAAAGTCGGAGTAGCATCAAACAATAACATGACTTGAGTTGGAAAGTGATAAAAAGAAGCTCGAACTCTTTTCCCGTGAGAATGGTGATGACTTTAGCTCCAAAAGAGCATGGATGATGAGGACAATTGATGAATGGAATCTATAAATGATCTAAACTTGACCAGTTATGGAATGAGCCTATAATCCTTATGGATCACTATTATGGACGTACATTACATAGTCCATATTTCTCTATTATGGCCATATGAGTACCCATAGCTTATTGTTATATAGGCCTATTTATTATTTTAGTTGCCCTTTGATTTAGATAAGGCTAATTCAGTAGATAAGGCTAAAGTGCTATATTTTGGGACCTGGGTATCCTACAAGAGGACGCATTTGGAACATTCCAAACTTTTGCCATTTTAGTATAAATAGGGACCAGGGATCTACCATGTCTTAGGCTATGAGTTTGGTGTTCTGAGCTTCTTGCCCTCCCAACCACCTAAGCCATCCACCACCCTTCCTCCACCTCCCTACTACTCCATCACTGCCTACCAGCCCTTCAACACCTTTCTTGCAGACCTCCTCACCTTCCATTGCCCCTCCTCTCTATCTCTCCTTCTCCTTTGGTGCCGTAGGCCAAATTCAAGTGGCATTACATTCCTCTATGATCAATCTCATGTGGCTGACTTCTCAGCTCAACCTATATCGTCAACTCAAGCAAACAGGTCCTTCAAAATATGATGAGGATTTTGTTGAGCTTTCTTGTCTCTATTTTAATCTTCTACTTGCTGAAGTTATTTCATTTTGCTGACTTGCATGGTGCTTTATGTTTTGACGTTCAAAAGCCTACATCTCTTGATCATGCCATGTCCCTTGCTCACACATTGCAACATAGATATATCTAGACCATGCATTCTGGCTACCATCAAATCTATATTCATCTAGGAAATGAATCCATCACTTCTTTCGTACTTCGGCCGACCTTTATGAATTTCATGTTTTACCTGTTAGTGTCACAAATGATCCCCTTACTTTTCAAATGTCATGAATGATATTTATAAACTGTTATTTGGAGCCTCCGTGTGCTTGCTCATTTGATACTAACTTTAATTTGATTTCTCATACTAGTCATTTACAAGCTGTTTTCCAATTCATGACACATCAGATGTTTGCTAAGTAGTCCACGTGCACTTGCTGCTCAAATCGAATTCTTAGGATTTCTCATCAATGATGGTACTATTTTGCTTGATCCTGCTAAAGTTTAAGGTATTGTTTAGTGACCCACACTTGTACATTTTTGAGACTTGCTACTCACTTTCGTAAACTTGTACCATGCCCTTCATGCTTTATATGCAAGGTTAATAGATTTGAATGGTTTACATCATGTTAGGATGCTTTTTCTCATCTTAAAAATATCCTTGCTGATGCTTGTGTTCTTTGCATTATCAGCTCTTTATTGTTGAAACAAGTGCTAGTGTTGTAGGTGTTGAGCCCTCCTTTACTACAATTTTGATGTAATTGGGCCTTCTTTATGAGTTCATGGACAGATTTGGGAAGCAGCTGACGAGCATCAACACAAGCATCAACACATCACTCAATTCAGAGAGGTTTATTCAGTAAGACTTAAGCAAATGCATTTGAAAATTGCAATTGTGGCATTTTGATTTTGATTGGAGATTGGAATTTATTGTTAGATGTTCCTAGTTTGTAGTTTGAGATTCAAGAACCCTAAATTCTCAACGCTCATTCAGTATTTAGTATGACCAGTTAGACCATTTACAAATTTGAATCTTGAAGCTTGAGTTTGGACTTTCACAAGCTTCAAGAAATCAAGTCAAAGTGATGAGGTAGATGGCAGTGGTGCACGCCATGGGTCGCATACTCCATCCTTTGTGGCAAAGTGAGACCCAATCTCGTGACCTAGAGCTTAGAGAGGGTTGGCAAATTTGCATTAGAATGGCCTAGTTCAATCCTACTGCAAACAATGTACTCAAGAATGACCTGCTTATGTTTAGACGTGAGTGGATCTGCAATAGCCAGCTGGCATGTTGCGTCCATTGACATGGGGGTTGAAGTATGGGGACAATGTTCCCATATTATCATAGACTTGCAATTCAGTTCCTCTTGCAGGACTGCTCAGCCACATCTTGTGAGAAAAGATGGAGTGTCTTCTCTTTGATTTAAACAAAGAGGAATAGGTTCTCCACTTCATAGTTGGACAAGTTGGTATATGTGCACACCAATCTCGAACTATTGAACAAGCACGATAACCACATGTGTGCATTTTGAATCTTCATTTGGATCGTGAATTGTAATTCATGGATCATTATGAAATTGTGCAAGTCAATCCTAATGAGATCGATGTTACAAAGGTTCCAAAGTTGCCATTTAGATCTCAAGATGAGGACGTTTACAAATTCCTCTACGAGGATGCTCTCCTCTCTACAAGTTACTAGAATCTATCTAGCCTCTACAGAGTACATACAATAGTCTACTTAAAACTTTTGAATTTCAAAGCAATCCGGACCAAACAGTAAATAAAATTTATGTTAAATGGATTATGGTCCTATGGAATGAGACTGGTGTCATGATTGTTGAAACTTGAAACTTGTCAATTCAAAGTTGTTAGGACTCCATAATCATTGTCAATCCTAATTCCTTGTATGAATTGTGCAAAACTTAGCACTCGAGGAGCTTCATGTAGGATCAGGAGTTGCAATGAGAGACTTCAAGCTCGTCCTCCTTGACAGCCATAAATATAACTAAGGAATCTAATGAAGAGGCATCAGAGGAGAGCTCAGATGGTTACATAAAGGAGGAGGATGAGAAGAGTGATGAGGAGCAAAGAGGATCTCATTGAATAGGACACTATCCCGAGGAGATCTAGGTGGTTATCGTATGTCACAACTCATGACTCATCATGAGCTCTAGGAGCATGGCACTTGCTACATGCCACATGGGGGATTAGGACGTACACTATAGTATGTAGTTGTTAGCAGCTACTGGCTAGAGCCTAGCATGTATGCTCATTCTTCATTCCAAGTCTAGACTCTATTTAGTATGTGCATTGTGCAATATGATCATAGATTCATATGAGCCTTGAGGCCACGACATCTTTGTTGTTGTCATGGAACCTATACAATTATTTCATATTGGATGATTGATCCATCTATATTTATTATTGTCTTGGTGTTGGAATTGATGATTCGGCAAGTTGCAACTTGAGTCAAATTTTAATCCATTTTGATTTTGTTTGTGCATTGTGGACTGAGGCTTTGGGCTCTAGACTCTAGAGTCACTCTAGTATAATGTAATATGTAGATTTCAAGTGATGTGTGTATTCTAACTTGTCGACAATTGAATCAAAATTAGAATCTAGAATGATGAATCTTGATTCTAGAATTTGGTCACTTGAACTTTGAAATAGACTACAATACTTAATTTTTTATTGATCATGCTTAATCTACAACTTAGATCTTGAAATTTATGGCTGGGACCTAGATACTAGAGAAACAAAAAAAATTGCAAAAATAAAAACCCTAAATCCTATTTATCGATTTGGTTGCTAGATGAGCGATTTGAATCGGTTTGAATCGGAAAAGAAATATAAGTCTCATTGATTACATTCCTATGAAACTCAATATTGTACTCACAAAAAAAGAGTTCTTAGCTACTATTCACGCCCTTATTAAGTGGCACCATTATCTTTAGTCTATGCCCTTCACTAATCATTAAAAAAATCTTAGTGATCACCAATTTCATTGAATTTAGTTTCTTCAACGACTTCATGAGCAATTGAATTATTGCCCTAGTAAGAGCAATGTTGGTGCTAATGCTTCATCTCTCTTACTTGCTCTTCTTTGTACCATCACTACTATTCTTCTCGATTGGTTTGATACTCTCCTAGTTGCTTATCTTGGCTGCCCTGATTTTTGTTATGTTTATCACACTGCTCAACCACCTATTTGTCATCACTCTCTTGTAAACTGTCGTGTCTATCATTATGGGTTCTTTGCATTCCTAGTACTATGGATCTTTGTTCTATACTTTTATCTAATGCCCATTATTCTCGCATTGGTGGTCACTAGTTTTTAGAAGTCATTGGCCTGGCCCAGCTTAAGCCTAATTTTTATTGGCCTCATATGAAATTTGATTTGGTCACTCTTGATTCTCATGCCAAGACTCTAGGCCTTCAACGAGGACTTGTCTTGTTATGGTTGATTGGCTTTCCAAACAAGCACACTTTATTCCTCTTAAGTCTATTCTCACATGCAAGCACGTGCTCATATTTTCTTACTAGAGATCCAATGCTTTCTTAGACTTTCTTACTAACCATGATAGTGATGATACTCGTTTTACATCTAGTTTTTTGAAAAAAATTCTACATATTTTAGATATTCAACTTCCTCCACCTATGAATGTTTAAAGAGGGGGAGTGTTATGGACGTACATTAAATAGTCCATATTTCTCTATTATGGACATGTGAGTACCCACAACTTATTGAGGTCTAGCAATTGTTTTATATGCCTATAGAATTATTATTGAAGAACCCCTTTCAGTACATAAGGCTAAACGCCCTATTTTGGTACCCTACAAGAGGTGGCATTTGGAATCTTCTACACTTTTGCCATTTCAGTATAAATAGGAAAATGTAATTTACCATTTCTCATATTACAAGTTTGGTGTCCCGAGCTTCTTGTACAGAGGTTCTATGTCTTTTTGGATATCTTAGTTGAAGAACTGCCTAAGCTATCAGCAGCCATTGTCGTTCATCCAGTTCTAATTGGCGAATGCTATTTGCCATTTTATGCCTCATTTGATAACAATATTTATGATTCATTTGAAATAAATCACGTTTGAATTAACCTGGTGAATCTGTCCGAGTACATGAGTAGGGGCCAAAAGACTAGTTCATAATGCACCACTTATGAGGACTATCTCATTATAAGGTCATGGTTGGCCTTCAAAGGAAAGTCAGAAAGTGAATGAGAAGTATTTGTATTAAGAAATTCACAAAGCTACTAGTGATGATATCGAAAAGGAAGCCGATGTTTCAGAACATGAAGTAGATAGACAGAGATCAAGAACGTGAGAAGGGCTGACCAAAATGTTGATATTTCTACATCATAAGAAGTTGCTTATTTGACATGCAAGTTTCAAAATATTTTGGACCAAATGCAATTGCAACAAACAATGGTTTCTATATATCTATGAAATTGATGCAGTATATGCAAGAAAAAATGCAAGTATTAGTTAAAAATCCCCCATTAATGAGGTGTGCTCACTATCAAGGTAGCTAATGAATGTCTGAGAATGCAAGCACAACAAATGATGCTCTTCTCAAATGTCAAAAGGAAATCGTAAGCTCCAACAAAAACGCATCTGAATTCTATTCAAGGAAAGAGTCAGTTTGTTGTGCGTATTCCCAAGATTCAGGGAAAGTCATCTCTTGAGCAGGATAAAGGAACAGACAGAACTGCATATTAGTATGAGGATATGACATCCTTTTTTGGATGCTTATAACATCAACGGAAAGTCTGATATGAAAGATTTTCAGAATCTTGTTGCAAAGCCGTATATACTCCAAGAAGAACCAACTTGAAAGACTTTGGCTGAACTAATATCCTTGGTAAGATTTTGGCAATAGAGACCATGGGAAATCAAAGCCATGTTCCAATCCAAGTGAGCCACTGCCTCTTTGACGAGCTTCTGTGGAAGACAATGAAGGCACTAATCTCTCGACTGTCCAAATATCCTGCTCAAAGCTGCTGGTTGCCATCCTCTACACGGACTCTATCAGTAAAAAATGGACACATGCTCATGATAATACATAATTATCCTGCTCAAAGCTGCTGGTTGCCATCTTCTACACGGACTCTATCTTCTACATAGTCATTTGGCTATAATAGCAAATCTTATGTTTCTAGAATATATGATCGTTAAAACACTTTTCACTTCAAATATATCTACAAGACTTGTATGGGAGAACCAAAATCCATGGACCTGAAATTTTGAGATACTTCAAGTATGTCAGCCAAGACTTCTATTGGAGTGTACACAAAAAAAAATCACAACATATGTGTGCACAAGAACGATATTTGCCAAAATGATTGCTTAATAAGAAATGAAATCACTCAGAGACTTTCAACTTCCTCTAACAAACTGATAGAGATTTCTGCACTACATTCTGGACAACGAACAAGGATGACCTAGAGAATGATTTTAAATATCTATGGAGTTTGTGGATTTCCTGATAGAACATCCGTAACTGCATAAGCTTCAGCTTGTGCAGGAAAAATCAACCAAAGGTTTCAACACTAGCCTAGGCTCTGTCTATAAAACAGACCTCTGTAATTCGATCAAGTTCCAAGGTATTCAAAGTTCCATCCTGTTGCTCAATTACGCGGCCAAGCTGTAGACAAAGCTTAATAATGCTGTCAAGGATTCTTGACACAGATCCAATATCCAAAAATGATTGTGATATTAAGGCTGAGAGATACCTGCAAAATGTAATGCAGGCAAGTCAACATTCAGAGATACACTGTGGGGAGCGATTGTGATAGCAAAAGCAGCATGACCTATTACACATATATACAGCAAGGTTCAATGAAACAAACAACACTTACTCCTGATGAAATCTTGCCAGCTCTGTGAAATCCTTGGACCCTTGAATTCTCTCTTGTAAAAGGTTCCACTGTGACTCAATAACATCCACCTGACATGTATTATAAACCAATTCTATTTGAGCTCTAGTAGAAACACCTTTAAGAAATTCCATCATCGGAGAAATCTTACCTATACAATCTGATGGAACATATAGATAGTTTAAGACTCAGCTGTATGCATTTTCAGCTTCTCAATCTAGTCTCCATAAGAATTTAATCATGCTAAGATATATTTATAGAACTTCGATCAATGAACCTGATCAATAAACCACATGGTCCTACAAGTAGTTCCTAACTGAAGAGTTTTGTGCCTAAACCCTAAACCCTAATCCAAGCACATTTCTTGGTTAAGCTTAAAATGTTTAGAGTTTATTGTCTGTGACATGTAGCATCGGTAATATCAACATCAACACCGAGGCATGCAGCATCTGCAATATTAGCATCAACCTGTAGATGGGACTCGAAGTCACTATGTGAGACATTGACGAACTTAGGTAAATCAATGACTCTCAAGTAACTCACCCTCACAATAAGAAATGAACCTCGCTCACGGAAGCTCAAAAATAGACTCAGAACGATAAGAACCAAGAGTCAAAGTGGGAGGAAAGACAGGACCATCAAAAGGGCTGCCAACGGGAAGAGATGTAAAAGAAGATGCTTCAAAAGTAAAAGGAGGCTCCATAGTGACCTTGCCAAGACCATGAAAAGGAAGACAATTATCAACCTGAGACTGAAGAGTAGCAAGGCGAATGGAAATATCATCTAGACGTGAAAGATATGGACCAATAGCTTGGTCAAAAGCCCTCTGAATAAGCTCTTCCATAGGATCCTAAGGTGGCTCACGAGGTGTATGGTCGGGAAAAGCCATGAAGCAAAACGTGATTTTAGGAGGAAAAACCGACAATAAATTTGAGGGAGCGGACTCTTGTCGTCACCACAAATTAATTCATTAAATCTACAGGAATCACAATGACCAGCAAAAGAGAAAGAAAAACCAACCAGACCTACAACAAGGTTGGAAAAAATGCTAAAAAGAGGAGGAAGTAGGGCACTTGACAGCCACCAATTGGAGCTACAAATAAGCTGCAGAAATGCCCAAAAATTTAGTGAAGTAGGGCACTTGACAGCAACCAATTGGAGCTACAAATAGGCTGCCAAAAGGCTACGAAAGATGGTGAAGTAGGGTGTTGGACAGCCACCAATCATCTGCAAATGAGCTACAAAAATGCCCAAAAATGTGGTGAAGTAGACTGGTTAGCCTCCAATCAAATCTACAAAATGGGCTGAAAAAATATAAGAGAGATGGTAATAGACCCTCCAAAAGACAGTAAAAAATTAGAAGACAAATGCTGATGAAAGTGTGCCGAAACCTCTCCAAATAAGGTGTTAGAAACTACGATAGGCACCGCTCAGAAAATCCACCAAAATAGCTGCCAGAAAAGATTGTGGCCACTAAAATAGCTGCCAGATATATTTTGCTTAAAAACAATTTTTTTTCGGCCGCCAAGTTTAGCAAAAGTGCTTCCTCTAACTGTCCGCTAACGATTCGCCAGAGAAAAAGGAGATCCACCAAGTGTGGAGAAAACCAGCACTCTCTCTTATTTTTGCTTCAAATATCTCTCATCTTCATATTGCTAGATAAGAAGATGATATCAGCACCTTAGTTGCCCGTTCCGGAACGGGACTCCCAAAAAAAAATTTAAAAAAACACGTTTTTTTTTAACAAAGAAAAAAAAAATCATATGCTGAGAGTTGATAGACAGAACGGGCAACTAAGTGATTTCAACGTGCACTAAATAATTGCTACAAATCAAGGTTGCAGTCCGTGTTCCGGATCGTGTTCCGGAACGCGATCCGGGATTTCCCATTAGGGTTTCCCGGAACGCAATTTTTTTTTTTTTTTGTATAGTTGCCAATATGGGTATCACGTGAAAGGATATCCAAAAAGCAACTGTTATGCAGATCTATTGCTTGGTTTCAGATGGCTGCAGGCTACATTGATTAGAAATCTGGACATCAGTAGATGGTTTAAGAAAACTGGCTGCATTTTCATATGGTTTCAGAAATTTGGACATCAGTAGCTGGTTTCAGCCATAGATGCACCGCGATTCTGATGGTTTGCCGACTGTTTCGGGTGCGAAACACCAAAAAGTGTGTTTTCACTCAGGGAGTTGGAAGACCAAATCATGAAGAGGCCTTACCGTCGGGGCCGGGTGGACCCCGCCGTTGGGGGGCGTTGCCCCCCAAACCTCCCACCGAGGGGCTACCAACCCCCGGACCCCCTGTTTCTCGGGGAGCTACCACCACCCCCCGAACCCCCTGTGTTTCAGCTATTCCAAAAGAAGTATACAATTCCCGCCAGTCTAAGGAAGGCTCCTTTTAACTCTTTCTATCATTTTCTAACAGAAAACGGAATTAGTAGATCTGCAAACCATTGGCATCAGAACACCATTCAAAACTGATTTCTGATATCTATTGGAAAAGCATGTTCACCATTCAATTATGGTTCAGCTAGTATTAAACTCAAAAATTGGCCATTACTCCTTTTTCCACAAAAAAAAAATAATTTGCGATCCGGGTCGCGGATCGCGATCCGCTGCAACACAGCTACAAATATAGCCAATGCTTGTAAATTTCTGGTCTGACACGTACTCTTTGATGTAGTCACAAAAGTACAAATCCATGTACATGTGTGTTATGTTTCTGTGTGATCGCGTACTCTTTCAAATAGTCACAAATGTTTACATACACGGGGCATAACTATTATAAAAATCTGTACTGTCTGTTCAAATGCAAGAATTCTAGCCAGCTATGGTGCTTTGCCACATAGAAAAAGACAACAAAAAAATTAAAAATAAAGTTTTATAATCAACAGATTGAAAGTGAAAGTCAAACGAGCAAATTCCACTAGTTACAAGCTCTTGAATTCAAGTATCACGTGTGTGAATCTAGTTCTATATGCCAACAAGTAGACAGCTTATCCCAGCCTAACTGCATGAATGCAGTTGAGATACAGATGATCAGTCATTCAATGATAGCAAGTCGAATAGATGCAATGTATTGCACACCTGGTGTTATGAACGGCTGGTCCATTTAGCATTATTATTAGGGCCTCACATCTTATTGATGCCTCACAACTTGCCATTTCATTCATTATGTTGGCCGCAGGCCCTTTCATTCATGTATAGGCCCAAGGGCCCTTGTCTATTCATGTTAGCCAAAGGCCCCAACTTTATCACTTAATTATCTAAAGTGGAGATCTTGTAGGAGGGCACACTATTTTCCCTCCGTGAGTTCTACCTGCCCCTTCATTATTTGAATCTGCTTTTAGGGTTCCTCAAGGGACTATAAATAGGCATTAGGAACACTCATTTCTTAGCTTATTAATTTTTCATGGGAGAACTCATTGCTATTGCTTGTAGGAATTTAGCCATTGATACTATGTGATGCTTTTGGTCCTTTGTAAGGGGAATTATCATTTGCTTCATGTATTGTCTCTTTATGCTCCATTCAAATTTCATATCAATATATGTGATTGTGTTCATAACACCTAGGGTAGTATTAGCTAGCTGTAAGATATATATTTTTTAAACTATCAAGCTAAGAATATGTTGAGATTTCTGCAAAAAATTGAAACAGCTCACCTATTGTAGGGATGTTAATCTTAGCATGTACATTGAGAAAGAAGAAGAGAAACGGTTCATATTTGGCCATTCGTTAGTGAAGAAAAGGATCAATGCATGCTATAAATTACATGCAAGCTTTGTATCGTCTTTGCAACAATCTGTGAAGGTTTTTTCAGATGAGACTTTCGAGTCTATGATCGATGGGAAATGATTATGTTACCAAATTTTTGGAGCAGACTATGTATAGAAGAGCAGCATACCCTTGCTACAGTGAAAGCGTTTGATTATTAAACTGCTCTAAGTATTCAAAAGCAATTGATGTAAGAAAGCTGCCGCGTACAAAGACATCTTTCCTTGCAAGTTATTCAATCTTCTCTTCACAAAGAAAAACCAAGATTAGATACCAATGTCACAGCTCCAGCATTTTTAACACTCTTACAAACTCTCAAGGACTCGGGAATGCTACAGAAGGTGAGTCTGAAGATCAAAATAGCAATTGGGGAGGGGTCATGAATCTATAAAGATGAGATTTTTCATGAAACTGACCTGTGTGTAGAACTGCAAATTGGTGATTAAATATGCCATGTGTTGCCGTACACACGACACTGGCATTCGCTGCATATTTTATTGCCTATAAAGATGAGATTTTTCATGAAACTGACCTGTATGTAGAACTGCAAATTGGTGATTAAATATGCCATGTGTTGCCGTACACGCCACATTGGCATTCGCTGTTGTCGACGTTGCTTAGCTGTGCTACCAGATACAGGCTCTTTACGTGCTTCAATAGCATCTGCTCTGTCATGCTGCATTGCTTCTGCCCATGATTTTTCAAGTTCAAGCTGAATTCTCTTCAGACGAAGAACATATTGAAATACTCTGCTGTATCTGTAATCCCATCATAGAAATGCACAAAAGTGACTAACAATTATATTGTTGAGACAACTTAAAGAAACAAATATAGAGAATTAGATAAATACAGACGCATCTGCCATGGTCAACTAGCAAAATGGACCTGATAACGTCGGTCAAATATTTGAAA